>CADCXD010000006.1:600000-1090281 GCA_902806575.1 Jackrogersella multiformis | reverse complement strand
CTCGTACAGTGGCGAAGCTTTGGTTTCGAGCTCGGGGAACCTCTCTACTGGACACGAGTTGATTGATGCCAATTGATGACGGGTTAAGAGCCTTGGTCCGGACTGCCAGAGAACTCAATCGCCGTGAGGTCGGGAATTTGGAGATTCTAGCACGAGAGCCATGTCGCGCATTGCGGTATGCAGACCTCAGAATATTTATAAAGATAGCTTCCTGGTGTTGGAAAGTCATTGCACGCGTAGGGTGGTTGGGCGTGGCCCGAAGGTTGCATGCTGTTGAATTATGTTGAATTATGTTGAATTACCTGTGGTATGTGTAGGTCGGTAGAAATCAATCCGTACAAATCCACTCAAGTAAAAGTAAATCAATCTGTACTACATAGTAGGTACCTAGGTACCTCCTACGAAGTGCGTGGTTGCCAAAACATGTAGAGTTGGGGCAATGGATGCATCCACTACCTCCTACCTAGTGTTACGGTACGGTAGGTACAGGCAAGATTAACCTTTTACCTCCCTTTTGGTAGTTATCTCATACAATGTCATGTAGGTACTTCACTAACGCGTACTTTCAGTGCTATTATACTGGATGTAAAGGCACAAATCTACCTAGGTACCTACCTTAGCGGGGGTATTTGAATCCTTACAAGGGTTGTATAGGCCTTATTTTTCAGGCAACCCATGCAGGGTTTGAAACTCTTAGATAGGCTATAAGACCTGTGCAACCCTTGCACAAGTGGCTTAAGCCTTGCAGATCTAATAAGCCTTGCAAGAAGTCCACTATAAAAGCGCTATAATTGCCCACTAAATGCGCTATAACCATTTACTAAATGCACTATAATTACTCACTAAGCGCGCTATAATTACTTACTAAATGCACTGTAATTATTCATAAAATATACTATATTTATTTGCTAATAGCGCTATTATTTACTTACCTTTTACTTACTTTAGTACTTGTAATTAGTAATTACAGGATTACAGGGCTATTGACTTACTGTTTTAGGTACAGTACTTCTTACTTACTTCCTAAAGAGGTAATTATGAAGGTCAGTAATTGATTGAGAGGGTGTTGAAAGAGATGATAATTACTTACTTAATGAAGGCATCGTCGCTGCTGTTGAAGGTGTTGTTGTTGAAGGTGTTTTTGATGGAGTCTGCGACCGATGAGGTGGTCTTTTATATTTGGGCTTGTGTAACGATTTGCAGCAATGAAGGGCAACAACAACCTTAAAGATGTTGTTGCTGTTGCTGTTGCCGTTGCTGTTACTTTTGGCGATGGTGATGATGGCGATAGGTGGTTTTAGTGGCTTATAGGTGATTGCAGGTGGAGATTAGTGGTTGTAGTCGATCGCAGCTGCCTGCATCTGCGTTTTTTTGTGATGTAAGAGCTACAGGTGATGTGTAGTGGCTACAGGTGATGTGGTGCTACAGGTGATGTGTGTAGTGGCTACAGGTGATGTGTAGTGGCTACAGGTGATGTATAGGGTCATTATAAGATAAGTGTAGGAGGTTTAAGTGGTTGCAGCTAAATTTAAGCAGGCGATCGTTATTTTAGGGGGTTGTAAATGATCAATAGTGATGATGTAAGAATTCATAGGGGTTAAAGCAGTGGCAAATGCCCTGTAAGGACTTTAGATGTACCGTTGCTACCAAATTTGTATGAAGAGATACATCTAATTTTTAACCCTTGCCATGAGAATAAGCCTTGCAGATTTGATAACCCTTGTAGCCCTTGTACAGGGCTTATTGCACTTGTACAAGGCTTATAAGTTTACAGATACCCCTAAGGTAGGTACGCATACAAAATCATTGAGGGAATTTACTAATACCTGGTTAATTAATGTCCGTTTGGCTACCTAGGTACCTAGGTAGGTAGGTATTCTCATATGCTTAGTAATATCGCAAAATTCCGGCAATAATAATTAAAATGCATACACCAACCCGCCGACAGTAACGATAATGCCGAAGAGCACTTCAACAACTTCGTCGACTCGACAATCTTGCACGACGCACGGCAGCTCAGTATGGCAGCACAAAGAGCGGGCTCCCGTTACCAAAGCTTAAAGCCGGCGCCGTGCAATCGCCGGCTTATCCAAGGCCACGGGCCACGGGGCACGGGGCAGCAACAGTGCCGAAATCGGAAGCAGCACCCCACCATCCACCCCTAGAATTTTAGCATTAACAAGGCAGCTGCAGACCGTACATACTGCTATTACTGCAAAACACCACTGAGAAAAATCCATCACCAAGTTGATCCCCACGTTCCACGCCATCGTTATCAAGTCTGCCATCCGCCAGAAGAAGCATGTCGTCACCACGAGCTACGTTTCGCCTGCCATGATGGAGCTCGACCAACAGTGCAAAGATGCTGGCATTACCGTCATGAACGAAATTGGCTCGGCGGGCTTCCATCTCGAAACGTTGCTGTGATATCTATGGCCAAGACAAGCTGACCTTTCTGCAGATCCGGGCATTGATCATCTATGCAAGGCCCCATAGAGAATATGAAAGGAGTAACTGATATAGGACGCGTTCAGAAGTACAGCATCGAATGCAGGGAGGAGATTGTCGAATAGAGCGGTAAGAAACGACTCGTCAGATAGAGCATTAGAAACCGACAGGATCAAAGGGTTTGGGTCAAATCAACGGTTGCCTCTGCTGCCACTGTCTTATCCACGCTCCAATCTCCGTTTTCTCGCTGCGATCGCTGTGGCCATTCCGCGTATAAGATTGCTGTCTGAGTACTCAGGGAATGGGATATGCATGAAATCCAGGGGTATGAATGATGAGCCTACCGAGCAGGAGTTCATATCGCAAAACCTCAAGCAGCAGCACAGCCGGAGAGCAGACATTTTCATATCCAGGCCATCCTACTTCACATATAATCAGGAGTATTTACCGTGAGTCGAAATGAGGCGAATCAGGTAAGTTAGGTAATTGATATATCTACCTACCTAGGTAGGTAGATGACGGGTACATGTATTGGTACCACATAGGTAGTTACCCAACAGGTATGCAGCTTCACCAGTTGGATACAGCCAAAGTCCGCATAAATGCAATGCATCCAAGGTCTGCCGTTATTTCCATTATACCTTGGGCTATAAGGACTTAGGTAGGTTAGGTAGGTAGGTACCTAGGAAGGTCCCGTTACAGAAGATCAAGTCACTGTACCAAACATTCAAGTCGACAAGTCGAAACCCTCAAGTTGGCAAATCACAAAATGCATCGGGTATATTGTAATGCGCTCAAGTCCCTTAAGAAATCCCTAAGCCTTTTCCTATTGCCGACCTAAACGCCCTGTAGGAATACCATGTCTAGAATTGTGAATCCTTCGTAACCCCTTTGATGCTGGTCCATTATCTTCCATGGTGCCCTCGTACACGGATCATAAACTCCATTGATCACTCTGGTCCTCCGATCCCTCTCATAAAACCCTAAGCCGTACCCTCATCCATTGCCACCGGCTCTTGCGCCATCCCCATCTCTCCACTAGGTACAAGTTCCTCTGGAGAGTTCGAATCTACGAACTTGCGTTCGCTCACATGCTCCTTAGTACCGTCTGCTGTCCATACCCCTATCCTGGAACGTCCCACGCTGACCTTCCTCGTGCTTGTAAGGGCAGAATCGGTTAGTACAAGGCCTGAACTTGCACATAGTCTGGAGGTGGGTGAATTTGCACCCTTCTACGGCGCAGTCTCCTCCATTCCGGCATGGAGGCATGTCCGGATGCTTGAATGGGCAGCTCTTAGTACAGTTCGGATAGAACTTGCATTCTTGTTCTATCTGGTGTGCGCGCTTAGCTGCCGGAGACGGGTGACGACCGACACACTTGCGGTTCTTGCATGCCGCGCCGAATGTGCAGATGTCGTTCATGTCGACAGTGGTGTTCGGTGGTGCTGCCGGAGATTGGTGGGCAAATTTGCACTCTCTGTTAGTACAAGCTAGGGTTGTAAAATCATTGAGTCGGGGTTGAGAGCCTCGCGTCTGCCTTGTGCCATGTCGACATCCTCATTATCAGCGGTCCCGTTGCTATTAGGCGAATCTGTGTGATGAGACTGGTGACCATTGGCATGACCTCCTCGTCTGCCACCTCGCGGGTTCTGAACACGGTCAAAGAGCGATCTTCCGTGCGGTCGACCACCCACACTCGGACCCTGCTGACCCCTGCTGATTAAGCTGCTGTTGCATTTGTTGCATCATCTGATTCTGTTGTTGAATCATCTGAAATAGGTGCTCTTGAGCGCCTGGCATCATCAACTCAAATCATTCAGGCCATTCATCGCTTGAGGACCATTCATCTGGGGAGGCATATTATTGCCAACAATCGGTCCGAGGTGTGCAGCGATTCCAGCAGCACGGTTGTTGGTGACACGGTTATTGCCACGTCCGAAACCGCCTCTTGGTCCAGTAGGAGGTGCTCGGTGGGTGTTGATCCGTTCGTTTCCATTTGCTCGAACGCGATGCAAGACGCCATCATGCGATCCATAGCTTTGGCCATATGACCAAGCATTCTCTTCTCTCGGCCACCTCGTGCGGGGTATTTCATAGATCTAGGACCTGTAGGACTGGTTTGTGTTAGTTCATGTTAGGAAACACCAAGTATGGAAGAGAATATTAATATAAATGGTCGTGACTCACGCATTCAGCTCTGGGCCATCGAATGCCATAGTCATATCCATGTCCTGGTCTGTAGAAGGCATGACGTTATGCGAGGCATCACCGCTAGCACTGTCCAGCTTTCCTGCATCTCCGTTCAACTGGGAGTCAATCTCGTCAAAGAGCCACTTCGAAAAGTCTCGAGCACCAGGATCGTCAGGGCCTAGGTTCAGAAGGTCACCAGCGAGCTCGGCAGCGATCTGATCCTGGGTCTTTCCATTGACGAGCATCAAGATGATATATTCGGAAAGCGCGCTATCATCGCGCCGCCAGATGCCCAGCCAACTTCCACCAACTTTGGCTGGATGGCCTGTTAAGCGCGTCCGCCAGCGGCGTGTTCATGACTACCTCGATAGCCATCATGAACTACAACAGATCGCGACGTAAACGGATAAAGTGGTAGAAGGGACGGTGGTAAGACGGCGGAAGGTTATCAAGACAAAAGAAGGTAGAAAGGATGTGCGCGTCGTGAACTTTGACCGCGACGGCGATAGCGACGGCGGTGGCGAAAGATGACAATGGGGTACAAATGAGCCGCGGCAAAAATTGGTGAGTATATGGGAAGGATGGAGAATCAAAGGTAATCGAGATTGTCAAAAGTTGTCGTCGAGAGTTATTTTGAGGAGTGTGAATGTTGATGTCGAAAAAAGAATGACGTTGTTTGTAGGTGAGAGGATCTAGAGGAGGCCGGAATCTGGGAGAGTAATTTCTAATGTTAGAATAGTTTGCACCGCCACAGATTAGATTAGGTGGGTCCATTAGCAGAGCCACCAGCCACTGAAGATTGAGTTCCTCCTACCTAGGTACCTAGGTACCTAAGCGGGTATTGTTTTGTGATCCGTGCGTATTCTGCTTAGTAATCACATGTTCGTAACTCCCACTGCCAGGGGTAGTAAGTAGTAGGGATAAGGCACCTAACTAAATATCTAATTGATTCAACAACGAACCTTCCTGATCCTTACCAGTCTGCCAGTATCAATGAACACATCAGTATATCACTAACTTCTGACTTATACTAACCTATGACTTATATCTCGTTGAAAACCCATTGATTAGACCAAACAATCAATCGCAAATATGAAATACATAAGGTACTTACCTAGGTACCTAGAGCAATGATTCTGAATCAAAAGGAGGGTCCTATTAAGGCTACGCGTAACATGATCACAGTCATCCTAACAATAGGGATATATCAAAGGGTGACTCAAAGAAACGTCTTGAAAGACACAGGAGATCCAGCGGGCCTCCACCCATCTATCTAATTTCCTTGATCTTTTTATCATAACCACCAGCCCAGAACATAAGCCACAAAGCCCATAAGCATATTTGCTTGATTCTAATAGCTAGGGGACTTGGATCACCTATGCGTTCGATTCTTCCGGCACCTGTATTAAGGAATCAACTGAAAGTCTCGATGCCGAATCCGAATGGTAGCCCTGAGAAGACAGAGGCCTCGGTATAACAGCGATCGGGTCTCCGCTCGGTGAAAACAATAGCTGGCCCTTTGTTTTGGTGGCGTCGTCTCTGCAGGTACATTGCTACCATACGATAAACAAGAAACCAGCTCAAGATTCTAAAATAAAATAAAACTTCCGTGTTAGATTCTGTATAAAAAGCATACGGGACACATGTCTTACATAATAGGAAGCCACAAAAGCGATATAGGGATCTCAATTGGTCCCATCTCCGACTCGTCCTGGGTGAGAGTATACAAAAGTTCGAATAACATTAAGGTAGTTGCCCCAAGCGAAATAGGTCCTCTCGACACGATATGGTAAGCATAGCCATCATCTAGGTCTGTACTGTTTAAGAGATCCCACAATATAATGCAACTGATCTACTCTTCGTCAGCTTGGAGCTCACTCACTGTAGATATCCAGAATGGATAACATACAATCGTGATATCAGCTGTCCACATGTGATAATAATCATGATAATAATAATAATGATAAGTGAACATCCGAGCGATGTTGAAGAGAAATAGGTGCCACTAAACAAAAGACGGCTCATCCGGACGGAATTTCGTGTATAAACCCAGTTGCCGATTGAGTTACCACAGCCTTGGATCGCTCTTTTCACCTGTCGAGGGCATCGTATGCGTTCGTTTCTTACTCTTCTAGACGACTCAGATTCGCTAAACAACTCTTCGGACGTTCTGAATTCGTCTCTTGATCCAGGATCTCTAAACAATATCTTCTTGGCCGTAATTTGAATCCGTCAAGTTACGTGGCGACATATTCCAAGAGTTTACGATGTCCAATAATGTTGACAAGTCGATTCTATTATATGGAGCTAGAATACGAACATATGGACGGAGGGTAGGTATGTAGTGTAGGCAACCCTATATAGAGGTACGCAGTTTCGTAACCGCAGACATTTGGCAAGGCAGATTCACTCATTATATTAGAGTGGCGGTGGCTATTTCTAACCCCAAACTTGCGATCTCGTATTAGGCTTGGGCCGCACCCTACGTCCTCTGTTTTAGGGAGATAAATCTACTGTTTCTCGTTATTTCGCCCTTGAAAACTATTGTCATGGACTTTATAACTTAGATCACCTCTCCTTATTTCTTCTATTTACTCATAAACGAAAGGCGCCAACATGAACGGAGCATTGCTCCCAGTGTTGACTCAAAAGGTTGGCGGCGTACTGGGTCTATCAACGTTGTTTTGGCCCTCATGTGCGGGATTGTTCTGTTAGTATGTCTCGTCATAAGTCTCAAGATGCCAGGATCATCTTTAAGCACGGCTACTATCATATTCGAAGGCCAGTGCAACCAGACGTCGAACCTCAATATTGCACTTCACTTGCTTCTTAATATACTTTCAACCGTTATTTTGGCATCCTCGAACTACTTCATGCAAGTTGTAGCCTCTCGTCGCGTGAGGAAATAGACAAGACCCATGCATTCTTCTATTCTCTTGATATCGGAATACTGTCCATACCGTTTATATCGTACTTCAAGAGAATTTGCTGGACTGTCCTGCTCTTATCATCCGTCCCAATACATCTCTTTTCAATAGCACGATTTTCGAAACGAGCTTCCAAGGCCCGACTGGCACCTTACTATCGCGACAGAGGCATTTACACAAGGCGGTGACTTCTTTCCCTGGTGCGAGCCTGGCACCCGCTGGATTACCACACCCTGCATATGAGTACAATTCGAGCACCGATAGGTACAATCCACCTAGTTATGAAAGCTATTCGGGTTATAATGATAATGGATATGCCGTCCCATTAGAGAATTACACAGATAAGACGTCAATTATCAGACAGAATATCACCAGGACTGCAGCAAACGGGGGTACCTGGACCATGTTGAATGCTAGTACCTGTCGCACTGAGTATCTTAGCTGCAATGCCAGATCTCAATACCGTGACGTGGTATTGATTCTCGAAGGCGGCGCTGATAACATATTGGGATGGAGGCGGGAAGAGGTCTTCGACTTAACTCACGATCTTGCTTTGGTATGGGATGTATATTTCCCACAGAACAAAATTAATTCATTGTGGTACTCGACACAATGTAAAATTCAGGAGTCGCCATTCTTCGCCCCCAACTATGACTGCGAAACTGCGGACAAGCACTTGGTTCTAAATACCATATGCACTCAGAGCCTACCAATGAGCCTTCATCATCGAATTGGACCTTTTTTTCCCAAAACCTTTCCACAATTACGATCTCTTCAGATACAGAAGCCGCTTATGGATACAACGACAAGTTTAGTGAATTAACCGTCAAGTACTGTTTGGCCGAGCCTCATCTCGTTAGTTGCAAAGTAGGTATCGAACCTATTTTTGACGGCCGTCATTATTTGCGTATTTATTAAAGTCATTCAGTGCAGCATTATTTTCTGGAAGCTTCCCAGTTCCTCCCTTGTTACTCTAGGTGATGCTATGGAATCTTTCATTAGCAAACCCGACCTTCAGACTACTGGTCTTGGGACCTTGGATATCCGAGATAGCATTCTGCTGGAAACTCAACCACGCCAATATTGGTCACCAGAAAACGAGTCACTTCTAACACAAATAATAAAAACTCGTCCATGGAAACCTACAGGTCGACGTTTTCTATCTACCATACCTCGGGGTGTATGGATTCATACATACATTATCCTTTTACCTTCAATGGTGTCAATCTTGGTTTTGCTAATAGGATTCTACCAATCAAGCTTGTGAGTCCAGAGCAAGATTCGTGATATAACCATTCCTATCCGAAATACTAACTACGTCTAGTCAAGGTCCGTTTGGTCGCTCAGAGGATATTCGATCAACTTACACGGGAGGTGATGAATACCTGGCTGCGCTTGTGGCTAACCTTCCCCAACTTGTCACATCATTTTGCTACTTCTCCTATAATGGATTCTTCACTGCCTTCTAATCGAGCAGGAATGGAATTCCTATAGCCTAAAATCACAGCCACTTCGTGTTTCATATCCCACCGGCAAGCAGACTTCGAGTTACAGGTTACAACTCCCGTACAAGTATAGCATACCGCTCTTGTCAACCAGTGTGTTATGCCATTGGCTTGTATCAAATGTACTTTTCTTAATAATCAGCGAAGGAGTGTGTACTTCTATGCCCTTCTGAATCTGCATGAAATATTGATAAGTATCAGGCTATTGGGTTGGAGATGGAGCTATCGGTGCCCCAGCATATTTAAACGTCTCAGAACAGTCTTACACTGCCTTGGGCTATCCCCTCCTGCAATATTAACACTGTTTATTGTTGCTTGCATCCTGATACCCTTGCCATTCCTCTTCAGCTTACGAACGCTCCAAGGCAAGATGGTGGCGGGAGGTTTCAACTCGTTGGTTCTGTCAGCAGCCTGCCACTGTCACGTATTTTCCCCGTCAGATGATAAAGCGATCGAGGGCGTGGCCACAGCCAGCCCGAAGAGCCTCAAGTGAATCATCAGGGGCGTGATTTATGGACTCAGCACGCCGAGCATATCGGCGAGCATGGTTCTCGGAATGGACGAGTTGGATACAACTCGGGCCGAATTATGCAGCAAACGAACTCTCATAGGGTTCAAAGTGAGACGAGTCTGGCCGATGACGAAAGTACGTTATGACTATAACTATATACAACAAGAGCAGCCATCACTAATAATCTAGGCACTGAGAACTTTCAGGATCTAGAATATGACCGGTTGGTATCAACGGAAGATGACATCGAACACCGGGAGGAAGCTTTACGAAAGTTGTCTCAATCAGAACTGGTGCCATGCCTCTACCAAGTCATTTGGCTGAGGCGGTGGGTGAAGAGAGTGGAAGAACGGTGATGCACCTTGGCTTTGGAGACCAATCATATAACATAAGGAACCCCGAGGAAGGAGGATGGTACGTGTAATGATATAAAAATAATCGGAGCGGCGGCAGCAGATTAATAGTCATCCCGGTCCCCCTGACTAGGATACATGTAGGTAGTTGCATCCACTTGCCCAGACTAACATCCTCTATAGGCCGTACTATGACTAGGTGTCATCACATGATAACGAAAACCCAGCTTTGATGGGGAACAGTTGGGTCGTCATTCTTGGCAGCTGCTTGCCTAAGTGTCTAGAGATAGACATATATAACGCTCCCTTACCATGTTACGGTCCTGTGTGAGAGCATATCGTTCTAGTATTTGGACAGTTAATCATCTGAACCGGAACAACTTATCACGCTTCCTATCCACCATGACGGACCTATCAGTTGATCTCACGGCCCCAAACGGCAAGAAATTCACTCTTCCTACCGGTCTATTTATCAATAATGAATTTGTCAAATCAAGCAAGGGGCTAAAGATCACGAGCATCAACCCATCGTTAGTTGAGCGTCCCCTGGAGAGAAAGCTAGTGTAACCTAACCATCCCATTCCTAGAAATGAGCAAGAGATCTGCTCGGTTGAAGCAGCAAGCCCCGAAGACATCGATCGTGCGGTGGTGGTTGCGAGAGCCGCACTGAATCATGAATCATGGCGAGACATCACCGGATCCGAACGTGGTAGGTTGCTGTTTAAGCTGGCGGACTTGATCGACCAGGAAAAGGAGATCCTAGCCACCATTGAGACCTGGGACAATGGAAAACCGTTCAGTTCTTCCATGGGAGACGTAGGCAGCGTCGTCGACACCATTAGATATTACGCTGGTTATGCCGATAAGATCCACGGCGAAACTATTCCTACGATAAGTAAGAAATTTGTCTACACCTTGAAACAACCCATTGGCGTCTGCGCTCAGATTATCCGGTAAGTGAGCTGATACAGCAATACTCATTTCTCACCTATTGTGGGTGTATGTTGCGTGAGCTAGTGCTGACATACAGGGTGATGTAGTGGAACTATCCTCTGGGAATGGCAGCGTGGAAGCTGGGCCAGCGCTCACCTGTGGAAATACTGTCATCCTGAAACCCGCCGAGCAAACCCCCTATCTATCCTATACCTCGCAAAGCTCATAGTCAAGGCTGGATTTCTCCCGAGTTGTCAATATCACCAACGGGTATGGCCAAGATGCCGGCCGTACACTCAAGCCATTTAGATGTCGACAAGATTGCTTTCACCGGCTCTACTGCGACAGGAAAGCACATCATGAAGACTGCCAGCGTCAACATGAAGAATATTACCTCGAGACTGGTGGTAAATCGCCTTTAATAGTCTTCGAAGACGCCGACATCGAACAAGCAGCAAAGTGGGCTCATATTGGAATTATGAGTAACATGGGACAGATATGCACAGCAACATCGCGTGTCCTCGTCCAGGAAGCCGTGTACGACAAATTCGTGGACATATTCCGACGTGGTCAAAAAGACCAGCAAGGTCGGCGACCCTTCGCGGAGGACACCTTCCAGGGTCCCCAAGTCACCAAAGCGCAGTACGAAAGGATCTTAGGCTTCGTGGAGTCGGGTAAGTCGGAAGGCGCCACGCTGGCGAACGGTGGAATCCCTTGCCCGCTCAATGGGAAAGGCTACTTCATCGAGCCTACCATCTTCACCAACGTGAAGGAAAAACATGAAGATTTATCGGGAGGAGGTGTTTGGGCCTTTGTTGTTATCGTACCCTTTAAGACCGAGAAGGAAGCTATCGCGATGGCAAACGACACTACCTACGGACTCGGCGCGGCCGTTCATACGAGGGATATCGAGCTCGCCCACCGCGTAGCTGCGCGGATCGAGGCTGGCATGGTCTGGATCAACTCTTCTAACGACTCGGACTTCCGGGTCCCATTCGGAGGTGTGAAGCAGAGCGGTATCGGCCGAGAGTGTGGAAGCCGGTCTTGCGGCGTACACGCAAACCAAGTCGATCTATGTGAATCTTGGCCAGAAGCTATAGTTTACATGTATCTGTGGTGATTTCCATTACAATCGCCGCTTATATCAAACATCTACAACAAATGTTAGTTGGTTGGTGTTTCAAGCTGTACATAGTAATGGAAATAGGACTGAAGGAATATGCCACCTGAGCTACCTGCCTACCTAGGTAGGTATGCAGTATGCAGAATGCAATATCCAATATGCAGACTCATTATTCCTTAGAAGCTGACGCGATCATCCATGTATTGTCTGATTCACATGCTTGCCGTAAGAGTACCTAATATAGATAGGATCCCTAATAGGATCTGAGGATTTCGGCTGTTCGAATGTAGGGTATCATTCGTGGGTTTGTTCATATATCTAGGTGTGTAAGCCAACAACTGCAAGTCAGCAATTGTGATCGTCTTACCGCTTGGTCATCACAAGTGGAAGCACATATTTTTATATAATTTTAGACCAACATTTTTCCAATATTGTCCCATTGATCCTACGATATTTTTATATGTAGGTAGGTAGGTTAGTCTAGTGTATGTTAGAGGTAGGTATGTACCCTACCATTTTCCATGTTGTCCATTTTCCATTTTACGAAACTTCCAGTTTAAGTTCTCTAGTCTGTTGGTTAATTTTTAAAGTTCGCGGCATTTGAAACTGCAACCTAATTCCTGAACAACGGTCGCATGAACCTATGTAATTGGTGGCTGTTAGGTAACTTTTAGCTTAAGCAATATATGGAATACCCGGTATTCTTCTAAAAGCTACTTATTAAGGCTATCGAGACGGGAACTGAGCGAATCGTACTCTGTACACCGTTACACCAAGATACCTAGATGAAATGTCTTCCCCAGATAATGGAGAATGTCACCTCGTACAAACACCCGAGCCGTCCTGCTGCTACCCATAGCCACAGTATGTAAAGTACGAAAGTGGCTTCCAAGGTTGTTTATCAACTCTGATCGGTTTAGTCCATATTATGATACGGTAAATCATGGGGTGACGATCACTTCCTTATTCTCACAAGCCGATCCTACACTACCTAGTGCCTGACTGCCTAGAAATGACAGAAATACATACATAGTACGAGATCCGCAAAGGGATCAACTGCCAGGCTGCCAGGGTCGCCTTAAGATTTTATTTTATTTTAATGAGCCAACCGAAAACAGCACTGCTCCCATACATAAATCATGATTCATGGGCTCATGGGCTCATGGGTTTATGGACGGGCAAGAATTAGCCGAGTGAGATTGATTGAGCATTTCATTCTCGATCCTTTAGATGAGAAAGGAACCTGCATTAATTGACCGACCAATCGATCCAACCAGTCTCAATCAGGACCAGATCGAAAAGAAAATCCAAAAAGGAAATAATAATAAACGTGCCCCTTCCCATCCGCCCTACAGCTTTATACTAGCTACCTGGCGCAACGACTTCTTTACACACTTCTACTCTCCTGCTTGGCCTTCTTGGCCGCGGCCCAGCTAGGTGCAAGGGGCCCGTATCGTCTCTCTTTGGGGCGCCTTGGGCTTGGGATTCTCTTCGGGGCATAGCTCTCCGTCTGGGAGCCCGGCTGCATTTTGAGCCGCTGGCGGATGTGGCTGTTATCGAAGGGGTTCCGAATCCCCTTCTTCCAGGGCTTGTTAGACCCGTCTCGTCATGCCTACGGCGCCTCGCTTCATGTCCCAGCCTTGGTCTCTGCCCCGCCTTCTGCTGGTTCTGCAGGTGCTTCGCCTTATCCTTGTACTTCTTCTCCCAGATGGCCTGGCGCGCCCGCTGGCCCCGCCGGTTCTGCGCGCCGCGGGCCCGACGTCGAGGTCGGAGGCCTCGGACCGGAGGCCCGATATGTAGCCCCCATCAGGCTGGGCAGGAACGCCGAGTTGCCGGTCATGACGGGAGCGGCCCTCTTGGTTTTCGCCTTTGGGGGGCGGGAGGCGTAGATGCGGAACTCGAGCTTCCGGAGACGTCTAGACCCTCGTTCTCTTCCGACGAGGCTGATGATAGGGATATATCGTCGGCAGCCACTGGTTTTCGAACCGATCTCGCCCTGCTGTCGGCTGCTAGATTGTCTTCTTCGCTCGCGCCGTCTTCGTCCGACTCGTCCTTTCGCTGGAGCCAGCGACAAATCGGTCGTACCGCGACCACACCCGCTCCTCGCATCGCTGTCCGGGAAGCCCTCGATACTTCGTCGTCCGAAGGCCTATTATCCCCTTCGCTGTCGAGATCCTGGTCGTCGTCCGCAACTATGTCCCGTTTTCTTTTCAGAAGCACAGGTTCTGGCTGCTCTGCTTCAGGTTCAGATTGCTCCACCTCCTCCTCCTTCATCATCCCCCCCTTCTTCTTATCGCCAATCGCCGCCCGTCTAGTATTACTCTATCTAGACTGCTCTTCCTTATCCGCTCTGCCATCCTTCACTCTCCTTCTACTCTTGCCCTTCTTCATCTTGTCCGGCATGGCGACTCTCAGCGCACACACGTCCCCATGAGGGCCTCCTCGATGACGTCGCGGATCTGCTTGCGATTGCACAGGGCGCTCGTCACGTTGTGCAGCGCGGCCTCTCGTCCTCGGACAGGCCCTCGGGCTTGGGCACGGCTTGGCGAAGTCGGTAGGCAGGCGGGGGACTGGCGACGCCCTGATTTTCAGGAGCGACGAGCAGAGCTGCGCGTGCGCGGCCTGTTGCAGATCGAGGCTCTGAAGGCGCATGTTAGCTAATCGTGTCCTGCGAAACACCCCTCGCGTCTATTTCCGCCCGATTCGATATATATATATATATATGTGTGTGTGTGTGTGTGTGTGTAAGCGCAGACTCGTACCTTCAGCACGGCAACCTCCCTCGAGCCTCGCGGTTTGTCCTGGGCGCAGGCCTCGCGGATGCTTGCTCAGGCGCTGGCGCTCGAAGCCCTGGCCGTCTTCATGCCCCGCGCCAGTTCCTTGTGCCATTGCGACAGCTTCTCCTGAAGGCTAGGCTCGTGGTTGCGTTTTCGTTTGGGCATGTTGGGCGGTTTGGAAGGATTGTGCTTGGATGTAGGTAGAAGTCGGGAAATGTGGGACGAAAGCTGGAAATTTTGGACATACCTAATGCTCGTTACTTGAGTATATCGTTTATTGAGTATTAAATAATTAATTACACGAAATGTTCGCCTTGGTAAATATTAGGCTTTAATTCATTAAGTGGGTAACAGTTACCTACCTACCTACACGTGTAGGTAGGTAAGAGCGAGTAGAGCTACGAACTGTACCTAGGTACCTACCATACAAATCTCATTAGGTTACTGCTGAACCTTGAAGTTAATAATTGTTACACTCTTTATTTAACACATACCAAATTAAGGTACGTAATTGATTCAAGTCTTCTAGCATGGGAATGTTCAAATCTAGTGTAAGCTCACTCGAAGGGGCGTTATTTACAGCTGCTCTTTTGATAAACTACAGGTACCTATTAATTACTAAGTACGTGCAGACAGGAAGCAGGTTACCAGTAACTCGTTCGCATCGACTTACATCATGGGGGCTGAGGAGAGGAACGAGAACGAAGACCTAAGCCAGTACGGGTATATGGCCGCAAAAGAATCAAGTCGCGAGCACACGTGGATGACAGGATGCCCCTAAATTATATCATAAAGCGGATCGCGGACTTCTCTTTACGTGATTTCGAACGGTACCAAGAGTTCTGGAGATTCATACTCAACATTCACGATTGGGCCCTTGGATTACGCTAACAACGTGGCGTCTCATTCCGACTATCACGAACTTGGGCTCCACTGAGGGGCATACTTAGTAGATATGTTATCATCGCGATGGATACGATGGCGCAGCAGCACTGAACGGAAGACAACATGGAGGGGCATTCTAAAACCCTGCCGAGGTATGTATTAATTAAACTTGACTTAACCCCCAAGATATAAATTGAATGCTGTTGAACCTCATCGCGGTCTTAGGAGTAAAAAGAGTTAGTCGGTATTAAAGACATCGGAACTAGTAAGAATGGCGACTTCACAGACGACCATGGCCTCACTCGGCGCAGAGAACTTGTTCAATGAAAGGCATGGTTGCCGTCGTTACAGGCGGTGGTACGGGTCAGTTTAAATCTCAACCATATATGATATATCTGACCCCTTTACTAACAAAACTTCCTGCCTTAGGAATCGGGCTTTTGATAACCAAGGCACTAGTTGCCAACGGCGCTGCTACCGTGTACATTCTAGGAAGACGCCTAGACGTATTGACGCAAGCCGCAGCGGAGCTTGGCAAGACTGTGGTCGCAATAGCCTGTGATGTAACATCCACGCAGTCGCTGGAGTCGGCCGTTACCTCATCAAGCACCAAGCAGGCTTTATCAACCTGTTAGTCTGCAACTCAGGCATTGGCGGACCGTATGGAATCCGACCCAAGCCTGAAACGACACTCGACGAGTTTGTCGAGGCCAACCTATCCGTGCCCTTCGAGGATTATAATAACACATTCGGCATCAACACGAGCGCCGTCTGGTACACCGCCATGTCGTTCCTCAAGCTCCTCGATGCCGGAAACAAGCAGGGCAACGTAGAGCAGAAGAGCCAGGTAGTCGCCATAAGCAGCATCGGCGGCTTCAACAAGATAAACACTGGCGGCTTCGCGTACGGGCAGAGCAAGGCTGCGTGCATACACCTTATCAAGCACCTGAGCGTGGTCCTGCCGCAGTGGGATATCAGAGCTAATGTCATATGCCCAGGTCGTAAGTTATCCCAGTCGTCCAATTTTACATCTTCTTCCCCCTCGCGGATAAAAGGGGTTAGGAACAAAGAGAATATTGGAGGCAGGCTGGATCATACTGACTCGTGAACAGTCTATCCGAGTGAGATGTCCGCTCCTATTATCGAACGAGGAGGCATCGGAAAAGGAATGATTCCGCTGGAGCGCGCTGGAGACGAGAACGACATGGGCGGCGCCATCCTCTACCTAGCCTCTAGGGCAGGTGCTTATTGCAACGGCACCGTGATCGTGACAGATGGGGGAAGATTGACAACTATGCCTTCCACGTTTTAGATCGTGCCAGAATACCTACAATTACCTACCTAGGTAGGTATATTCGGTGTATGCTAAGCACGTGGGTTCCTAGCGGAAATTAAATGAGTTCAATCCCCTTGAAGCAATATGAATTCCAAGATATTAGCGACGAAGCAATGGCCTTGGTACATTTAATCCGGTGGTCCGAACCCAACACGGTTGTTTCATGAAGCAATACCCGAGGTACGTCACCTCACATTTGTGCGAAAACCGGGTGTCTGGACTCTGGAGGTAGGTAATAAATTTCTGGTTTGAGATGAATTATATAATCAGTATCTCAAACGAAGGTGCGACAATGGCCTAGCTATTCAAATATCAATAAGTCCGAAAATCATCATGCTGGTGCAGTAATAAGATTCAATCAATAGGTGGACCAAGACTCAGGAGTAATTTAGCCACAAAGCCATGGGATGAGATGTAGTTCAGAGTGCCTGGCAGGTTACCCCTGAAATAATGTTGGCCGTGTAGTGACTGATCTACACTGGGGTCTCAATGTTTCGAGCAAGGCTTCGATATGTAGTTTTTTTATGAAATAAATGTTTGAAAATGATTGAATGAGATAGTCCAATCAGATAAACTATATGGTACTACTAAAATAAATACATTATTTTAAGGTAAATCGATTATTGATTTATTACGTTTCGAAACTTGATATAGTACTTTTATTCCGCGTGTTAGTGAGGTTATCGCATGGTCAGGACGCTAACATTATTACAGGGGGTGACCTGTGCGTGCAATAAGTCATCCTTACCTTCGTCATTATGTCAGCAAGTCCATTCGCCATTGACAGGTGATATATCTCGAGGTCAAGAGGCTGAATAAGTTCAAGAGTTATTGACTTGTCTTTCTTGCCGTACGATTTCGAGTCGTTACCTAGGCTATCTACGTACTCTTTTAGACCAACTATATGTTATACCACAGGTGGTTCAACGATGAGATTCGAAGAGCCGGCGACTCGGAGTTCTGGAGTTTATTCTGCCGAGTTAAAAAGGCGTCTTATGAATACCTAGGAAAACCAACAACGATGACACTATCACTAAAGCATCCACCCTGCTCTAGAAGGTCAAAGCCTTCCATAAAACAAAGATCGGAAATATTCGGCCAGGTTTGTTTATTGCATATGAGGACCCTGTTCAATCCCATGTCCATAGGTCTGCACCCGAGGGATAATACCATCGCCTCGGGACCGTAGGAGGCAAGCCGGCCCGTTCAGTTCACGTTTCGTGGAGACAGTACCTCGGGAGCCCTTAGATAGACATTCATCAAATATAAGCGAAGAGGGCAGCCATTTCGAAAGGACAAAGAGGCAGTAGAGGATCGAGATGACAAGGAACCAATGTGAAACTATATTGTTTCTCCGCCAGAGTTTAACTGGAATATCCATATGGTTACATATAATATGATAGGTAGAACATGTCTATTGCGGTATTTCTTGCACTGGGGGAAGGGGGTTTTAAACAGGTGGTTGGAATCAGGGCTTCATCCAGAGAGATACTCCAAACTTGCCACTCTAGATAGTTGCGCGTTTATGGCTACGAGCTGAAAATACGCGCCAACGGGAAGAAAGTAGCTGCCGTTTAGTGGTATAGCTTCTACCTAGGTCTAGATCAATGAATGTATGGGTTTCCGGGCCGTCCCTGGAAATGTCATGTCCCTGAGAAGACTCGTCTCATATCATGACCAGGGACATAACATATTAGAGCACAGATATCGGTTGTTTCGAGCGAATTCTTTAGAAGCTTGGCTTCCTACGCAATAGGAGGAGAACGAAAATTAATTGGAGTTGAGGTTTCGCTCGGCTGGGAACCATGCAAAATACTATATACCTGTGTACCTAGTTACACACATAGTAGATGCAGATGCCCTATTTAGGATATGAATCTGCATACCCTTGATCTTGCCTGTATATTTGTGCCTATCAGAATCCATGTATTTTTAAGGTAGGAAAGAGCTCCACGTACCTACATAGGTAGTTTGACGTCACCATGATATAGCCATTTTCCCAAGTTACTTGAATTTGGTAAAGATATTATGTACCATTACATAAGTATTCAACATGATATATGTTTTTTGGTGATGGCTAAGGGAGTTCTTCATACCGATAAAAATAGTTCCCAAGTATATGTACCTAGGTAAGTAGGCACGTAGTTGTAGCAACGTTTGTTTGCTCAATGATCTCTTTCCGCATTGAAGATGACAGCTCTTTTAATCGAGCTAGGAACCTTGGAAGCTAGCACGTGCTTATCGATAAAGCCGGTCTTCATGCAGCTAGGCAATGTAGTTCCACTTCGGTACATATACGTATACTAGTGGTATATAGGGACATTTACCCCGCAATGCACCAACTCTCGGGACAAGGGGATGGATGGATACGAGGATATCACGGCATCCAAGAGGAAAGAAGATATTTAAACATCAAGATGAAGAAAGGAATCGTACCGGGGGAGGTGCTTGATTTACATTTATTTCAGGAACTTCTTGAAATTATATGAAGGCTTATTAAATCGAATTGCGATGAAATTTCAACCTCATAGGTCTTTCTCTTCTCCATACGGACTTCCGCGAATCTGATATCAATCGTAGTCTGAAGAATTCCGGTTGAACGGGAACCTTAGAAAGGCAGTGTAGGTAGACATCCACTTAAAAAACGCAATGCCGAGATCTATCCAGCCATGTGCGCGCATCCAATGATGTTCATGTGCTACCTAGTATGCTAGTATGCACTCTACCTACCTAGGTACCTAGGTAGGTAATAGAGCCCATTTTCAGTTCACCCCATGGTAGATGGGATATGCAAGGGAAGATTGTATGGTTTAAAGTATAAATGATCCTCGCCGGAAGTTAAGTAAACATTGCAAATGTTAGCTGGGCTGATAAAGTTTTAGGTGACTGTGCGATATAAGTGTTATAGGTGACGGGCTTGTCTATACAGGTAGGCTAAGTACCGATATGAGGTAGACTGTGAAAAGCCACGTCGAGAACGCGTGTAGCGCACTACTTGCCATTACACTCATCCAGCCATCACACCCATCACAAAACACCAATTGATCTTATTTCCAATTCGATAGGTATCGAGAATGATGAACGCTATGCGTAACCCCGCATTTGATCTTCTCGGTAGTCTGGACCAACTAACCAGCACGAAGCTATACGTGGTAAGTATCAGAGGTTAGAGGAGATTCAAAGCCAATCATCAATAAGCGCTCGGTTAGTCGATGGAAGGAGGAGAGGAGATAATCGGTGTCGATGGGGAGGGGGGCATGTGGTTTGCTCTTTACATAAGTTGAAGCTTTTAAGTATTTGAGTCGCGCTGCTCTTTCCTACCCTCTCAGCCTTTCTTCGACTTGTCTTACTTGCCTACCTACCTAGGGTAGGTACATTATTATCAGGTACCTTATTATCAATCTTCTATAATCTATTAATCATCAACCTTTAGGGTACTTTTCTCTTAATAATTAACAATTTACTATTAACAACCTCAACAACCGAGGTCACACATCTCACCAGCACCACCCACCTTGATCCAAGTTCCGAAACTAGCCATCTAGGATTGTTCTAGTTAGCTTGTTTGACCCTTTCTCTCTTTGAATATTTAAAGGGATCGATATCTCTTTGCTCAAGCTATCGAGTGCTTCTCCTGCTAGATTGATGCTTTGTTCTTACCGCCTCCTTACATCTATCGAATCTCTGCTCCTAGCCAGCCGGCCGCCTCGTGTTGATCGCGTGCCTTAGTCGATTCTACGTAAATTTCATCGTTATCTTCTATTGATCTTCTCCCTAATTAATCTCGACCAATTTGTTTGCTCGCTTCCTTCGAATTCACTACGGAATATTCCTTCGGCTGACATCATCTTGCTTTTCTCTGGCCCTACATACAGCTCCCGCCTGTTGAGCTCAACCTGATAAAGCTCAACCTGGTAGATCCGCCATCCTGCCGGTCTCGGTGAGCTTGCGTTGATCCAGGGCTGAGGATTACCATCCAGCTTCCAGTTGGGGGGAAATAGAATCCTATGTCCGGTTGATCTATTAATTTTCTACTGAGACATTGTGCCTAGCATAAGTTGGTTCCCCCATTTCGTTGATCTAATATTGTCAATCACCACAACGGCATCCGTCCGTCCAGCCATTCAGCCATCCTCAACCGTTTGGGCTACTAACTACCTATCTATCCACTATCCCGCTATTACCAACTTACAACCCTATTGGTGTGATCCTCGCAAATCAGGAACGGGTATCCGACATCCATGGTCCCCGTCGTACCTAGGTAGTCTAGATGTCTTCGCCCAGATTTACTACCATGCAGCCATGTAACATCTCAGCTATACCTCGTCTATCTATACCCCCACTTCCTATCTTTTCCGACGAGGTCCACATCTACCTTGCATCTATCGTAGATAATCATAGCCTCAACCACATTACCGTTCAAACCCGCGAGATGAAGCCGAATTATACGTCGGTTGTCTATCCACCTCGGCCATGGCCTGGCCGCCTAGCGGATGTTGAGTGCGCCAGCCAATAGCGCTTTACCGGACCTTCTCTGGAGTTCCCTACCTAGTCCGGCCTTTTCATTATAAGCTTACAAGCCGTCTGACCATATTAAAACCATGCTAGAATCGCACTTACGGACATGTTGCTAACCATGTGTCGTTTACACCAGCTTTCCAGCTCTCTGACCCCTCTGTCGCCCTATTCATAGAGTTTAAGAGGGACCCGGTCTTGCGTTAGTGTGCGATTGCTTCGACTCCTTGCTTCCTTGACTTTTGACTGGAATTATGAGCTCCAACACTCTAAAGCAAGCTGCGGAAGCCGCACGAACTAAATCGTCCGCCATGGGCAAGCAAGGCTCGGAGACCGTCGCCGCCGCCGTGGGGAACGATTTCCTGCACACTCCTATTATGAGGGCGGCCCTACCTTTCATCAACGGAGGCATCTCTGGAATGGCCGCGACCACTGTCATCCAGCCTGTGGATATGATCAAAGTCAGACTACAACTTGCTGGCGAGGGTGTTGCTACCGGACCTAAACCTACCCCGTTATCGGTTACGCGAGATATTCTTGCACAAGGCAAGGTCCTCGACTTATACACGGGTTTATCAGCAGGTCTTCTCCGTCAAGCTGTATATACTACAGCGAGATTAGGCTTCTTCGACACCTTTATGAAAAACCTAGCGACACGTGCCAAGGGGAATGGTACTCAAGTCGGCTTTGCTGAGCGAGCGAGCGCCGGTCTTGCAGCCGGTGGAATAGCGGCTTTCCTTGGAAACCCAGCCGACCTAGCCCTCATCCGAATGCAATCGGATGGCCTCAAACCTATTGCCGAACGCAAGAACTATAAGTCCGTCATCGATGCACTGACATCGATCGTCAAGTCCGAAGGTGTCACCGCCCTTTGGGCGGGCGCAGCGCCAACGGTAGTCCGAGCCATGTCGCTCAACCTTGGCCAGCTAGCATTCTTCTCGGAAGCGAAGGTGCAGCTCAAAGCGAAAACCAACTGGTCGGCGCAGTCGCAGACTTTAACAGCCAGCGCCATCGCCGGCTTCTTCGCCTCCTTCCTCAGTTTGCCGTTCGACTTCGTGAAGACGAGGTTGCAGAAGCAGCAGCGCGGCCCCGACGGCAAGCTTCCGTACAAGGGCATGACTGACTGCTTCGTCAAGGTCACGAAGCAGGAAGGCCTTACGCGCTTCTACCGTGGATTCGGCACGTATTACGTGCGTATCGCCCCCCACGCGTAAGTTGGACCCCTATCCGAGCGTCGGACCCACCTCGAGATAACGCGCGCTAACGTCATATTGTAGCATGGTGACATTGATCGTTGTGGATTACCTCGGTTGGCTGACGAGATGATTGGACGGCCTGAACGCGGACCGATCATACCCTATCTATTTTCGTCTAACTATACCTTCACCAAACTGTCTATGTATGTAAAGAGTGGCTGGGGCGTTCAACGGGTTATCATGGAACAGCATTGTCACGGTATTTATGCGGGATTGATTAGGGATACCATTCGTACATAGTTATAGCTTCTATATACATTGCACTTCAGAATGCAAGAACAGCACCGTCTACCTATCTAAGCGACAGAAGGTTCTATGCGTGATTTTGCGCCATGCTTACCGCCGACGTAGACCCTATCCTTATCCTTGCGGCCCGAATTCCCTTCCCCTTCACGCCGCCTTCTTGGTGCAGATAACCCAGCCCAGGTACCCGCAGGGCCAGAGGAAGCGCTCCCTGCCGCTGTGGACCTCCCAGGCGGCGGTGTCGGCGCCGCAGGTGCGCAGCAGGGCCTCGACCTCGTCGGCGGTGCGGGTGCGCAGGGACGAGACGATGCCGTCGAAGGTCAGCACGAAGGGCACCACCGGCACGACGTAGACGTAGAACAGCCGCGCCGGCGACCACCAGTACAGCAGCGGCGCGATCAGCAGGATGAAAAACCCGAAGAGCAGGCACGTTATGATTCCAGATGGGGTGCGCTCTTGCAGCTCGAAGATGCTGCGGGCGAGGGGGAGTGGGTTAGCGAGCTTGTAATGCTGGGAGGTCTTCTAGGTTTGTGGGATGGATCAGATCGGATTGGGTTGGGTTGGAGTAAGGTAGGCTGGGCTAGGCTGGGCTTGTAGTTGTAGGTGGCTGTGCTTGTGCTTGCTTACCCGAACCCCTCGCTCGTCTCGACCGTGTTCTTCAGGATGGCGCGCGCGAGCGGGTCGTCGAAGTGGTGGAAGGCGAGGTTGTAGAGCCGGAAGATGCCCTTGCCCTTGCCGGCGTACCGGCGCAGCAGGTCGACGGGCGCGGCCGCCGCGTCGACCGGGTGCGCGACGTACGTCAGGTGCTCGCTCTTCTTGCTCGCGGCCTCCCAGGACTCGACGTGCGGGTGCAGGTCCGTGAGCACGAAGTCGACGGGGGCGTCGGGCGCGGCGGAGCTGGTCTCGGGGTCGGCTACGGCTGCGTAGCTGGGCGCCCCGATCTTCCGCGTGTCCGAGCCCGCGCCCCGCTGCTGCTGGTTCAGCGCACGCTCGATGAAGGGCGTGGGGCCGCCGGCGCCCGCGCAGAAGTCGATGTACGTGTGCCGCGACACGGAGGCGCCGAGCACCCGGCGCAGGATGGCGGCGACGAGCGTGGCCGGGCTGCTGGGCTGCAGCACCGGGAGGTGCATCGTCCAGGCATGCGTCAGGCCCGTCTGGACGTAGCCGCGGAGGATGGAGGGGAACCTGGACGGGCACCCGGTGTTAGCGGAGGAGGACCATTACTAAGTCAGGGACGTGTGATATGCAGATGGGTAGGCAAGGTAGGAAGGTAGGTAAGACAGGCCAAGAGGCTAAGAGATGCGGACCTGCAGCGGCAGGTAGGTAAGACATGGCGTGCAGATCTGTTGAATGGGAGCCAGCAAATCTGTTGACCCAACATCCCGGGCCGCCGCGCGACTTGGCGGCCAATTGGGGTGGCCGTGGTCGTGATCATGGTCGAAATGCGGACTTCCGGAGTTATTTATGGTGTTGTGCTGACGCGATTTGGGCTTGGCTTGGCTTGGCTGGGAGGTAGGCATGTAGGAACTTACCACGGCTGGTCGTCGATCTCCCAGAGGTGCATCCGGGGGATCAAAGGCGTCGCCATTGTGACCGATTTGCGTTTGTGTTTGTGTTTGTCGGCGCTTGTTGCTACACCGCGGGTCTTCGTTGAGGCGTGGGATGTGTGTGGGTAGAGCAATTCGGTTAAGAACAAAGTGAAGTCCGTACTCAGGTGAGTGTCAAAATTCAAATGTTAGTACGGATGGATGTGGATGGATAGATTAGGTTTCTAGACAGGTAGGTATGTAGCTTCGTAGGGTTGCGATGTGGGCCGGCACAATTCGACAGTTGAAGCTACCTTAGGAAGGTATGGGTTCATGGATTCATCCGACGCCGTCATCATTACCTAGGCACCTACCACCTCCCTGGCTAGGACCTACGTAGTGTAGGTACCAGCCTCGTGATTGCCGTTTTTGTTGAGTTTCGAGTCGAGCTCAAACGCTCTCCGTCATTCCAGGGGTAAGAAAGCTACCCTAGCTAGCATCCACCCTAGCTCTTTAGCGTAGGTATTTCATCAGAACCAATCGGATTACTTGATTTAGTCCATTATATAATGGAGAAGATAGGTAGGGGTCGAAGGTCCGCCCCCTGCCCCATAATCGTGCGTCGTGGATGTTAAGGCTGAAACGACGATGTGAAGATGTTACAACAACCAGAACAACCAATGAGAAGCAGCTTAATTCTCCTTGCTCACCTCTAAACTTTCTCATGAATATTGATTACTAATTATGAACTTCTAGCTGGTTACCTAGGATTCAATATTGTCAATCTCGGAGTTTGTTAAGAGGTTGAAGAGACGAGCATGGCGTTCTTGGAAGGGTCAGGGCTGATATGGCTCGGGCTGCTTGGAGTCCTTCTTTGCTATCAATTCATTTTTCGAACCCCTGCTATCAGACGAAATGGAGATCCATTAAGGTACATATGACATGATTATATTCTACCATATCTACAAACCAATAATTAATATCACGATAGAAAGCCACCGAATACCCTACCCATCGTAGGCAATGGGATCCTCTTTCTCCAACCGCGCCAGAAGTTATTTTCGTGGTTCGTTAAGTGTGAAAAGCAGTTTGGCCATGAGACGTTCCAGATCAACGTCCCCACCCTGCCTCCAGGGGTGGTGATTAATGACCCTAAGAACTTAGAGTACGTTTTCAAAAACGAGGGCATCTTTTCCAAAGGTGACCTCTTCAAGCGGCTCTCCTACGACTTATTTGGGAGTGGAATCATCAATGTTGACGGCGATTTATGGAAGGCTCAGAGGAAAGCCGGGCTTGCGTTTCTCAACGCTTCCAATTTGCGAGTCTTGACAGACGTCGCGCTACCGCGTTATCTTGGTCACGCTGTAAAGCACGTACAAGATCAAGCCAGTGTTGGGAGCGTCGTAGATCTTCAGACCGTCTTCCATGAAATTACGAGCCAGCTGATGGGAAAGATGGCTTATGACATGGAGATGCATGCCGACGACGACTTCACCGTCGCATTTGATTATGCGTCAGGTGTGACTACTGAGCGCTTCCAGAACCCCCTGTGGTTCGTCACGGAACTCCTAACTGGCTTCCAGTTTAGGAGAGCGCTTTGCACAATTCGTACCTTTGGTCATAAAATAGTGGACAGTGCCGTCAACATAGATGATAAGGATCGCGATGCCCGCTCCAGTCCAGAGTCGACTTCTGATAGATTGGAAGAAGTATCTGGCAGCCTGATACAGTCGTTATTGGAAGCCTTCGGTGATAACCGGGAAATAGTATCTGATGCCGCCTTAAACTATCTTTCCGCTGGTAGGGACACCGTTGCTCAGGCTCTAACGTGGTGTATGTACCTCCTGATGCAGCACAGATTCGTCGTCGGGAAAATTCGAAATGAAGCGCGAGTTTCGCTGGAAAATCTTCAGGAGTCATTTATAAGCAATAGTGGTGAGCACGACCAGAAAATTAACTCAGCCATTTTCACGCCAACATCATTGCCGTACACCATGGCAACCTTTTACGAAACACTTAGACTATACCCACCAATCCCATTCGAAATCAAGCAATGCGAAAAAGCAACCACATTACCCGACGGCACTTTCCTCCCAGCGAAATCTATAGTGTTTTGGTGTACTTGGGCCATGAATAGGTCTAAACTCGGCTGGGGGGATGATGCTGATTCATTCCGACCCGAGAGATGGCTCACAGAGGACGGTAAGCTGATCACGAAGAGCGCGGCTGAATTTCCGGTGTTCAATGGAGGCCCCCGGTTATGTCTCGGAAAGCGAATGGCAGAATTGTTAGTCGTACAAGTTATCGCTACGATGGTGCTACTTTTCGACTTTATGCCACATTATGAGGGCAAGAGAGTCAGCAAGAGCAGTCTTACGTTGCCAATGGCGGGTGGCCTCCCATGTCTCGTCAAGCCTAGGACGTTTGACCTAAGGTGACTGGTGCCATTTCAGTCGGTCGCATGTTAGAGACGTTAGAGCTGATATTAAATCACTCAATTTATAGGTGCTCTATGAAATTTAACACCATATTAGGCTTCTAGATGCTTATGAAATGACAATAGAAGGATTACGTCTCTAATACCTAAACCCTTCTTTATTACCCTCAATTTATAACTTACGTACACTTCCATGTATAAATCCATTATAAGAAATTAAGGTAGCCCAACGGTTGTATTCTAAAAACATTAAAATAGTGCGTGGCTTGTTAGAGAAAAGGGGTAAAAAGGGGGTCTTGGCAAGATGAGTCGTAAAGAATCGGCGATGGATGAGATGATTTAGTACGGCTAGGGAAAGAGTCATACCTACCTAGGTAGGTGAATAAAAGTCGTATAATGGACACATACACCTACCTAGGTACCCAATAGATTTATCTATTTCAATTTTTATCTATTGTGACTTCCCATAAGGCATTTATTGTAGCAACTACCATTTTGAAAGTGGCTTCCCAAGTTACCTACGGTAGGTACAGCAATGTAAGTTAATTCAAAAATGCAAGACTACTGCGATCTCTAACTTTCTCAACTATTATATTTTGATTCGAAACCCTTTTCTACATGATCATTACTTTTATTTCTCCGTCTCTTCTCAAAGTAATATCCCCCTCCTTTCACTAAATAAATCAACACATTTCGTATCATTCATATTCCCTCCTGCTTAGCTAATTAATATACCAATATCTATACTTCTATCATGTTTTGGTCTCAATATGATGTGCCGGAAGACGACAGTGTGGACTTCCGGCCCATAACCAAATATGATAAAATAATCGAATCCCCGGATGACAGCAATAGCGCCTTGACATTTGGCATCGAGCTAGAATTCCTAATTCCCCTTCTGAAGGATAGTGTCAGCGATCCTCACCCACTTGATAAGCGCCCTGTATTCCCATTAACCAACTACTGGGACACCAATAACCGAATTCTCAATGTTCTCGAGGGAGATTGTGACATTCCTTTCCGCCACCAAGAGTACGATGCCTACCATCACCGCAGTCTCATTCGTTATGACAAATGGCGTCTTATTAACGATAACTCGTTGCAATTCCGGAATAGTAATACTACTCCAAAAGAGTATGTTTGGATAGGGCGGGAGATCACCTCCGAAGTTATGAGATCTGACGACCCTGACTTCTACGTCAAAAGAATAACGGACATCTGCCATGCCATTCGACAACTCCGCGTTCATCTCAACGACACAACTTCAGTCCATGTCCACGTTGGGCTCGGAGACGACCCATTCAGCCTTCTCACCATGAAGAAAGCCTCCACCATGATTCTGCTTGTGGATAAAATGTTGATGGAGTTGCAACACCCTCAGCGTCGTGACAACATGCATTGTCGTCTAATTTCAACGTCGTCCAAGCTTGGAGCTCAGGATTTTGAGTCTCTATTGGAAGATAGAAACTCATTAGATGAATCTCAAAAGCAACAGATGAACGAATTTATCCCACTGCTCCCCGTAACGAAGCAAATTCTCCAGGTTGGTATATGGTAATTCCCTTATCCACTTGATTTATTGTTTAGTTATGATTCCTATTTCTAACCCATAAATTTAAAATAGATACGTCTTCTCTAGGCGAACAAGAGCATCGAAGAATTAGCAGAACTGATAATTGAGCCACTCAAATTTAGGTGAGTATCAACATTGATACATCTATAATGTGGCCAAATACGGCATAACCGTTAAACTCTGATAACTCATAGGTCATTTAGAGGTTCGGTAGGATTCAGTCGATTTATTCCCGTGGGCCAAACAGGAGGGAATACGCAGACATTCGAGTTCCGACAGATGGCTGGTTGTCTAGATCCAGATCCAATAATCCACTGGTCAAGGGTCTGTATGGCCATCATTGACTTCGCGAGGCGCTCTGATGCCCTGCGGTACAAGAACTTGGTGGAGAGAATACTATTTGAGGAATCTACCTTCTCGGCGTTCGACTTGCTCCTGGAATTAAACTTAGTGGAGGAAGAAAAACATTTCAGGTCCACCGTGGAAGGATACAAGACGAATTTGGAGTATTTTTCGGGGGGGAGCTCGGGGGTGTTGTTCGTCCCCCAGGCTCAGTAGAATAATCGTAGGTAGTGTTTCTCGGCGACTAGACAGCGTGTATTTTTGATTAAAAAATTCGCTTCCGTGGGAGTAGGACACGGAATTTCACGGAATTTCAGCTTATTTTCTTTTTGGAAAAGCATTTGCCAAAATCTTTAAACGTGATTGCCTCATACACAGTACTTATCAAATTCCACCACATCTATCACCAACAAGCACACGTTCATACGTCTCCAGCATCAACAAAACAAGAGTCCTTATCCTGAATACCACACCTTTAGGGATAAAAGAAAGCCCAGAAACAACTATCACCCCCTGCAACAATGGCCACCACTAAGAGGGGAACACACACGTTTCCCTGGATGCTGAATAACATCGAGCGACAGATGAACAATGCCAGGGAAGCAATAGGAACACGTCTAGCTATCATCAGGAAAGGTCATCCCCAAGGCTTTCGAGAACAGATCCATGAGATCATGTTCCTACACGCGCACATAGACAAAGTGACTGAATATGCGAGATCAGCACTCCAGCGATTTAGAGCACGAGAACGTTCGCCACGATCACAACAACTATCACCAGAGCAGGCAGAAATCCAACTCCAAGAGCTGCTCCACGTGTTGTATACCCAGGAAGAGGCCGGCACCGACCCTACCCAGGCGGAATCCGACATCCCAGATCAGTATCCTGTCATCCGCGAACGCCGCCGAAGACCCTCCTGCTCGGCCCTGCCGTTCCAGGATCACCCCGGACTATAAGCTGCACAATGCATTGGGATGAGTTGGTTTCGGGTAGGAGGTCGGTATGAATCATGGACTGGGAGTTGTGTGTGGAGCCCTAGCGCGGCAGAAGTCTTGGCACGCCCCCCTTTTCAACTCGTGTGTGACCTCAAGACTATTGTTTACCGACCTAGGTAATTTGGGGATTGGGTGGTGGATGGTTTAATACTCGAGTTCGTCTGGAGTGGTTAATACTTGTTTGCAAGAGGAAATCAATATTTTCAGCTTGGTCTTGGAGGCAAAGGTTCCAGGTTGTTTATATTTTCATTGTTTGATACCTACTAATAATACACACCTCTAACTGTACTCCAAGATATCCATAATACAGGGCTTGGTAGTTAACATGGCACATCATTATACTCCTTTCAGGGAAGCCATTATCTTAACCTAGGTGATTGCTCGGGTTTTTATCTGTATTGTTGATTATGGTTGTTGTTGTAATCTTGGGTGTCGAGGAGGAATTTCGGGTGTTGATATGATGAGACCGAAGCACTTAACCTAGGTTCTTATTATCCCCCATTTCATATTAAAAGCATGAACACTGACTGGGGTCAAAACACGCGTCTATGCTTTTGAAAATATAATATCTACTTAAAGGGCCACTGTCTTAGGCTTAACAGCATTAAATATGTGAACTAAAAAGCTGGAGTAAAGTGGAAGACGCATGTATTCTTAGCTATTGGTGCTGCCCATCTATACACAGGAACCTAAATACTAGTAGAATGAAGTGATTATTATCTTTGTGAAGCTAAATATCATGATGGGTTCATTATAAGGTAGGTATAGAACCTCAATAAATGAAAGAAAGGCTTCCGAAATAATTATATACCTACCTAAGTACCTAGGTAAATAATACAATTCAGTTTGGTGTCACGACATGGAAGACTTGTTTTCAGATTCCCTCCAGGGTATTGATATCTACCTAGGTAGCATTAAATGCTTCTATGATGGATGCGTAGTAATTACCTATCATTTCTACATACCTAAGAATCTGCTTGCACCCCTTTTTAGGCAAAGCACCAGCTTCTCCTTCGACCTATTGTTGATCATGTGCAGTCTTGCCCAACCTGTTGTTGTTTCTTTACCAGTGTTTTCGGAACTTTACATCATACTCGCTTTGACGCGTCAACATAGCCGACCTTCATCTTCTTCGTCAATCTGCACCTAATACCCTCATTTGTCTACACTACCAACCTAAATTTATATCGCGGATTTAAATCTTGGTTGATGCTGGAGTATACCTCGCTGAAGTAAGCAAGATGGAGATGCGTATCCTACCAATACATCCCCAGGTCACCACCGCCATGCTTGGTCATCTGCTTGCCGTGGTTATACTTTTCCTCAATCCATTTTTCTATGTCCATTGGATAAGTTCAGTCTTCAGGCTCTACATCAAGACCCACAGGAATAATACCATATTTTCGGGCCTAACATTCGTCACTCTATATGTTGTTTCTCTCGCAATCCGGTATTTCACGATACTAATATGGACCTACGAGCTCATTGAGATATCCAAGTATCTACCACACCACTGGGCTTGTCTGCCCCCCCTGGTGCTCTGTGGATATATAAGCTATTGCTTGTTTCAATCAAAAGTTGTGAGAAATTTTTATAGGGCTTTTAATTTGGCATGCGAATTTTCTGCCGTGAGTATAGGTCTATTCATACAAATTTCTTTATCGCCTAACAAGTACACTTCACTAATATTCTGTTTCAAAAGTTATGCTACAAATATGACAGGCTTACTTTTGAAGCCATGGGATGGGAAGGGCGTCAAAGCTATATTTCCAGATTAACATATCTTCTCGTTGACTGGGTCCACTTGTGCGCCTTTGGAGAGTGGCGAGAGGTAATGGTTATGATATATCAGAAGACCAACTACTTTGGCATCCAGCCACAGACGTACGCAGAGCTTCAACAGCTTTTTAAGGACGACTACCAAAGGAAATTTGACCCAAAGAATTCAGATCAAAATGAAGGTGCTGTTGGAGAAGATCCCGAATAAATCTTACTACAATCATTTTTACGTCGGCAGCATGTAGTTCTACTACCACCGAGGCAATTATCTACGGTTAAAGGGTCCTAAGCTCGATCGACACGTCACACTACTGCGAACAATGCAACTACTCGCATTCCTTCAGGAAATCTTGCTGGTTATTCTTTCCCTATTAGTATTACTACTCAAGCTCCCGCTCCCGCTCCCGTTAGAGGATTTGCGGACTGTTGTACTGAATCTGGACGGGGCTGATGAAACAACACCTGCCAGTACACGAAGTGTCTACGTTCGAAGAGACTACCGAGAAGGGGCGTTCTTCTAAACTAACTACGAAGGCTCTTTTGAATCACAAACGATACTAAGGTCCCTAAACGAACACAAATACTAGCACTGTATGTATCAACGCTCCTCGGATATTCCCCTGTCATTAGCTTAAATTATGTCAGGGTTTTCTACACAGACTTACTCTCATTGACCCGAAATCGAGATCTGACAAGTCGAAGAAATACCAGACGTCTTCCCTACGATAACGAGCCATATCTCCCCTGGAAGATATTTGCGGCGGGGAAGAAGCACACATGGAGGACCGGGGGTTTCTCTATACTGGCCTAGTTTCCATTCGGGTTTAATACACAATGCTTGTTTTGTTCCCTGCACCCTGGATCGCGATATATGTAAATTTTATGTGATTTACAAGTTGAAACCATTACATGACGCGAATGATCACTGTTCTAAGTAGGTAGAATTTGGTCCAGACGACCTTAGTATCTTCATTGTTGTTCCCTATCGCCTCATACAGGCCCTGAAACACTTCTAGTTACGTTATTAATGATTTTTTAGCTGATTCTAAGTGTATACGGTATGGCACATGATGAACGATACTGGAGATAGTGTTAGGTGCACATACGAATACAAGCCCCCATTTACTCTAGAAACGATTGAGTTATAGGTAGGTATGCAGAACTTGGAAACATACGATATTAGTGTTTTTATCCGAAGCCCTAATTTGACGGAACAAGTTTAAGTTCAGTGACGACTGATATTTTCCTATGCTGAAGCCTCCTAGTGCAATGAAGTTTGAGTTATACTCCGATTATACAATGGGCTGCCATAACAGCGATAAGGAGACACCACTCAAGGGCAGATCCGCCTACCACTTCGTTTCATACATAAACGCCAGTCAAAAATCGGCCCCTGAGAGGCATGCCATCTTCGTTAACTTGGTAGTCAGCATAGGATCCACCAGCCCGTCCATTGCACATCCCGTGCTAATGCACTTGAGCATGAATCTCATCAACCAGGTCAATTGTACTAGGGTGTTCCGGTCCAAGGCATAGGGCGCGGATCTCAAGAGCCTGGCGATACTTTTCCCGTCGACCGATATCATCGTGAAGCCTGCCCAAGAGTCGAGCTTGCTTTGCGTGGATAAGTGATAGCTCTACGCCGACAAGCTTCTCGCTCTCCATCAACCCGGCTAGCTCTCTAAGCATGCCAATGGTGTTGTAGATTGCGCGCGAGTTCACCGGATGGCTGAGATAGCTGTACGAGATATCTTGTCTCAATATTTTCATGTCCTCTCGAACCTTATCCGACTCTGTTGAAACGCAGCATGGGCAGCGACACAATATACTCCATCTCGTGAGCCGCAGGGATCGCTGGTTCTTGTTGAGGTATACCGAATCCTGGATGTAGCTGATGGTGACTTCCTCACCTGCTTCGATCTCGCGTAGGGTGCGGAGCGTCATGGCACCGATCTCTTTGTTCCAGCAGAGCCAGGCATTGGGAACACAGCTGTAAAGACGCGTTAGTTTCGAAGGCCTGCGCATGTTCATGATGTTACGCGATAGTTACCTGTGATTCAGGAAGGAACAGTTGAATGAGATGGCACATCCAATTCCTTGTCCGTCGAAGCTATTGAGCTTGACGATTCGTCGCAATCGAATTGGTGAGGTAGATAGGAAATCTCTCCAGTCTTCTACGTGTACCACCGGGGCGATGTCGAAACGGCCGGCAAAAAGCAGGAGGAACAGGCGTCGGTTGTGGAATGAGAGCTTAGAGAAATCACGTTGGATACTTGCGGACGCGGTTTCGTAGCTTCGATAGGTTAGGATTGGACTCTCGGTAAGTAGACATAAGCCCTTTGGTAGCTTTCTGGTGGCGAAGATCCCGAGGCCCTTCGAAATTCTCGGGCACTGCTTGATCACAAGATCCTCGTTGATTATATAGAACGTCATCTTGCCTGGATTTCTAAATCGCAAATATTTAGTTCCAATGTTATTTTTTAGAAGGTTGTACTTGAATTCAGCTCACCTAGTCTTGAAAAGAGTGTGGGGGATGAAGTGTTAGTTAGCTGCTTAGGTTGGGTAGTAGCTAATGATTAAAATATTAAGCATAAAGTGCTTTCTTCCTTGGGAGAGCTAAATACTACGTAAAAATACCGACGATATGTTGTTATTGATGTTACCAGTAGTGGTTATCGAGTAATATCCACGAAAGCATGTCCTGGATTCGAATCCCTTGTGCTTTACGGAATCTTTGACGTTGATGTGATTGCCATCTTACGGTAACTGTCGCTACCCCCCTTTACTGTTGTTGTGAATGAATGATATAATTATTTCGGTAGATCATGAAAAGGAAAGGGACAAATACATTGTCGAAATAATTCACATCCAAATCATAAGAACGATATTAAGTACATAGCTTAGGCCTAGATAATTCACAATAATATAAAGGTTCAAAGGTCACTATTAGCTGAGGAAAAATAACCTAAGCAATAGGTCCAAGTAATCAAGAATGCCTGGGTATATATTCGTTAACAATGTTTACAAATTTACATGCCGGATTCATAACGTCGAAAGGTGAGGCACTTTAACAATGACAGCTTCTTATTATGGTATGATCATAAATTTCAACATCGAATTTAAACGTAGGGAACGTGTAATATATGCATTATAAGTTCCGTAACCTATAATTTGAATCAAAACAGCCCAGTGACATGGCAACGGGTAGCACGTAATCTAATTTATATTACTTAAATCATTAATCCCGAAGAAAGAACTTAATATATTATATATATATATATAAACCTTCATGCTGTACTTTGATATATGACGTTGAGAGAAGCACGTGACGGGTAATTTCTTCAGGGGTAATACTTTTAAAAAGGGGTAAAGAGTGGAGACAACTTACAACCATGGGCATAGTGGTTTATATTAGGAGTATATATAACGAGACCAAATATTCTAAGCTCACAAGTACTAGGTAGGTAGAAAATAAGTATCCGTAGCCTTCTAATCATCTGCCGACCCCCTAAAGAACCTCATCTGTCCGACTTGCCCTCGCATTGGCTATTGAATTGGTAGTGTCCATGTTTTCGAGTTGTATCGTTGGGATCAACGAGCCCATTTGAGTCGTAGAATGGAATTCATCATTCAATTCCCTAATCCGTCTCACCTTATCTAGCAAAAACTCATTTTCTATCTTCTGGTCTTCTTCGTACTCTCCAGATATTCTCTGAGACTTGAATTGAAGGCAATCGTTGGCAATCTCGATATATCCGACAGGAAGATGATAATCAAGAATTTTCAGGTTTGACACCGCCCATGACCGTGCGTCAGCCAAGGATGAGGGCTCTTGGCTGTCGTATTTATGGGAGACGCAGAGCCCAATTTGGACCAAGATAATACCTAGGTCAACAATTGGGTTCAGAGAGCAGGGAAACGAATCCACTCCAATGACTATGCCTGTCCTTTGACCGAAACCGAAATCAATATAAGGTCTTTGTTTTAGAGGTTCGAAGTCTGCCTGGGGAGACTTTCCTTTCCCAAGGCTGTAGTATCTAAATGTGTCAAGAGTGATTGGTTGACACATCGGCCTGACCTTGGAGAGGTAAAGGAAAGCATTGGTAATGAATGAAGCTAATCGGATTCGAGCATTAACAGACATCCGAGCAGCTAGATCTCCCTTGCTGAGCTCTGTAGCTAGTGTTCCATTTCTTGACCATGAATGGAATCGGTCCTTGAATAACCAGTGAACATCCAACTTAGCCGCCGTGTTTGCAATTGGAGGAAATATGCCACCCCATCTTTCGAACTCATTAATGGTATCAACGTCGGCGAATTCTTTACATTTCTCAAGATTAATGGCATGCTGATCTTGAGGGAGACTTCGAAGAGACTCTGTGGAGTCAAGTGCAGATTCCGCAACAAAAAGAGAAGATTGATATTCTGCAGATTCTGGCTGGATGTTGGTTTGGGGTGTCAATTGTCTCTGGAGGATAAAGTAAATGAACCCTCTGTCAGCTAGATTAAGATAGTCGTGGTTCTGAAGGAAAACCATCCCGTGCCTCTCAAAGTCTTCTGCCAGCTGTAAGCAGACACGGTAGTTGGTCCCATTCATAGCTCTCAATGATCGGTGTAGTCGGTCTAAAGCACTTTGAGTCCTTAAGGCCGTGTTTCGGAAACCGTCTTCTTGGGCCTTGTCACCAGGAGAGCACGGAACTAAGCCATTCCCTTGTTGTGGTTGAGTTAGATGATCCAATGCATCATTAAGCTCTGTAAGTTCGTCAATGCACGCATGGAGTCTTTCCTTATCCTTAGTAGCCCATTTCACTTTCTGGTAATTATCCGTATGAGCCTGAAGAACTTCGGAATTTTCTGTTGGTTGTATCCCAGAAGACTCAGCTTCAGTCAAGAGGTTTGATATTGTTAAATTAACCTGTGCAGCTATTGGTCTTGGTGAAGCCGTCGGCTTCACCTTCGGCGATTTTTCTTCCTCTAATTTCCTCAATGATCTAATTGGGAGGATCGTCCTGAAACGAAACCGTTTATCCTTCTTTTTAGGCACATCGAACTGCTTCGGTATGTTTCCGAGATTAGAAGCAGGAAATGGGGGGTTGGATATTGTGTTCCGGGAGATTGGAGCGGAAAGGTTGCTAGATGCTGGATAAGACGCTGAATGGGCAATTATACTAGTAGATGAGGTTGTTGAGTTGATCACACTTGGACGAACAGCTTCTGATTGTCTCGAAGATATGGTAGTGGGAGGCACTCGCTTCTGCAATTTAGCAGGTTTTCCTTGTCGTTGTTAGTTTTGTAACTCCTAGAAGGGTGTAAGGGCTTTACTTTTGATTTCCTCAATAATCTCCTCGCACTTTTCATAGGTCATCTTCACACACTGCAGTAAATCGAATATAGCTACTGTGACAGGATGTAAATCATCGTTCGGGTCTGGAGGATTAGCGAGCTGGTTCCGTTTTCGACTTCCAATATGCATCAACCTATGGTATTGTGCATTAATCTTGCACTCCGCCGTGAAAAGGTCTCTCCCAAATGTCTGAACGAGACGCCAGGTTTTGTAGATTGCTTCGCAGGCCTTAAAAAGGGGGAATAGTCCCCTGATGGCCGATAGTGTTAGTGGATCCACGTACATGACGAACAGCTTGGATATTGAGCAGAAACAAGCATGGAAAAAACCTCTGGAGCCTTGTAATGTTGCAAGTAAGGAGAAGCGGGGTACTGGTGCCATCTCACTCACGTCATATCGGGAATGTCGCTATTGGATATCGATCAGGCGTTATTTAGCTATGCTGATTGGCCTCTACCTCATCCCCCGCCACGTCGCCCGTTGTTGAATTTATCATAATGGGATATTATTATATTCAGTCGTTGCCCTTAAACGAATTTGATACAACCCTGAAGTCTATTTCTAAACGAATACTCTTAAATACCTTAAGTGTTGAGCAATAATAGCACAATGGACCCTTTGTCTATATTGTCTCTTAGTCAGAATCTGATAGCCGCTATCCAAGTCACGATTAACACAGCCAATCTTGTCTTCGGTATGAACAAAGCCTTTAAGAGTTTCGGGGATGATCGATACACTGAGATTTACTTGCGGCTTTTTGCAGCACAGCAATCAATGACTACCCTACTTCGACATATCGAGATATCCGGAAGGCCTATCCATCCAGACCTAGAAGAGAACTTCAATCACCTTCTAGGTCAGCTCAAAAAGTCCATGTCAAATGTTGATAGAAATTTAAAGGGACTCGTAACTTCAGACAACAAGGTAACGATGCGAACGATAGTAAATCGACTATCATTCGAAGCAGGTGGTTTCGAGGAACTCAAGCAGCAAATGGATGCGGTCGAGGCAATGACCCGTAAATTGCAAACGCTCGGCGAAACACTGCCAGAATACACGCCATTTCCAGGGTCACGACTGCCAGCCGATCCAAGGATACACCAGGAACTGTTAGGCGGAATCAATGTGGAGGCTACACTATCAAATCCGATCGTGGAGCTACCTAGCGATCGACAAATTGGAATGAAAACCATGTCCACAGTGACAGACAGATTCGAATCTGTGCCAGTGACCTTTCTCTGCCGACTATGTCTAGATGCACTAAACAGTCTTTCTGTAACATCACAGTTGCGTGAGACCAGTATATCCGGACTTTGTGCCCGGCTGGAGATGTGGGCCACCAGTTTTCTTCTGTCGAAAACGGGATCGCTGGAGAATGTGTTTGAGGACGATGCCGACAGGTATCGCCCTATTCACGACTTCATCACGAAGAGCTTTGTGAACATTGCCGTTGCAACAGGTAAGCATGGCATTTTATCTTATTACATATACCTTATGTTGAGAACACACACTATTAGGTGTCAACCGGAGCTCGCTCAGTTACTAACTCAACGATAGATGGTATGTTGAAAAAGCTTGAACACGAGAGTGGGGAGAGCTCATCTCAAATGTTCCGAGGCCATCGAAATAACCTTATGGCGGCACTTGGGAAAGGGAAGCCACTGGAATTTGCGATTGAAAGATGGACTGTACTAGAAGAGAGCTTTGAGGAACTTGACGGTGAACCAACGTCAATTGATGCTGCCTTGACGACGCCTCTGCAAGACATTGAAGTAGTGGTGGATAGCCTCTTTAGCATAAACTCTTCATTACGGTTTATCCGTAAATTAGTCATCGTCGAACTCGAGCAGGCTCCTAAGGACTCAAGTTCTTCAGCCCAGTCCAACCTTGTCTCTGGAAAGCCGAAGCAGCTATACAACCTTCAAGTATTATCCAAAGACAGAACCGCACAGATGTTTCTCGTCGAGGAGTGTCTGCGCTTGGCCGAGAATCTCGAAGAGGCTTTACGGAATGATGAAACACAAGCAAATACGACGCCATCCAATCCAGCAACGTCGATACCCGTTATATCACCGAAGATGCGAAGGCAACGCCATCTCCTGGAGAAGTTCAATGAAAGCTTGGCCAGTAATGCTAGGGGTGCTGTTATCCCCACCAACAAGCTGGAAGCCGTAATGCGGTTGAATGAGGACCTGAAAAACACGTTCGATGCGGTGATGCCTACAGCGTGGGACGTCAAGTATAAGAAAATAATATGGCAAGAGCGCAGCCCTAGAGGAGCCGACAAGATTTTGGAGGATACGATGAAGAACTTTGGGGAAGTAAATTCCATATTGACCAATCCCGCTACATAGGGTTACGTGGACTTGGATTTCTTGATATTTTCTAGTACTTTAGATAGGTATTCATCAATTCGTGCTACTTGAAATAGAGGTATCCATAGATACTTGTATTGTAACTCTTCCCCGATGTTGGATTTCATGCTTACACTTCATCTGATGCAAGAAGCTTGGAAACAACCACAGCCGCACATATACTGAGGCTTAATTAGGAACAGTCTTTAGACCATGCGAGACATTTGCACAAAAGAGATGATGCGTACTATTCATAGCCTTAATGCCGCAGGGTTCAAAGCTACATAATGCCAACGCCTTCATTTTCCGGCCCTGACCTGGCCAAACCTCCATTCCAGCTAAAGCAATGAAATAGCTATCAATAAAAGCCATAACCACCTCGTTCATAATTCGGGGTGCCTATTAAATATGATCCACGGAACTGTTGATGTACAAGTATGGGAACAAAAGTTTGTTAGGGTTCTCAGATAATTCTTCCGCTTGGTAGAGAGAACTGTGGTACTAGTGCGGACCGCCACCCCGTGGCCTCTTTGCACCGTTTCCTATATCCGAATCCCCCCGAGGCCGTTTGTTGCCAGGGTGGAAATTATCAACTGAAGGATTGAGACTAGTCCGACCTTGCGCACCCCCACGACCTCCACGGTTTGCTGCCCCGCCGCGAGCACCACCACGCATCTGATTAGGTCCGCTCGGCTTGCGAGTACCCGCTGTCGGCATTGGAAGACCCGTGACCTTTGCCGGAAGCTGTGATGATGCTACCATAGATTGACTTAAAGGTTGCGATGGGATCGATCCCGGGTGGGACCCTGCCTGTTGGGCGAAGGGATTTGAAGCTACAGATGCCAAGTCTGGCTGTTCTTGCTTAGTAGTCGCGAAGGGATTGCTTGGCAATGATGGGTTATTTGATACCATCCCTAGCTTGGGGATAGCACTAGTAGGAGCAGCGATCGCTTCCTGCTTGCCCGCATTAGTAGTCGTAGGTAGGGTGCTAGGAGCTAAATAGATGTTAGTAAAAATTGCAATTTCTCGGGGGGTTAGGTGAAATGACGTACTTGGTAAAGCGTTCGCCGTCGTTGAGGCAGCTAGAGATTCTGCAACAACTGGTGGCTTGGGGGGTGGCGGTGGTGGCTTTGCGTCTTTTGCGATCTCCCAGACCTCTCCAACAGGTCGCTGTGGTGTATCCTTAGCAGCAGTCTCCACGACAGTCAATTTGGCGGCAGCAACCTGCCCCCTTTTCTCGGTCATGTTGAGTCTGAGATTGCTCTTTGACGTAGCTAGCGCAGTAGCTTGCTCGCGGGCCTGGGCGACCTTCTGTTCCCACTCCGCTTTCAATACTTTCTCCTGTTCCTCACGCACTTTCTTGGTCTCGATCGCGAGTTTGTTCTTGATATTATTCTGAATTATGCTCTTGAGCGTAGCGTTGTTGGTTACGAGATCCCTAATCTCTTTATCGTTTAGTCCACTCAGATCACCAACCAAGGTCGTAGGTGTCCCTGCTGGAGTCTCGGAGGGGTGCTGTCGAGCAGGAGTAGCGGGTGGCTTGGCGTCGTTCGGACCATTGGCGTGTTCCAGCTCCCAAATTCTCCGTTCTTGTTCCATACGAAGCTTGAAGTCAGACTCAAGTTTCTCAGTATCGAGTTTCATCTGGGCTCTTTCTTCTTCCATCTGAGTCTTATAATCAGCTAGACGCTTGTTCAAAGCCTCTTTCATCTTGTCGCTTCTCGTCTTAACAATCTGGTCCTGCTTTTCCTCTAACTCTTTAACTTTCGCTTCCCATTCAGCAGCTTTAACTGCTGCCTCTGAGATCTTCCCTTCAAGCGCCTTACGTTCTTCGTCGGATAGCGGTGTCGTCAACGGTCTCTCTTCTGATACACCAGTCCCGTTCTCCATAACGGTGTCGCCATTCGTCGCTCGAGCCTGCGCATCGGCAATCGCCCGGTCTCGTTCGGCAATCGCCGAGTTTAGTTCATTACGGGCACTTTGCAATTCTTGCTCGACAGTGACCTTCTGCGACGAAACGTTATCTAACTCCGCGCGGACCTCGGCCAATTGATTTTGCAAAGCAGACAGAGCCTGGGTGTTAGATGTATCTACCGGGGCAGAGACGGTAGAATTATTTTGCGCCTCATTTTGAAGCGCCTCAACTTGACGTTTGAAGCTGTTGATCTGCTCCTCTAAGCCAAGTCTTGCCTTCTTGGACTGCTCTAGCTCTTCTTGCGTTGTTGAGAGTTGGTCAGAAACTTCGGCGACTCTTGTCTGTAGCTTGTCTCTCTCAGCTACTACTTCGGCCTTGGCGTTGCTAAGATTCCTAGATCGCTCTTTGGCCTGACTGACAAGTTTTTCCCTTGTTGTTGACCATGTAGCTTCTTTATCCTTCAAATCCCGCTCAAGCCCTTGCACTGTGTCCCTGAGAGTTGCCTCAGATTCCTGCAGAGAATTTCGCTCCGATTCAAGTTTTGCAACCATCTGCTTGAGCTCTTCAACCTCCGCTGGATCAGTCCTGCCATGTTTTGAAAGGATGTCTTCGGTTCGCTTCTGCCAACGATCTCGGTCCTCGTGAAGCTGTTTTACTTCCGCCTCCCTGAAGGTTTGTTGACTCTGAAGTTCTTCGACCTGGGCCTCGAGCGGTTGAATAGTTGATTCTAGCTCCGAGATTCTAGCAGTTTTCTCGGCCAGCTGGGCCTGTGCTTGACGAGCCTCTGTCCGCAAAGCAGCGCTGCTCTCCCGGAAAAGGTTGAGTTCTTCAAGCTTGCTCATAAGATCCTTATGGGCTATAGAGCTGCGATCACCATCGCCCTGCGAACGACGTTCTTGCTCAAGCTTGAGTCTGGCCTCGTCGAGTTGTGACTGCGCATACTCAAGTTGTTGCTGTAATCGTTTTGACTCTTGTACCTTGAGGTCGTATTGTACCTCCACAATATCTTTCTCGCGACGAAGATAGTTGCTCAGTTCTCGGAACTTATCTGTATCTGAACTGCTAGGTTGCGCAGCGATGGTGTCTAGGGTCTCATCAGTCGAAGCTCGACTCTGCTGCAATGCCGAAACCTGCTTTGTCACATCTTCTAGCTGCTGGTGAAGTAACTTATTCTGCCCGTTGGCATCGTCTCTGCGAGCACGTAGTTCCGATATTTCTCGTTCGAACCTCTGTCGCCGTTCGTCCCAAGAGCTTTCGTTCTGGAGCAGTGTGGCCTTCGCCGATTCGGCTTCTGCTTTCCAGGTTGCTGCTGACGTCTTCAAATGGTTGAACTCGCCACGCAAGTTAGAGAGTGACGTTGCGGTTTCTCCGTGCTTCATAACTTCGTTCTCATATGCATGTTGTGCATTCGCTGCAATCTCAGCCTGCGCGCGGAGATCCTGTTGATGAAATTGTGAAGAAACTGTGTACCTTTCCTCCTCATCTTTTAGTCGCTTAATTTCCTCGTCTAGGATGGCCCTTTCATCTTGGAATCGCTTCGCGACCTCGGCTTGGGAGTCGCGCAGAGTTGACAATTCGCCGTTAGATCTTGCCAGTTCGGTGGATAAGTCCTCTACCCGTTGCTCGAGTTCCTTAATCGTAGTATCCTTGGCCGATACTGCCGCGTCCATCTCTTGCTGGTATTGCTCTTGTGCGGAATTCATTCTCTCAAGTTCTTCTTCTGATGATTGGCTCAATTCCTTGTATCTCTCTACTTGTGCCTGGGCGTTCTCTAGGTGTGACTTTGTCAGCTCTAGGTCACGCTTGAGATCAGCCACCTCATAGATCAGATCTTGGATACGCTCATCCGAGTCAGCTTGCGTCGTGTTTTGCTCCGGGGTGGGAACGATGGATCCCGGTCTCGGCGTGGGCCTTGGTTGCAGTCTCTCTGCGCGCTCCTCTGCACTTCGTAGTTGAATAGTAAGCTCATCAACTCTGCTCTGGAGATGATCTCGGCTAGTCTTCGTACCGACAAGCTCTTCGCGAATCTGACCAAGATTTGTCATAAGCTCATCTATTCGTTTCTGGAACTGCTGTCCATCATATTCCTTCCGGAGCTGCCCCTTCTTTGCCTCTTCGATTTCCTCGACTAACTTGCGCTTAGTCGTATTGAGATCGGCCTCCAAAGAATCGATTTGAGACTGGAGGCGTCGCTTGGTCTCGGATTCACTTAGTTCGCGTTCATTCTGAAGAGTCTGCTGCGTGGCTATTAAACCGTTCAAACGGGACTTCTCCTGCATTAAACTCTCGTTGTCCTGGCTCAATCGATCCTGTATATTCTTCCAGAGGGTTTTCTCAGCTTTCAGGTTCGCATTTTCGCTACGCATGCTCTCAAGCAACCCTCTCGCCTCGACTAGGTCTTCAGCCACTTGCTGCGTCCGGATGTCTTGCTTAGCAGCAGACTCTGACATGGTTTGGTTTCTCCTTTGCAGCTCCTTGTTCTCGCTTTGCAAGGCTGTAAGATTTGACTGAAGGATTTCATAGCGCTCTGACGCAAGCGAAAGCTGACTGTGCAACTTGGAAACTTCCGCTTGGAGGGAGTTTCTCTCCGCAGAAAGTTTTTCTAGCTGCTCTTTTATTGTCTTCCGATCAGTAGTCTGCTCATTTCGGTAGAAATCGAAATTTTGTTGAAGATCTCGGAGTAGAGTAGTATAATCCGATGTGTCGTCGTTTGCGGCAGAGTTGTGTTCGATGCTAGCAAAGATGCCGTCTTGTGTTGATCGACCTAATGCCGACGCCATCTCGTCGGCAGATGCCCGTGATTCGACTATGCGTCGGAACATGTCTCGCTCCTTAGTAATCGATTCAGTCTTGACCTGGAAGCCTCTGAGGGTATCCCTGAAGACTTCTAGTTCCTGCTCTAATCGAATGCGCTCCTTATGGTCCTCCATCGCTTGACTCTTTGCCGTAATTGCCTCTTCATTTTCCATCTTCTCGGCAAGTTCATGGGTGACTTGAAGGAGTTGCTCGTTCCGTCCTTGAAGTTCCTTGATGTTCTTGAAGACAACAAGGCGTTCTAGGATTGAGGTATGGGCATTCGACTCCTCATCACCTATCTGGTCATTGATTTGACCCCTCTCCAACTTTTGCAGGATCAATCGTTCGTCAGAGCTGAGCTGGTCCAGGCCCGTCTCGAGACAATGCACGTTGAAAGTCAACATCTGGATCTGGGCACTAAGACTCTTCACTTCGTACTGTAGAAGGGTATTTCGCTTTTCAGCATCCGCCGCAGCTGCCTCAGCCTTGCGCGCTGCCTTTTTAGCCACATCGCGCTCTCTGAAGCTCTCATCCGAAAGATGGGACATGGTCTTCATTTCCTCTTGCAGTCGTTCGTTGTCGGCCTGAAGTTCCTCGAGCTCTGGACGCTTGGCTTCTAGTTGGTCAATAACATCGTCCAATTCCTTTGCGAGATTGCTACTGCGAAGCTTTTCAGCGTTCAGCTGTCCTTTGACCTTGTAGAAATCCTCCATCATCTGGGTCGTCGAGAGCGTCTTTCGTGTGGAACCCGGTGTTGCAAAAGGCGAGCCCGACCGGTAGAGTGATCCGTTCAAAGGCCTTGGGGTCTGTGGTGTAGATCCAGGTTGTCTTGGGCTGCCCCCGGCAACCATAGCCTCGAGACGGCCTACCTCGTCTCGAAGGGACTCGATCGCCTGAGAAAGTTCTTCCTTATCTGAGTTGGCCCTCGCAAGTTCTTCGCTAATTCGGCGGATGGTCTCTTCACATTCCCGTTTCACCTGCTCCTCTCTCGCCTCGACTTCCTGGACTCGCTTCTTGTAGGCGACAGTCTGTTGCTCTTTCAAGTCGACCAGTCGCCGTAGACCGTCACATTCTTGGCGATAATCCTCTTCCCTACGACCTGCAGCTTCTTGTAGCTGCTGAATTTTAGTAAGAGAATCATCTGCCTTTTTTTGTGCTTCATCGAGACGCTGGCGAAGTGCCTGTTCGCTTCGCTTGAGGGATTCTATGTTAGATGTAGCATCGTCGTTGAGGCGCTGCAGCTCAGCAATACGCGCGCCCTTCTCTTTTCGGTATTTGAGCGCTTCGGCAGATTTGTTCTTGAGCTCCTTCTCGAAGAAGTCGGCACTGCTCTGAGCCAGCTGCAGCTGTTGCTGCAACGACTGCTCCCTAAACTTCGAGGTGTTTGATGTGTTGTTTGCATTCTGGACGGATTGCTGCAAGGCTGTGATTTCCTGGTTTAATTTGATGTTTTTCTGATGTTGAGCCTGTAGTTCGCGAGACAACGTCTCGTTTGCGGAATTCTTGGTATCGATGATCGCAAGCGACTCTCGACTCGAAGTTTCTAAGGATGCGACACGCGCGCGGAGTTTATCGATCTCGGATTGTGAGGTAGAGCTAGACGATTTGATGGACTGCAGCTCGTTTTCTAGCGTCTGGCGTGTAGTCTCTGTGTATCGGCATGAGTATTTATAAAAATCGACGCGCAGCTACAGGGGCAAGTACACATACCTTCGTCCTTGAGCTTCTGGCGAAGCTCCTCGACATCCTTGAGTGCCTTTTTGGCGGTTTCGTTGCTGGCGTCGCGTTGTGCTTCGGCACTACGTACGGAGGTTTCAAGCTCAACCTCTAACTGAAGTTTATGAGTGAATAATGCATCATATTCATGGCCTTTAGCGGCAACAGCGGACAAAATGATTCTGACAAGGTCGGTTGTAGGATCTGTGGCAACAGTTGTGAGGTTCACCTCGGGCAGACCCAGATGAGTAGCTAGGTAGCCAAGATCAACCTCCGCAGCTGCCATCGTGTCAAGTACCCGATTGAGATCTGGCCATCAGAAAAACTAATTGGGTAAATTGATGGGATGATGCTCGCGTAGATATATCGATTCTAATATCGCAGGCTTCGTGATTAGAACTGCCGTGGTTGACAAGTCGCGATCGCGTAGAGAAAGTAAGTGCGAAAATCACCAGAGGTGTGACAACTAAGAGAAAAAAATGACAAGAGAACCTTGGGAATCCAGACAAGGAGTGAATTAGGGTCGAAATGATTAAGGTGGATCAATAGATCGTTCAATCAATCGATTAAATCATCGAAGGGTTTTGAAGGAGGGTCGGTGTTGGTGGTGATGAAAGATTCATCAGAGTGTGAAAAAGATGTTAAGATGTTAAGATGATGCTTTTCTTTCCCTTCACAAAGAAATGTCAGGATTGAACTGACCTGAAAGTAACTGTTTTCGGTGGAAGGCGCGACGAAGCTAGCACCCTCTTCCCTGTTGTTCATTGTTACACTGGTACGAAGTACAATCACTCTCTGCTTTTCTGCAATTTCGAGCCTAACCTAAAATGATCAGCTCAAGGAGCTTTGACCACCTAGCGTACTTAAGTACGTACCTAGGTACCTCCCAAAACCTGGAGACTGTTACAACCCCCGTTTATTGTAGGCACTGTGGGGCAACTTATGTAATCAAGAGTGTTTAAGTGAGATTCTGTGTTTTGCCTGAAGCTTAAAACCTTGAAAATACAACAACCATTATCCCCATACATACTACAGTACCTAGGTATGTAAGACTGTAAAGACTTCAACTTAATTATCAACTTGGGAAGCGAGGAACCTCTAAATTAGATTCTTTAAATACATCCATACACCCTGCTACTTTCTCTCCAAACATATTCTAAATGGGTATAACTTCATTCTCATCGTACAATATACCAGTCCTCTCACCGCACTTACGACGATATAAGTCAAATCTCTACATATATTCTCAGCAACATTATATCCAGTAAACACCTTATGACTGTTGTCTTCGATGTTCACTATCCATTTCGTGAAATTCGTTCACAGGTCCAGATTGCCAGCCCATACCCTGAAGCTCCGATCTGGGTTGCCCTTGCGCCTCGTACACCTGTGGTCTATACTGACCCGGCGCTTCGTATACCGGTTGGCCATATGCTTCCTGTGGACTATAAGGTCCGTGACCCTGAAGCTCCGATGTATTCAGTGAGCTGGGGACAGAGACTGGAGATACGTTTTCACCGCGGGTTACTGCTTGTCCTTTCAGCGTGCTCGAGTCGGGGCTAGCTGTCGGTAAAGGAGCAGCTATGCTGCCGTCAAGCTCAAGTTTGCCGGAATTTTCAGGGTCAGAAGTAAGTATCGCTGCCTGGTCATGGCCTTGATTATGTCGCGACCGCCGCCAAAAGAAGAAGGCTACCAGGGCCAGAATCGCAAGGCCAGCTACAACGCCAACCACAGCCCCCACAATTGTCCCTGTATTCGACTTTCTAGTTGAATTGGTGCTTAACCCTCCATTAGACACACCAGATTCCAGAGGACCTTCAGAAGCCGTAGAACCACTGATAGCCCCGGTCTCCTTGGGTCCGGACGTCGCGCTCTGCCCGGTAGCAGTTGTTTCTTGCACTATCACAACTATCATTAGAGGGAAGGATGACTGGGTTTAGCAGTAGGCCTACCTGATTCGGTGACCCCCGTAGGAGTTGCCAATCCCTTAGCAGCACTGCAGTACAATTCGAAAACCTTTACAGCAGAACTAACGTCTTCGGTTGCCGTCGAATCGCAGGAGTATTTCACATCCGACACAACCTGATTACTGACGTAACCAGACATGCCGCTCTTAATACAGGCACACGAGGCAAGAGCTTCTGGGCCTGGAGGACAGAGATCATAGGTTTGCTTTAGCGAAATTGTCAGTATTTAAATCACTATGGAGAGCTCGCGGTCTTACACTCAGCACTCCATATGATACCGCGGACCGTGCACAAGGGGCCAGTGAGCTAAATTCGGGCAGTGCAGTGATATAGTACGTCACTATTAGGTAGGTCAGCTAATTTCCCAAGTATGTAGAAAGAGCTGAAACGCAACTTACTGTCGCCGGGTGGTTCCGCGGTCGTCGGGAAAGATGTCGTTCCTTTTACGAGCCCACAGTAGCCAGCGAATACCGCCTGTGCCGAATCGATATCCGCAGTGTGGGATGAACATGAGTATTTCACCGACGTGTTAATGCCCTGACTAGCAAGCAGAGAATTCTGATTCTTGTCGCATACACACGTTGCGAGAAGACTTGGTTCGGCCGGACACAAAGCATATGTCTACCCTCTATATTAGACTGGACGACAAGTATATTGATACCTAGTTCAAACTCACCATACTCCTAGGAGACAGTTAGAAAAGATTTCGTTAATGTAGAATAGGGACCACGAGGAAACAGAAACTCACTGGACGATGTAGGATAAACCTTGGGCGGCACAAGGTGCGAGTTCCTGCCATGCTGGGAAATCGGTGATATATTGCGTAACTGCATAGGAGGGAGTTGGGAACGGCGTGATCGAGGCTTGGTTGCAGTAGGCTTCGAAAACACTGGCCGCACTTGCTTGGTCTGCAGACGCAGTTGAGCCACAGCTGTAGCTAACTGACTTAGAGATTCCTGTCGATATCGAAGCGAAGTTATTATTCTTCGTACAGACACAAGATTGGAGATCGGTGACTGCTTCCGGGCAGTTTTCGTATGTCTGCGACTGGACGTTTGCCGATATGGCCGCGGCGGCGCAAGGGGCCTGTCACAATTTGCATCAGTTTAAAGCGTCCGGCTATCTTCCAGGCTATATATCGTGACGTGCAAGGCCTATCGCAGTATCGTGGATCTCTTGTGTTTCCCCCAGTTTCGTCCTGCCTTTTTAATTTTCACATTCTCGAGGCCTTTGACGGTCCCCGTGAACATAGAAGGAATATAAACCAATACCGGAACACGTAGTTTGCTAACTTTGTCATTAAGTGAAACCAACTTACTAGAACAGTGAAAATCGAGAGATCGGTAACATAAACGATTTCCTCCGCACCCACAAGCGATGCACTCAAGCATGCCCAAATCAGTAGCGACTGTATCTGACGCATTGTCACTACTTCTTCATACTCAACCACAAAGGTAGAAGAAAAATCGCGAGAGGCGTGGATGCACTACAAGAACACAGGCGCGCAAAACCAGACAACACAGGGGGGCCGGAAGGACAGTAGCTCGGGATCCCATTCAAGAATCAAGCATTGCGATCACCGCGGATAGCTATCCAGGCGTATTTTATACCATTCACGGCTTTACAAGTCTTCCCGGGCGATCTCTACTCCTCGATGAAGAATTTACGTGCCCTTGTCACGAAGCGCTATACCCCTGACAGCTGAACACTAATAGCGTTTGCCAAGCGCACACAAGGACGCCATTCTGCTCGGTCAGGGGAAAAGCTGATAGCTAGAGAGGTTTTACATAGCCGCTAGCCGTTGGGGGAAGTTATTAGCGGCACCTTCGCGAATCGCGATAAACGAGATTTTTATTTTTTCTGCCCCCGATAACTATTAGCTCGGACTCCATGAAAGCGACGCTAAGATTCTCGGCACATTATACATACGTGTCGACCTTTCGTAAATATAGACCTAATGAATGGTATTGAATTGGTGAGCATATCTAGCATTCTCCCTGATACATTAAGACTTATTGCTGGTTATTTAACATTGTATAGCACTGTACTATGTAAACAGGTCGTTGAAAATAACCTGGCAGCCTAGTTATGAAAGCCGGGCGGGTCAAGGGAGTTCAGCCCCAGGTGGTCCATCACACAGCCAACGAACCAATGAAGAGGATACCTTCTGAAATTACGCATGCAATATTGACCAGGGCCTCCATGATATGTCTCGACCTGATGGTGGTTATGTCAACGCATGAGCCAGAAGATAAGCATGAGGCTCATGGTAATCTCTTAAGAAGCCTTTCCAGCTTTACCGCCAACGCGATATAACGACAGTAAAGTCGGAAGCTAGAATCTTAGGGACAAGCTTCATTCTCACGAAAATAAAAATCAGCTACTCTTCAGGGCTAGTCAGCCGTGGGTGGATGCATAAATTGGTTCTTCTGTGATTACCTAGGCAATTGCCCCCTTTTTATTTACTATCCAGACTATCTATCTGTACCTAATATAGAAGGTTTAGACATCCCCCTAAGGCCCCCCCAAAAATCTATAAGTTTAGAATTTAAACATCTAACACTTTCTTATTTAAATTTCGAAGACCGTATACTATGAAATCTTTCAAGGTTCTTAGCATACGTCTTGAAATCCTAAAGAGCACCGGTGAGTGCGGCCGGTAGTTTTAGTAAATGGTAATCATAGCCCGATATCGACTTAATTTGTAATACAATACTACTATCTTTTCCTAGGCATGGAGGTGGGTTATCTAGTTCCAGGATAAAAGAAGGGTATATTCACTTAGTTTACGGTTTGTATTATTCATTAGTAGGCACGTGACCCTCGCCGACCTCGCTCGACCTTATCAATAACAAGTACATTACCTAGGTTAGGTAGGTATCTAGCTCCTTAGGCACATGTTAAGATGTCTATAAGTACATCCCATAATCATTTTAGTCTCAAGTTTCCATTATGGCTTCTGTAATACGCCGCCCCTTTATCAGACACAACTATATAAGTCGTTTAACAACAACAACGAGGTCTCAAATTATAGTAGGCTCGTCATTTCCCTTACCAGCAGAGACGCTACACAACTCTCCATTTAGTACATCACGACGATTCAGCACCGGCACAATGACTGGCAAAAATGGAGATTTTAAGGCCCTGAAGGTGCAAGGAGGTAGATTAATGGATACATTACATGAGACCTGCTCCTTTGGAACGGGAAAGCGATGGGGAACGTAAGTCTTTCAGGAAACCCTTCACATTTTTTAGTGGTTGTGTGCTTATACTAGCCCTGTGCTATTCTAGTGCGGCGACTGAGACGGGCATGGTGAGGCTTGCGCTGAATGACTCGGACAAGCAGGTCCGAGATTGGTTCGTGGAGACAACCACGGCTTTGGGGTGCAATATCACCATCGATGCTATGGGAAACATCTTCGCTGTGCGCCCCGGTCGCCGCGAAGGACCGGCCACGTTTGTAGGGTCCCATCTCGATACGCAGCCCACCGGTGGTCGGTATGACGGGATCCTAGGTGTCCAGGCTGGTATCGAGATGCTCAAAGTGCTGCAAGACCATCATTGGGAGACAGAGTTCCCAGTAGGAGTTGTGAATTGGACCAAGTACGTCCTGTCCCTAATAGTCGGAGCCGCTACTTCGGACTGTTGTAGATTTTTCACATTGATGCTGGATTAACATATGGAAATAGTGAGGAAGGCGCGCGCTTTCCGCTTAGTATGGTGTCATCAGGGGTATGGGCGGAAGACATTCCTCTCGACCGTGCCCATAACCTGCAAGAGGTGGGTGGTGGGACAGCGACGATGAAAACTGAACTAGAAAGGATCGGGTATCTTGGCACGACACCAGCTAGTTACCGAAGCATGCCCATGGCGGCGCATTTCGAACTTCATATCGAGCAGGGACCGATATTAGAATCGGAGCAGCAGAAAGTGGGAGTCGTGAAGGGGGTTCAATCTTACAAGTGGTATACGATTGACGTTCATGGACGAGGTATTGCCACATTGCCTATTCCAAGCGAAGAGTTCATAACATATTTGATACTGACTGGATGGCGATCTGCTAGACGCGCACACCGGAACTACGCCCTTCAATAGCCGTGCCGACGCGATGCTCCTAGCGGCACGCTTGATCGTACATGCGCACCGCGTAGCAACTGCGCATTCCGGCCTTGCCTCGACGGGCATACTGACACTTAGTCCCGGCAGCACGAACACGATCCCAGGTCACGTGCAGTTCACGCTCGACATCCGCAGTCCGGTCGATGCTACCGTCGAAGCCATAGAGGGGGATCTGAAGCGGGATTTCGCCAAGCTGGCGGCGGGCGAGGACATCGACGGACTCCTCGCGCACTCGACTCCGGGAAAGCCGCTTAGCGTTGAGTGGAAGACTGATTTCGTCTCCCCCGCTACGATATTTAACTCGGACTGTGTCGCCGCTGTTCGGGCGTCTGCTGAGGCCGTAACCGGCAGTAGCAGCCTGGTCCGGGATATGACGAGCGGAGCCGGGCACGACAGCGTATATACCAGCCGGCGGTGCCCGACGAGTATGATCTTCGTTCCGTCGAAGAATGGGGTAAGTCATAACCCAGAGGAGTATACTAGTCCCGAAGAGTGCGCCATAGGAGCGGAGGTCTTGTTGCAAAGCGTGTTGCGATATGATCAGCTGAGAGCCGAGGGTAAAGTAAAGGCCTTTTGAAGAACATAGTGATAGTGGCAGAAATACAAGCAAAAGGAGAGACGTATGTATATACATGTCTAAATCGAATATATGCATGCCGAGAAATCACAGTCAATCTGTAGTTACGTATTGACACGGATTCTCTCGTAGTCTAACGTAGTGTGTTCTGAGTTGGTATAATTGCAAATAATTTTTTTATATGGCTGTAATCTTCCTAGAAGATTCAAGATGTCGCACTTTTGGCCTTGGATATAGGTGTTAGCAACCCTCGGGCGCCTCCTAAGCAAGTTCAATCTCTCATCTGCCTGACGTTCAAGTTGACGCGCTTATTTCGCATCCACCCCTTCCATTCCTGGAACTTGTCATCTTCTTCCGCCGGCCAGTCGGCTAAGAAATCCGGGCAAGTGTCTTTGAGGACCTTAGGTACGCCATGCCAGGCGTAGCGTGATTCCTGGGTCATGTAAATAGCATCACCAGACCGTAGTCGAAGAAGGAGATACGGCTTTTCAGATGTTCTTCCGTCTTTCGGAATGGTTTGTTTCGCGTGGTCGTTGGGCGCGATCATGAATAGAGCATCGCACCCGATGCTAAGACTTACGAGGCCCTTGTCAGATTCCTCGCTCACGTCCCTATGCATCATCATCGTATCTCCTGGGGTATAGAAGTTAACAATGGCAGCCTGAGCAAGGGTATCCGGAAACAGCGTCTGAAGCAAAGTAGCAATATCACTGGGGAACCCAGGAGGGGACTGATTAGGGTATACTCTATTGGTCCAGTCGTATTGACCTCCTAATGTTACCCAGGACAGTCGCCGCTCCAGAACTTGTTTGATGGATAGGGGCTTGTGTATGGTTGGGTCCTTCGGCACGAATCTTGCTGATGCTTCCGGAGAATAAGAGAAGAAAGAACGAGCGGTGTCATTCTCCTTATATTCTTCTTTTCGATATGGAAGATCATAGTGGGGATGTAGATTAGTCTTGTGAGCAGGGTTGCTTAGATCCCTATGAACCATGCGCGATAATAGTGCCTTTTGCGTGCTCGGGGGTATCAGAGAAGGAAATATGAGCAAGCCTATGCTATATTATGAGATATGCCGTTGAAGGGATTGATTATAGACTTGCCTGGGAGTAATGGATGGAAATAGAAAGGGGCATCTTGAAACACCTGGTTCTCATCCCAACTCACACCCTCGAGTTGCTTGAATGAGCTCACAAGCCTTTCGCTAGGGATATGTCCTGCTAGATTGAATTCACCCACGTCTTTCGTAGGGTCTAATTCATCTATATCAGGGTGGTTAATGAAATCCGCATGATCGGTCCTGGAGTATTTCTTCCAAATGGCCTTTAGCTCATGATCAGGTTGCTCATGAGCGTCTAGGCTGGTGAGGTCAAGCGTCATAGCGGGTAGATAATTTATATGTGTCTCGTACTAAGTCATTCTAGTGCTGTAGAGATACGTAATATTCTCTGTTCTAGAGGATTTCTAGAAAATATTGTGTATAAAGGGTAGAGAATGAGTTGAAAGAATACCTCGGTACTCATTGATATCGTGCAAATTGAATGTTGTATAAGGTAAGTATCTTTTTCGGCGATAAGATATAACTCAGATATCAGATATACCACCTGGTGTTTAGGTAATCACGTACCTAGGTAGGTGCTAGGGTGTAGAGGGTGAGCAACCTTAGCGCTTTCCTCCAAGCCACAAACGCGATAAACCTTGCTAGCCACAAACTGGCGCGTATCAGAGGTCAATTTACTGTTTATATTTATCTAAAGCCTAATGCTGGAAAAACAACCACAAACCATCTCATCACTCAGCAGTGCAAATTCTTAAATTTCTTTTTTTTGCTGCTAACGAATTCACGGATTCCTGTAGCAAACTCGAAATCGTGAAAGCGCTCAACACATCTACCCGACCCAATGGATTTTTGACCGACCTGCGAGATCGCACAGAATTAAATCTGTCCGCTCTCCTACCATCATCGACAGCTGGGATCACTCTACAGTAATAATAATAGATCGATCGCACTGAAGTTTTCCTCCCACTTCCCCTGTTCCCCTGGAAATATTGCCCCTCGTTTTCCTGGCGTTACCCCCCAACCGCCACCACCTAACACCAAGTAAATAGCAACCAAAAAATTCAACTTCAACTTTACCTGTTTTTACTTTACCTGCCTGGTACTGTTGCATTTGAACTTGAACTTTCCACTAAACCACATAACCAATCCCGCCAATCCCAGTTTTCTTTCTTTCTTTCTTACGCTCCTTCAACCCAGTTCAATTCATTACAGTGGTAGCCATCCGCAAAAATGGAGAACTACCAGAAGCTCGAGAAGATTGGCGAAGGTATGTTGAATCTCTCCCTACATAGGTAGTCATATCGTCACCCTTGTTTCTTGCCTGTCTATATCATCTGATTGCTACCTGCTTTATGTACTTGGGATCGAACCATCCTAATCCTCTATCCGTACTAAAACTTTCTATTTGCTAATTTAATAATTTATTCGCGTCTAGGCACTTACGGTGTCGTCTACAAAGCTCGAGATCTATCCAACGGTGGCCGTATCGTCGCATTGAAGAAGATCCGTCTTGAGTCGGAGGATGAGGGTGTCCCTAGCACTGCCATCCGCGAAATCTCCCTGCTCAAGGAAATGCGCGACCCCAACATCGTCAAACTATTTAACATCGTTCACGCCGAGGGGCACAAGCTTTATTTGGTCTTTGAATTCCTCGACCTCGACTTGAAGAAATACATGGAGGCGCTTCCTGTTAGCGATGGTGGTCGCGGCAAGGCTCTACCTGACGGTGCCGGCCCGGAGTTAGGACGTCTTGGACTTGGTACGAGTATGGTCCGTCGGTTCATGAGTCAACTCTGCGAGGGAATTCGTTATTGTCATAGCCACCGAATTCTGCACCGAGATCTGAAGCCTCAGAACCTGTTGATCGATCGTGATGGAAACCTGAAGCTCGCTGATTTCGGTCTGGCGCGTGCGTTTGGCGTTCCCCTTCGTACTTATACCCACGAAGTCGTCACCCTCTGGTATCGTGCTCCTGAGATCTTGCTCGGCGGTCGACAGTACTCCACAGGTGTTGACATGTGGTCCGTGGGATGTATCTTCGCCGAGATGTGTACGAGAAAGCCGTTATTCCCTGGCGACTCGGAGATCGATCAGATCTTCAAGACTTTCCGGTACGTTGCTCATTTTCTAGCCTAACTGTGCAAATCTTGCTTACATCTTCTTAACAGTCTGCTGGGAACGCCTACTGAGGACGTATGGCCCGGTGTAACCTCCTACCCTGACTTTAAGGCGTCCTTCCCGAAGTGGATACGTGATTATTCGCACAGCTTATGCTCGAACCTCGACGAGAACGGTCTAGACCTATTGGAGGCTCTGCTCGTCTACGACCCTGCCGGTCGTATATCCGCCAAGCAAGCTTGCCATCATCCCTACTTCAATGATCTCCATCGCCTCCCGGGCCGCCATGGAAGTAACGGATATGCTTGAGTGACACCCGGTCCTGTCTAGCGGATGGGGTACAACAAGACTCATCTGAAACAGTGAATATGCTTATTAGAACCGAGCATTATTCTTGACTTTCAGGATACGGCGACTCAGGTATTTATCACGGATACAAACTACGCAGCACCACGATTAAATGCGCTCCTATTCCGAAATCCTCGATGTACGCCACTTCTAGAATGGGTCGCTTGCAAGGGGAAGCTCTAGCCTTCTCATTTCTCCAATGTTTTCGCAACCTACGCAGCATATGGACAGTGGTTTTACGGGGCGTTGGAAGGGGGACTTGGCATTCGAGAGGAGTCAGGAGGGAAACAGGAACTACGCATGAGATTAGTCCTTTTTTCTGCAGGCAGCAAATGCTCTGCTACAGTGCGATAGCCTTAGGACTATCTTCTTCCGCACTGTATTTTCTTTTCTTGCTTTTCCCTTTCTTTTCGTTTTTCCTTACGTCTGAACTAGTTACTGGCTGAGGGTATTGATGAGATGATGCATTTGCCCTCGCATGGCATGGAGGTAGATCAATTGAGAATCGTTGCCTTCCTGATTAATGGATTTAAACCGTTTTGTGTTCCCTCGAGTGATGTTAGAAGCAAGTCAGACTAACTACCTAAATACTGCCTATCTCGAATTTTTTCCAGCAAGGGATGTCAATCTTTCTTGTGGCCTGTGACCCCTGATCATTTGTAGAAACACTAACAAACCAACATTGAGTTCCTTAGGTTCTAGTAATATCTACACATCGGACTGAACTTGAGACTCTTGTGGTTTCTGCCTTGAATTATAGATATCTCTTTAAGGACAAAATGTAATAATTGAGTATCTTACCTAAGGTGGGTCAGGAAATACACCAGGTTAGTCATCAATAATCCCGGCAAGGACAGAGTGACGTTGAGGCACAGTGTGCTACCTACTGTGCTACCTACTGTGCTACCTAATAGATACCATGTACTACCTAGGTGCTAGGATGACTACCTAGGTAGTGTGGAGTAAAATGATTATGTAAACCTTTTTATTTTAATAAATCGATGTGTACCTAGACTCGTGCCGCGTCGCGTGGGTTAGAACTCTTAGACTCTTCAAACTAACATTTGATTGCTACTTTTTTTAGCACACGCGCATCTATTTTCATTCTTCATTTCATTATTCTTGAGCTCACCTATTGTTCTATTTACCTCAACCTTATGCCGACATGCGCATTACAATACCAATCACCGAGACACCATGCGCATCATTAAACCATCGTGGCTAAGCCATAAAGGTACGAACTCTCCGCTGCCGATGGAATTCCTAGATGAAAAAAAAGCTGACTATCTCCGAAGGCGAACAAAAAGACTTCGAGGTCTACAGCTGCCATATATCGCCGGATGGCAAGAGACTCGCGACTGCTGGTGGAGGTAAGTCTTGGACAATGCTGAGTCATTTCTGCCATTGTTTGCGCTAATGCTTTGGTCGCTTAGATGGCCACGTCCGAGTTTGGTCGACAGAATCCATCTACAATGCCGACGATCCCACTTACACGAAGCCGAGACAGCTCTGCCACATGAGCCATCATCTTGGCACCATACACTCTGTGCGATTCTCACCCAACTGCCGTTATCTGGCGTCCGGAGCAGATGATAAAATCATATGTATATATCAGCTTGAGAGTGGACCACCTGCCATCGCCCCTTTCGGAACGAATGAGCCACCTCCTGTCGAGAATTGGAAGACTTCGAGGCGATTAATAGGACACGACAATGATGTTCAAGATCTAGCTTGGTCTCATGATGGTTCCATACTTGTTTCTGTGGGCCTAGATTCCAAGGTTGTTATCTGGTCGGGGCATACTTTCGAAAAGCTCAAGGTGCTAGGAAACCATCAAAGCCATGTCAAGGGGATTACATTCGACCCTGCTAATAAATTCTTTGCGACTGCGAGTGACGATCGAACTATCAAGATTTTCCGTTTCACCTCCCCTGCGCCTAATGCCACTCAACACGATATGGTGAATAACTTCCAGCTCGAGACCACTATCAGCTCCCCGTTCAAGTCCTCCCCCTTAACTACGTATTTCAGAAGATGTTCGTGGTCTCCGGATGGTAACCACATTGCGGCAGCTAATGCTGTCAATGGCCCTGTAAGCTCAGTTGCCATAATTGAGCGAACAAGATGGGATAGCGAGATCAACCTGATCGGCCATGAAGGTCCAACAGAAGTCTGCATGTTTTCTCCTAGGTTGTTCCACACTAAGAAACCGATGGAAAATGGAGCGGCTAATGGACACTCGGGAGGTGCCTTAGTAACGGTGATAGCATCAGCCGGCCAGGACAAGACCTTGAGTGTCTGGAACACAAACACATCAAGACCTGTGGTAATATTACAGGACTTGGCAGCAAAATCGATATCGGACCTCGCCTGGACCCCGGATGGACAAACATTGTTCGCTTCAAGTCTCGACGGCGGCATTGTCGCTGTCAAATTCGAGACCGGGGAATTAGGATGGGTGGCCAATCTAGAGGAGACCGACAAGGCTCTCTCTAAGTATGGGGCCTCGAGGAAAGCTATGGGCATTGCTGAAGATGTTGATGGACTTCAGCTAGAAAACCACAGCAAGGAAGGAGAGAGGAGAGGTGCTGAGTCGAGAATGGGGGCTCTCATGGGCGACTTTCACCCGCTTCCGAAAGATGCGCCACCTACAACGAATGGTGTCAAGAACAGCACCTCGACACCAGCCGTACCAGCACCGGTACCAGCACCGGCACCGGCACCATCAACTAATGGTCAAACAGATATCCAGCCGGAGAAGGACAAGACTGTTCCTGAAGAAGAGTCAGCTGATAAAACTGCCCAGCGGGTGAATGAGCTGAAGTCACGTGTAACAATCACCAAGGATGGGAAGAAAAGGGTAGCGCCAATGCTCATCTCGTCATCCGGCACCGGCCAATCGTCACTCCCCCAAAGCCAACTGGTTGGATCTAGTTCCTCGAAAACCGCACAAAACGACGCGCCACAGACGATATTAGACCTCTCGAAACCGTACGACGGGCTCCCCGAGGGTGGTTTAGCATCTATGTTGCTGGGCAACAAAAGGAAAGCGATTGTGATTGAAGGCGAAGAGGATGAAGAACATCCGAGCAAACGAGCGGCATCCGGACCGAGGGCTATAATGCGGAATGGCGCTGAAGGCCTTGAGGTTGCGGCTTTCGAGCCTCCTCAACATGGTCTTGTACCGACTCCCGAGTTTCTGCGGCCAGCAGTACTTAACCCCTCTATTGCCGTCTCCCAAGTTCGCTTGTCAGTTCCCAAGGTAAGATCACATATTGTGCGTCCTCTCGAACGGGGTGTTCTGCTTGAAGAGGGTAGCTTGGAGGAGACGTCGAAGGTGTCTGAAAATGTCATCTTAGAAGCAAAGAATCCGGTGTCGATTAGGGATCCATCACATATCACAGCTTCGAAGCACGGTACCTTGCTCTGGCAGGATTATGTCCCTCGCGCCATCGTCCTCGTAACGGGCAGCAGGAGATTATGGGCTGCGGCGTGCGAGGACGGTAGCCTATATACGTGGACGCCGGCCGGTCGTCGACTTATAAATGCCATGGTGCTGGAATCCCAGCCGGTGATTTTAGAATGTCGCGATTGGTGGCTACTTTGCATTACGGCCGTTGGTATGTGTCACGTTTGGAATATTAATACACTTTCTTCGCCTCACCCTCCGGTATCCCTTGCTCCTGTACTGGAGATTGCTATCAGCTCCCTCCAGACGCATAGTGCTATGCCAGCTCCTGGCGTCACCTCCGCGCATCTAAACTCCAACGGCCACATCGTCATCACCCTTACCAATGGAGACGGATATTACTATTCTTCCACCATGTATTCCTGGCAACGGCTCTCCGAATCCTGGTGGGCCGTGGGCAGCCAGTACTGGAACAGCAATGATTCCTCGGTCGGGGCTCTACAGTCTACGGCAGTTGGATCCGTAACTCCTAAAGACGGGCAGAGTGACGGAGCCACAGCCTCAGCCGGCATCATCCCGTTCTTGGAGCGGCACACGACAAACGAGTTTTTGCTGAAGGGGAGAGCATACACGCTTCAGCGCCTGATCAAGACCTTGCTGTCGAGGGACGGTTTCGAGAGTTTCGAGTCCAGCGTTAGCATCGCCCACCTGGAGAACCGTATCGCCGGAGCCTTGCAGCTGGGCTCGAAGGAGGAGTTCCGCCTGTACCTCTTCATGTATGCGAAACGGATCGGGGCGGAAGGCCACCGGGGGAAGGTGGAAGAACTTCTCAACAGCTTGCTAGGCGGGGTATTGCAAGACAAAAAGGGGGAAGGCGACACAGCCGGCAAGGGGTGGCACAGCAAAGAGGAAGACATCTGTGGCTGGGATCGCAAGGAGCTTCTGAAAGGAGTCGTGATGATTCTAGGTAAGTGACCTTTGTCGCGGTCGTGATTGCACTACCATACTAGATGTCGTCAGTGATGCTAACTATCGCCCAGGTAAATTTAGGGAACTACAACGCCTGACTGTACAATACGCACGAGTGCTCGACCTCACGCTAGAGGATGACTTAACTAGCGACGCGATGACGGTTGACACATAAATGATTTGCTACTATTACCAAAGGGGGAGTTCAGTGGGTAAGGGGAGGGCGTTCAGTTATGGATAGGTTTTCCCGACGTATGTACTAGCTCACACACGGCCTCTTAATTGACCTATTACCTGCTTGTATCATAGCTTGAATCTATGCCTGACAACCTCAGATGCTGGTATCCAATGAATTATAAGGCAGCTCCATGTTTGGCGTGCGTGATCTGACTTGGGATGATGGCCAGGTGACAGGTTGACGGGTGGCAGGTGAATGGCAGGTGAAGCCCGGGTCGGTGTCGCTTCCTGAGGAAGTCGCGTATGACCTCCTATTATCGGGTAGCTTCCCCCCGCCGGCGACCTATGATAAGGAACCAAGCTCTGTTAAGGTTGTTTGTTTGCCCCCGGGTTGCTACCAAAGCAATCCACGACTTCCAATCTCAGGCGAGCCGTAGTAGGTACAGTATGTCCTCTCTGAAACAACACTAACTACTGTAATCCCGCCGCCCACACCCACGGGAAAATAACAAAAAACCTTCCCAACTTCAACTACAACTCACCGTCCTTTTCGTCCAAACTCCACTCCTTTTTTTCCCCCAGTTCGTTTCTACTGCACCTAAACACCGTCTTTTATGACAACTTTTTCACAATCGTTCACGATCCTGTCGCATTTATTGCACTCCCGTTCATTCAGACTTCTATTTCGCGTCTCCCGTTCTTTAAATTCCCAACCGGCCACATTTTGAAGTGCCTTTGGTAAGCTTCCCTACATCAGCATCACGGTCGCACCACGCGTCATTTTCTCCTTCGTATAGCCTGAACTCTCCTAATTTTTCCTCCCCTTGGCTCCATGTCGTCCCGTATTTTCACTAATGCTTGCTGATGTGCCAAAACGCAGATCAAATTCAATATGTCTAGGGCCTATCCACGTAGCGCGAGTGGTCGCGGCCCTGGACTTAATGCTCGACCAGCTAACGGCAGAAGCCATGGTTCATCGTGGTCGGGCTCATCGAATGAGGATCTCCTTTCTCTAGGCCTTACTCCTCGACGAGATGACGAGAGTCTTATTCAGGCAGGTCCTCCTGATGACGCGGTTGAGCCGCATTATAACAAGATACAAGAATTATGGTGGAAGTTCGTGCCCCGCCGAGTCAGGTAGGCTTTCACCCATATTCGCGGATATGACCCATCTGTTAATACTACTGTATTATTTCAAAGGCCTCTCTCATTCCGAAAATCGGTCATTTTCTGCTGGGTCGTCATTCTCATTGGTGCAGGTTGGTTGTATAGTAAGGATCTCGGAAAGCCGACTGGTCAGGTTACTGTTATCGTCGATGCCTACGTTCCTCCTATGCCGCACCCCCCTGCTGGATATACTATTCCAGGCGAAAGTGGTCACCCAATCCAGTGGCTTCGAAAGAACACTATCCTAGACTTGAAGGATCTACCTGCGCACCAGGTTCTAGCACTGACAGAGACGAGGCCAAGAGCTGCTTTCATCTCTCTAGTACGAAACGAGGAGGTTGAGGACATGGTCTCTAGTATCCTTCAGGTTGAAGCTCGTTTCAACGAGCGTGAAACCCATCAGTACGATTGGGTATTCTTCAATAACGAGGAATTCACCGAGGAGTTCAAAGCGGCTGTTTCTAACGCGACCAGTTCCCAGTGTTATTTCGAACGTATACCGGAGGAGCACTGGAGTATTCCGTCTTGGATTGATGTGACTCGGTTTGATGTTGGCCGTCAGTTCATGGGTGGTATCGGCGTCGGCAAGGCATGGCTACAAAGTTACCATCACATGTGCCGCTGGAATGCTGGTATTTTTGCATCGGAACAGCGTCTTGCAAACTATGACTGGTTCTGGCGAGTCGAACCTGGCGTAAGTTAGCTTTTGTCTACGTGGTGATAATCCCAAACCTGTCCCTACTGACGTCCACGTCACGCCTTGCCTGAAGCTGACAACTCCGCTACAGGTGCAATTTTACTGCGATATCAATTATGACGTGTTCCGGTTCATGGAAGACAACAACCTAGTGTACGGGTTCAACATGGCCATCCTCGACGATGCTCGATCTTTCCCTTCCCTCTGGGAACGAACCGAAACGTTTATCGAACAAAATGAGGAGCTCATAGATAAAGATGCCGATTTCAACTGGTTGTTGCACACCGCCGAGGATCGCGATGAGACCATCCGCCCAAGCACTGGGTCCAACGAAGCCGTGAGTGATGGGGAGTACAATAACTGCCAGTTTTACTCGAATTTTGAGATCGGCTCTCTGAATTTCTTCCGTAGCAAGGAGCACCAGGCTTATTTCGACCACCTCGACAGAACTGGTGGTTTCTATTATGAAAGATTTGGTGACGCCCCTGTTCACACGCTCAGTGTCAGCATGTTCTTACCTAAAAGTCGAATCTGGTACTTCCGCGATATCGGTTACGCACATGGCCTTTGCGAACAATGTCCTCCCCATGAACAGCAATTGATACTTGAATCTCAACTAAACGGCCCGCTGCCACGAGAAGCCGAAGAAGTGGAAGCAGCCGAAGCTGATGAACATGGTACAGGAACACAGACTGGAAGATCGTTCGAGAGCGTTGGTAGTAAGCACCGACGATGGAACATGATGGCCCAAGATGTCCAACGTCAGAAGGGAATCCCCGGTCTTGCGTGTGGTTGCACCGTGAGCGCGATCGACAGCAGCAATGCCAAGTTGGTACCATATGAGTCGAAGCAACGCAAGCCTTCGGATCCGTGCATTCGTAAGTTCTTAGGGGGTAGATGGCTCGTTAGGAAGAACAAGATGTCTGATTTCAATAGTGACACAGGGAATATTGCGGGCAGTGATAGTGCTGAGTACGTTCTGGATGGTCGAGATGGTAACCCTTTCCAGTAGAAGCACATTCTGCCGAGCATACCTCAGAGCAATGCTCTATGCATTCATCATCCTATGCATATTTTGGGGGTTGCCTTGGACTGTCAGCAAGCTTATCCCATCATCTGATATGGATAACTCACATAAATTATACCTCATCGTTCCGCTCCAACATGGAGCAGGCCAACAGATGATGTGACATATCTGGATCCGGATTTGACGATTTTTCTTTTTTTGTTCTTTTCCCTTTTTTTTCGTATTTGCATGACGACGATGATAGAGATGCGGAAGTCGACCCTCATTTACATCGGGCGTTATGTTCTTGCACACATGGCCACAACTCGTCTATGAGCTGCCAAGATATCAGAAAGCTCAGTCAGTGGTTGGCCATCTGTTTGCCATACGTACCATACCAAGGCCATTTTTTTCAGGTTTGCGATGCGATGCGATGCGTTCACGTTTACGACCTCATCATCTACACCAGGATTAGGATTGAGTCGACACTAACAAGATTGATGATTATTATGCGATAGATCATATGCCGCGAGTCCCGGGGACCTCCGATTAGGTCCAACCTTAAGATACCCTCTTCTTTTCAACTACACTAGGTATTTAGTTACCAAATATTCCCTCAAATCCCGCCTACCAAAACAGTTGAGCATCTTTTCCCCTGCACCATCTCGTCACAGGGGCACTACCCCTGAACTCTACAAAACTAACACGCCCCACTTATGGTGCCATGACAGCAGTACGTGGGTACTTTGGCTTCCATTTTGCAAATCCACTTCGCAGTTACGGGTCACAAAACCGGTCTAAGTCGTTTCAATGTGTTGATAGCTCTTGCTCGATTGACATACATACGTCGATATGTACCCTAGGTACCTAGCTTAGAGGACAAATAAATACAAACGTTGATTTCCCATCGGATCCACATAGCGTGGACAGTTCCAAGGTTGTTTACCCAGGTACCTCATGACATACTAGGTAGTTTGTGTGTGTAGGAGATACCTACCTCCTAGCCTAAGCACACTAACCTAGTGTACTGTAGGTAATAACCTTCCCGGCTGCTAGGTTAATAATCCATGTCAAGCTATTTCTAGTAGCAGAGCCGCATTCTTATTTTAACTTCATTCTCGCCTGTTTCTACATGGTAGAAGATAGCATCGCGATCCGAACAACTCTTGATTTATACGTAATTATTTCATTAATAAAGAACAGTGACGGAGTGAATGAGAATTACAATGTTATAGAAAGAGAAGGCAAAATAATTAGATAATGCCAAAGGTTAAAATATTACAGTGAATAAAAAATAAAAAGGGGTAACGAAGCCGTAATAAAATCCCGAGGAGGTAGTTATGGGCACTGTACTATGCTAAATATCGGTAATTATAGTGGACCAAGTTGAATGCGGGGTCTGGAGTAGACCCATAAAAGAAAATCGATAGCCCTGGGTTTCTAAATATCTTCAACTTATAACACTCGAATTACGCGAAACAAGTCAAGCGAGAACGGAATCTAGTAGAAGCCCTACCTAGTTACGTCTTTACTTGTCCCTATCGCCTTGAATACATTCGCTCTGCACAAGTCGTTTCATACAAGAACCAAACACTTCGACTTCTCACCCAACGAACTTCCTAACATAATTCGGAACCATGGTCAAACAAACGACGCCCCAGTCTTTTAAAGACCGCGACTATTTCCCTTCCTTCCGCAACTGTCCAGGTGAGCATGTGTGGGATGATCGATATCTCGTAGATCCCGACCCGGGAAATCCAGACAGCGTGGGGGGAATCGGAAACATTGGTGTCTCCTCGGCGAAATCATCCAAGCCGAGAATTTCATTCGTCCGAGAATTGTGGCGAAGGACTACAAAGGGGATAAGTTCGTGGTGGCCTTTTACCCAGACAAACCGGATGACATGCCTCGTCTCCTGCCCGACTTTAAGGCCGGAAACACCATCGCTATATTTTACCCACTAGTCCATAATTTCATGGATGGAACCGTTGGCTTTAGAATTGAGGACTCCGATGAGGTTTTAGTTAGTATCTCGTCAATTTATCAATGTCAATCGTGTCGTATACTCACATGCATAGATATTGCCCCTCAAGCTTGCTGAGGTTTTCGCAATGAACAAGGAAGTCATCAAATACACCCCGGCCGAAGGCGCTCCACGGAAGTGCTATAGTTGCGACGAGGTGAAGGATAACCTCCTTGCCTGTGGGCGATGTAAAATAGCCTACTATTGCACTAAGGCATGTCTGTCTGCCTTGTCTCGCTCTATCGCACGGCACGTCATACAAGATGCTAACCAGAAAATCAGGAGTGCCAGGCTACGGGTTGGAATGACAGGGGTCACAAGAAGTTCTGCAAAGCGTTGAAGAACAAAAACGTCAATTGGATGATGTTCCTTCACTATGAGTTCTTCGACGGTTGCATTTGCTTCGAGTAGCGGCTTTGGGGTGTAGTAGAGGTCGACACTAAGGTCTTGTCCGTCTAGCAAAAGGTCATTACCTACATGTATACCACGATCCTTAGTAGTAAACTACCTATGTAGTATTGTGGAAATATATTCAGTAAGAGATAAATTATATAACCTACCTATTGTAGTCCTAGTCGTAATATTAATGTTGTAGGGTCTGGATTATTAAGAACTGAGTATAGAGAACACTTTTTCTAATCCCAATGATATCGACTCTAAGTTAGATAAGTCAGACTAAATTATAATAGGGGGTGAAATACAACACCTAAGGTATTTTAGTTTGCTCTATTATAGCACCTGGTATCAATTGACCTAACTACATGCTATGAAGGTACTGTGAATAAAGACCAACTTCATTATTCTAGGCGAAGCTGGTCGTACGTGGCGCCATAACTTAGCAATAGCTGAACAATCGCGTCATTATCATCCTGCCATGATGCGAACGATAATGCTGTACTGCCGTCGCTGTCTTGAACCTTGACATCAGCTCCTGAAGCTAGTAAATGGCGAACTATACTCGTAATGCCGTTCCTTGTTGCAAACATCAAAGCTGTCATGCTAGAGCGATGTTTAACATCGACTTTAGCGCCTCTATCAAGTAATATCTTAACCACAGCTTCGTGACCATACCCTACTGCTGACATTAAAGGCTGTTGTGAGAGGATATTTAGAGAATTGATATCAGCGCCCTTATCTAGTAATATCTTGACCACAGCTTCGTAACCATGCTTTATTGCCAAATGCAGTAGATTATCATGATATTTGCCGGAACATTCAATGTTAGCGCCCCTATTAAGTAGTAGTGTCACAATAGTTTCGTGACCTTCCACTACTGCAAAATACAATGGAGTTTTGTCACCGGAACTGCCTTCAATTGGAGCGCCTTTATCAAATAGTTGCTGGACGAGAGCCTCAAATCCATTCTGCACCGCCATATATAATAGAGGACAGGCATGCACAGGATTGAGGTTGGCGCCTTTGTTAACTAATAGAATGGCAAGATTTTCATATCCGTTACATACTGCGAGTTTCAATGGGGACTCATTGCGGAAAGTGTTTGGATTAGCGCCGTGATTGAGCAATCGAATGACAAGATCTTCATCTCCTTTACGTACTGCGAGTTCCAATGAGGAATCCTTGCCGAAAATGCTTGGATTAGCGCCGTAATTAAGTATAATCCGGGGGGTAGATTCAGCTCCCTTCTGTATCGCTAATTCTAGTATGGTGAGACCGTTCACATTTCTCCATGCAAAATCGACCTTTTCTGTAGCAACTAGAACTTCGAGAATTACCCAGTCTCTCCCTTCAGAGAAATAGAAAGCAATGCCTTTCTTCGAGGAGAAGACGAAGTCGCGACTGAATGTGTTGGTTTTCTCATTGCTGTTGGCAAAGTTCTTACATCGTTCTTGAAGGGCAGAGTTTGGTTGTAGGCGTTCCGTCTGTCTTCTCAACTGTATTTCCAATAATGCCTCAACAGCTTCATCGCTTTGGGTAGCAAGGGCGGCAAATATTGGAGCACTATAGCGCTCTTTCTCTACAGCAAAACACGACTGATGAGAAGGTAGAATTCGAATGAGGTCTGCTAAGTTCTTATCGGCTAATATGTATAAGAGACTCGCCTCTGATGTGTATCGACGTATCTTGAATCTCTCGAATAGATTATAGTTCTCTATCCAGCCTGCGAGTAAGAATGCTGATATGAAGTCCTTCTGGCTGACTCCATCGTGCTCAGCTTTGTCACTGTGATATAGAATATTTTGTGTAGCATATTCGAGGAACGGGAGCCTGTTATCCACATCTTTGCGGAGTCTTGCAAATTCCGAGGCCGATGATTCCAGAGGCAGACTAGGACGGATAAAATTGAGTACAATCTCACTGTTCATGTATGCGAGGCAACATAGTTTGAGGGCTTCATGGCTTTGCCCTTGCTGGTTAAACTCAAGCTCAGGCCAAATCTTCCGTAGTCCATTTTCTTTGATGAGGAAATCCCGAATCGATTCATGGATGAATTGAATAGTGGGTGATTCAGATTTTGTTGGTTCTGCGAGTCCCTTTGAACTGTCGAGGATATATTTCTGGATCTCGTCGGCCGATATCTCCCCTTCTGAGTCACAGCGAGGCAAGTTATCGGGATCGACTCCAGACCTGATTGCCAAATACAGTTCCTTTGGAGAGAGAGAGCGTCTTGCGAAAAGAACCCACTGAATGCAGAGGAGAAGCCCATGCATATTAATATGATCGCGGGTAAGTATGTCGTGAATCAGGTTATGAAGGTCGCCAGGGATATCACGGAGTCTTTGGCGAAGACTGTATTTGCGTCCGCGGTCGTACTCCTTGTTCAAGATATCTATTACAAGGACCACCCACATAAAAACACCAGATGCCTTTTGTTGGAGCTCAGAACGAATTTTCTCGGCAAGATGGTCATGTCCAATACGCAATTCGGTGCTCAGATAATTAGATATATCTTGTTGATGCTCTGCTGTTCCTTCAATCACCAAATTGAGACCCTTCTCGATTGTTATATGCGGATAATGCCTGCTTGCAAGGCACACATGGAATCTGGTTCCAGCTGTGGCTGCTTGTTCACTGACAGCCTGTAGAAACGATAGCATGTCACGGATCTGCTGTTTCTCGCATTCATCTAATGCATCTATGAAGCAAGTGAGTGAAGCTTCCTTCATTGCAGATACTACATCTTCAAATAGAGACATCAGTGAATCAATGTTCCACTGATGCCCCAGATTAAACGAGTCTAGGGCGTTATGAAGATCCGGCCGTCCTTCGAGTAATTGTGATAGAAGCGATCGGTAAAGACCAGTTGTAGATTTTTCCAACTTCTCCCCTCTTGCATTGAAGAAGGATATGACAATATTTCCTTGTTTTTTCAGTGTCCGCTGGGTATGAGAGAACGTGAATTTCATCAAGGTGGACTTTCCTGCCCCAGGTTTGCCCTTGACCCATAGAAGACCGCCATGGTTGTCGAATTTGTTGATATCGAGCCAGTCATGGTATTGTGCCGTTTTTAGAAACCATCTGCAAGTCTTCGCATGTGCTCTTTTGATACTCCTTTGGCGCGCATCGATCTGGGTGAACTTGAGGGATTCTAATAAGTTACGGCGTTGCTCTTCCTTATTTATTGCCTTGTCAGAATCGTTTGAGATATTGGTGGAGAAATTCGGGCCGATGAGGACGTTTCCATTATTACAATAGTGTGGCACTGAGATTTGGAGATTAGTTTATTAAAACCAAATTCCCTTGGGCGGAATGGTATCGTACTGTTGAAGTCTCGGCCGTTGTGAAAGCTCCCATTGACATTTTGAACTCCTTCACCGGAATGCTGAGCAGATCCCGTACTTTCCCCTGGAAAGCTTTCGCGATTTTCATGGTAGTTATTAGGCTTGAATCTCTTGCTCGGATGTTCCATGCTATTCGTTCTATATCCAATCGGTCGCAATCCCAAATATTAGATATTAACATGTACTGGATGATTCGGCAGACAGAGTGCTTCATTAAAATACCGCAATGCCTTCTAGCCTAAGGTATGATGACAAAAGATAAATGAGGCCGGGCCGTCTGGTAGAGATGGCCCCGGAGTTGTCCGGAACGAGAACTGTACCTAATATTATAGGTATATAAATGCAAGCTTAACAGCTTATGGAATATTAGGTGGCTGAAAGATCTGCGCTCTGTACCTAAGAAGGTATATATGTCACTCATAACATGCGTCTATTATAATAACAGCAGGGCGGAGCTGTGGCTTTTCACCAGTTTAACTGCAGGTGACTGCAGGCTACTTTTCACTAGACATACCCTAAGTAGTCCTTGTATACCAATACCACGATGCTAAAAAAAAAAACGCTTATCCTCATGACATCCATACTCCTAGCCTTAATACCTGCATTTTCCTAGAACCCCTGAATATTTTCAAGCCATGGCGTGATAGACAGCCACAACGTATAAAACTATAAGAAAGGGCCACAGGTAACACCCCACAGCCTAAACTCGGGACACAAAGCAATAATAAGGATGTAATAGGTACAGTGGGCGTAGACTAAACCAAATACGAACTACCTTATGTCAGATAGATAAGGCAGGCTGGCGATGGTAAGGCAGGCAAGATAAAATGTAATATCATGTCCCTTGATTTATCCTACGAGTCCTCTTGACTGTTTTCAGATTGTATTGTGTCTTTTAGTTCACATAGATCTATGATCACCATCGTTAATGGCAGATTTAATACGACCCGAAGATTACTGCATCGTATGGATTGCACCACTGGAGATCGAGGCCCAAGCTGCCTTACATATGCTAGACCACAGACACTCTGGTAGATTTCCAATCGGTCGTGGCGATGATTACATTTTTAGACCTGGCGACATGTGCGGACACAACGTCGTCATCGCAACCCTTCCGGCCGGCCAAGAATACGGAACTGGATCAGCTGCGGCCCTTGCCAGTCAGGCAAAGAGATTTTTCCCAAATCTATGGTTTGGGCTCTTAGTAGGCGTAGTAAGTAGTACCACGAGCTGGTTCATTTTCTATTCTCTATCTATGAGTCGTAACATACCGCGTCTAGTATTGAATCATATATTAGCGAAGTGAGAGACCCATCCTAACCATTAGCAGGCTGCTGGCATCCCTAGTCTTCGACGAGACCCCCCACGCGATATCCGATTGGGCGATGTTCTTGTCAGCATCCCAGACGTCGACCGTTCGGGAACTGTGGCCTATGACCTAGGGAGAGAAATAGGGAATGATGAACTTAAACTTCTACGCCAAGGTCACATTCTTGCCCAGACTGAGCCTGTAGTAAGATCAGCCATTGGTAGCATTAAGCTTGACTCACCAGACGAAGCTAAACTATTTCTGCCATATTATGTAAATATGAAGAACGAACGTCATTCGAAAGGGTCCTTCGTTGATCCCGGACAAGAACACGACAAGCTCTACCAAGTCGGCGATGACGGGGTTGAACATGTCGTAGAGAGGCAATTACGACCTGATTCTCAACGCACCCAAGTGTGGTATGGATCTATAGGATCGGGAGATAAGCTCATGAAGGATGCTGCAAAACGAGACCAATTGAGAGATAAATACGACATCATTGGTCTAGAGATGGAAGCAGCAGGTACCTTGAATCGGATCCCTGTTGGTGTAATAAGGGGCGCGTGCGACTACGCGGATGAGCACAAGAATAAGGATTGGCAGCCGTACGCTGCTGCTATGGCGGCGGCATATGCTAAAGCAATCCTATCCGAAATCTTCCCATCCGGTAAGTTTAGTGTTAAGGAGCAATATATATTCCATTTTCTTATTGTCATTACCCCTTTAATTACTTGGCAATCCATGTTTAGCAAAAACCATTACTGACACAATTAACAGTACGCCCGAAGCCTCCCAAGAATAAGAAACCAAGTAAACGGTATACAAGGGACTCATCAGACTCTGAAGAAGGCGATGTTAGGCGGAAGCGTCCCAACTTGGATGCTGATACTGCAACTGGTAGAGACAATATTGTCTTTAAGGGCCAAGGCAACCAGAACGTAGGCTCCGGAAATATTTCCATCGGTGGAAGACAGTCCTTTGGTTGAGAATATGTGACATCAAAAGGACATATTAAATGTTTCAATGTACAGGTGCCAATCTTTTAAGACGCTCGTTAAGCTAAGGCCTACCTGATGGAAACAAGACTTGTAACCTACACGTAGACATCCTAACCTAGTAGTTAAATTATAGACTTGGGAATCGCTAGCTTTTCATCCGGTTTAAATCTTCCAAAGCAACCCGATTCATAATAGCCCACCGTTCCATCGTGCGTTATAGGAAAACAATGGAGAGCAGTAAGGGGCCCCCAGGGGGGTCCCTTCGATGATACAGGTCTATAAAAGGGCTTGAGGGTCATACTGGTTACTTTAGAATACACTAGGTATGCCACTGCAAACCTTCATCTTTCACTCCGTTTTCGTAAACTCCTTGAAATCGTGCCTATTAGCGTCAAGGCTGGGGATTCTCCTTGGGGACGCGGGATCGGAGGAACAATAGCTTCTCCATGTGTTGTTCGCGTCGACGGTAGTGTTACCCGTGATAGTCCTTTTAGCCACTTTCGCGGTCCAGGTGGTCTTGACTGGAATATAGTATTCTTTGGGATTTAGGGTACCTAGGTAGAGTTTCAGAAGTTTGGTTTAGTGATTCGGATATAGTCATGTTTAAGGAGTTGGAAGGGTTTTCTCATTTCATAATACACTTTGACTCTTATTATTCATGTTTTGACTCAACTCATATATGTGCTGCTTCGACAACCTTTCTATAATATTAATAGGCATATCCTTAGAAAAAAGATTATTGTTTCATTAAACTAGGTACGCATTCATTAGTGAAGCTTCTCGGAGCCGAAGGCCGTTGTGTGTATCCTTACACCGAGCGTCCAAAGTAGTTATTGGCTAATGATTTATGTCAAGTTACACTTAAGCTACGTGTCACTTTTCGTACTTCTCAAGGTCACTTTAAGATGACAAGAAGTATCTCCAATGATGTACGAAACATAAGAACCCCCTTTTGGTTGGAACATTTGCTATGCCCGTCACTTTCTCGCCGACTTCCACCAAGAGTTCAACTCGCAAACTACTGCTGGATCGATGCTATTCCCTCAACTAAATTAGAATATGGCCAAGAAAAGGGGAAGTTTCCCGGCTTCTTGTTGCATACATCAAATTGACACAATTATTCTCCCTCGTGGACGGCGGGTAAGATCGGCGACCACCCACACCTCGGGAATATCGAATTCGTTGCACCAAAGGTATCGCCTATTCCACACGGGTTATAAAGAACAGCAGCGTACAGCGGGTTCTCTCGTATTCCGTTCGCCGAAGGATATTATTAATAATCTTTTGAAGGCTGGCCGCGGCCCGGTAAGACAAAACAAAAGACGAATATTGCTATGCAGCATGCACGTAAGAACCTCTGGTCCTCAATATACGCATTGTTCGGGTGACCGGCATTGTCGATGTTGCTTTTATCTATTGAGGCAAGAAAACGAGTAGCCTATTCGGTAGAGTCGATTCTGGTATCAACCTGGGTACTTTGGTAGGTGATAAATGAGTGAAGTAAAAGAGAAAGGAATTGTCCTAAACAATTTTAACTCCCAGGTTATACCTAGGTATAAGTTCCGATATTCATATGTCCATATATGTATTCTACTCCTAGACTAGGGCATATTTGCGCTTTCTCTAGCTCTAGAATAGGAGGTACAGAAGTAGAACGTGCTTCCTGGATAGATACCCTAGGCAGGTATGCTTTGTAATAGGGTTATCTGTCCTATTTACCTACCTGTGTATGCATCTAATTCTAACCTTTACACAAGTCGATGACACGTCATGACGACGGCCGGGACCAATGCAGGCCCGGTTGCGACATTGCCTCGGCGCTACGGGACACCGAGTCTCCAACCCCTTACATACAGTCGGCCTACAAAAGGCAGGACGACACGCTCAGTTCCACGTCGATTTGCTCCATCGTTAGGCCCGATCCATCCATATCAAATAATAAAATTCTACCTAGCCAAGATGGCTATCACGGTTGGAATCGCCGGCATCACTGGCAAGTTCGCTCGCGAGCTCACGTCATTTCTCCTCGAGAATCCCGATGTCGCTGTTAAGGGGTACTGCCGCGACCCGTCCAAGGTTCCACAGTCCTTTGTTGACAAGGTGTCACTCGTGAGGGGAGATGCCTCCGATGAACCCGCCGTCCGCGCCTTCGTCTCCGGCTGCGACGTCGTCGTTTGCTGCTATCTCGGCGACCCGAAGTTGATGGTTGACGGGCAGAAGCTCCTTATCGACGCGTGTGCCGCCGAACGCGTTCCGCGGTTTATTGCTTCGGATTGGTCTTTGGACTACACCAAGCTCGAGCTAGGGCAGTTATTCCCCAAAGACCCGATGATCCGCGTCAAGGCATATCTGGACGCGCAGGATAAGGTCAAGGGCGTGCATATCCTGGTCGGCATGTTTACCGACGGCTTCTTTAGTCCGCCGTTTAGTATCTATGATGCCGCCTCCGCGACCTTCAAGTACTGGGGCACGGGCGACGAGACATGGGAGGGCACCACCTATCGGAATGCAGCCGAGTTCACGGCTGCGGTTTGCGTAGACAAGGATGCTGTTGGTATTCAGAAGCGTGAGTTACTCTCATGCACGAAGTGATTCCGAATAGCAGCTTATATGAAGTTTATCTGCAGTTGTCGGCGGACGAGCCTCGTTCCGCCAGATAACCGAATCGTTCGAGCGAGTCTACGGGGTAAAGCCTAAGGTCGAGCCCCAGGGTTCATTGGACGATCTGTTCAAGCGCATGCACGAGAAGCGACAGAGCGACCCCCAGAACCTCTTCGGGTACTTGTTTCTGTAAGTTTAGAACATATTCTAGACGAAGTAAATCATGAGCTTACCGCGATATAGTTTCTTCCAATACTACATGCTCAACGGACAGACCATGGTTGGACCCAAACTCGACAATGATAAATATCCCCACGTGAAGCCTGTGACCTGGGAGGATTACTTTAGAATATTACCGAAGGATCAGCTCCCTAGCGCCTTTTACAACGTCGGTAAAAGTACCTAGGGGGGGAGCGAAGGCTTGAAAATATGAGTTGCGAAAATTGGTCAGCATAAGTTATATATTACTCGGAACAACTAAGTAACATTCTTGTTACCAGATATAATTAGTCAGATCTGGTTGAGACTCACGACAGCCGTAATGCATTCAATATTTTATTTTATTTTATTTTCAATTTGTACCATTGATTCTCACGTTCGAAGTGAAATTAAAAGGGTCCCCCTTAATGGACCCACAAGAGTCTTTAGGAAACATAAATGAAATATTATGAACTATCTTTACAACTTTATTTTCTCATTAATTAAGACCGCGACTTATGACCGAGTCTTGAACTGGCTTTCCTTCTTCAGCCACGTTCCAAAGTCCTTCATATTAGGGTTTATTTTCTTCAGGGATGGAATGTCGGCCCCGTATCCAACATTACGGAACCATCTAAACATATACCCGAGTTCCTTGACGAACCAGTTGATAATTCGTGCGAGGAACTCGAACGTGGTGGGCATATTATTACCGGTCTTCTCCTTGAAGATGGTAGCAAACTGGTCGTAGGTCAGCTCGTCGCCCGCCAGGCTGATCTTCTTATTCTTGTATTCGTCCGGCTTCATGAAGGCCTCGGCGGCGAAGAAGCCGATGTCGCTCGCAGCGATCAGCTGCAGTTTTTGGTCAGGTTTCAGGGTGATCTTCCAGCTCGTGGAGAAAACCTTGCCCATGAAACCTGGTACAAGATTCTCGAAGAAGGCGACGGGCCGGAGGATAGTCCAGTCCATCTTTCCGCCTTTCGACTTCTCGATGAGGTACTGCTCGATGTTGTGTTTGCTGATGAAGTGCGGAATATCGGTCGGGTTATTGTCCGACTTGGCGCCGCCGCGATCAACTGAGGAATATACTAAGCGCTTGACGCCATTCCTGAGCGAAGCATCGATCAGAGCCTTCCCCTGAACTTCTTCAGTCCGATGCGAGGCACCGCCACCGATGGCCGCCTAAAGAAAGGTCAGTTATTGAACAGTAGTAACATTATGGATATCAGGTCAAGTCATACCTGGACACTATAGACTCCCCATATAGGTTTCTTGGTCACCTCCCTGGCTCTAGCGAAGAGACTATCCGGTGCGTCCAGGTTTCCGGTCACTAGCTTGACCTTGGGTGATTTCTTCAGGAGTCGCTGGGCAGACGCCGATTGTGCATCTCGTGTGAGGGCGAGAAGTTCAAAATCCGCATTCGCTTTGAGAAGTGCGCTCAGGACAGCGCCGCCCTGTTTTCCGGTAGCTCCCGTGATGAGGATTGCGTTAGACATGGTGGTAGACTGGTATTAGTTGGACAAGGATACTGAGTTATGGTGATGTTAAGGAGTTGGTGGGGGTGAAGACTAGGTATATATTCAGGGGTAACCTTAAGTACCTAGGTAATGAATATCTCAGAAGATGCAACAATGAAAAAGAAGAGCGAGAATCAAAGTATTTATTAAGAAAATGTATTAGAAATGAAATTTTGATGATTATCCATATTCAACGTCAATATGATAATAGTCTATAGCAATTCACGAAATGATGACCAATATGTTGTCGATCTCGGGGCTCTTAGAGACCGCTATACCCTTGCGCGGAGCTACAGCTACCGACTAAACATACACCCCTGTGCTCTTAACGTCTTAAGAAGCCTGCCACCACCTAAAGATCGGGGTGAGCCAAGCCCGATCAATGGATCGGATCTTGCCTCTTCGAGTTAAATGTCAACAACATTTTAACGATGATAAATCTTTGACCAAGCAATTCTAGATCTACTTGACCATAGAACGAACATATGTTCAGAACAGCTAACTAGGTACCTAGTAACCTAATTACCTACCTATTTTGAATATTTTTGTTTCTTTTGCTATCCGAAAAAGCTATGACCTGAAAGTTACCGTCATACGGCCCGGGCCGCTCGGTTAACCCGATGCTATTTTTAAGGGGCCCTTTCCCACTATTCTACCAAGCCCCGTAGTCTCCTAAGAGGGAAAATAGTTCATAGCAATGACCACAGTCCTGCATCGTCCGTCTGCATCATGAAAATATCGATCTCTCTCATATCATCGAGGTCAAATCCAATGTTGCCTAAGTCGGTATTGAAGTAACCGAGGTCACCAACAGCGTCAAAAGTAGTGTCCGTAACCGTGGCGTCGTCAGTTAATGTCTCCTTGGTGTCGCCGATTTCATGTGGACGTGAATCCCAATTAAGACTTTGCTGACCCATATACTGGATTCCAGCTACTGTAGTCGGGCTATTCCGTTCAGCTCCAATATCATGATGGTTTGCCCCCTGGGTCTGATCGGCAGTTCGCGCTTGAGGAGGAGTGGGAGAAGCTGGAGGGGTGTGCGTTCCGAGGACGTCGTGGATAGGCCCGCTGCTCCCATCATCACAATTCCCATTGTTATTCAGACATATCATTTTCTTCTGCTGAAACCACGTCTTGAGCTTTCTAAAGGCGACTATGAATGGTCGCGACTGCGGGAAACATCCATGTTGAGATAAACTCGCGAGCTTTTGAGCCATCGCATCGAGGAGATCCAACGGAGAAGGCGGCTCGTAATCTCCGGCACCCCTTGTTTGAGGTAAATCCCTAGCGAAGTGACCAAGCTTGATGAGGCAAACTGCCACACATAAATTCCATATAAGGAATACATTGGGAAGAGAGCGAGTGGTGGATTCGTCTAGTGAAAGATAGGTATTGAAGGCATTGGCGCTGACCTTTAGGCAATAGCAAAGTGCATCGGTGTGTGTCACTGTGAATTGTGGTGGTGGTTGACTTGAGCCATTCGTCTCCTTGCGCCTAACCCAAGCATGCATTTGGCGACTATAGGTTCGAATAGCCACCTGATGAATGTAGAGATCAGCTACTAATGCAGCATAATTTTTCAATCCTAGAAAATATTAGATGTCGGTGAAACTCGGGAATCGACTCTCTGTAGACATCGTACTCACGTAAGTCAACGTTTCCTGATGGAGATTGTTTCCATTCAGCTAGTCTCTGCCGGAAAATCCCCATTAAATGCTGCGTTCTATAATCATCGAAAGATTCATCTGTGAAGCTGTACGGAGCATTCAAGGTTTTCGAAACATCATCATAGATTTCTTGAAGGACCACTAAGCTACATAACCACTGGTCGTCAACTTTCCTATCATTCGCTTGTGTAAGGACTTCTACACAGGTTCGATGCGATGAAGTGAAAAGGGGTGGCTGGTGCCGACGCAGAAGTGTTGCTGCACTATGGCATAGCAATACTAGTTAGCGAATATATAGGAGGTACCTAGGGTATTTATCCGAAGTAGGGTCAGTACTGACCACGACGCGCCAAAATAGACACCTAATAAAGTCCTACATGTTTCTTTTAACTCGTGCTCATTACCCCCCTCGTTTGGCTTAAATATTGTACCTAAGCCAAGGTCGTGAGACATGACCATAGCACTGTATACATGCTGAGGGAATGCGAATGTCTTGATATGAGGAGGCTGTATGTAATATTGCGAGAATAAGACTAATGACTGTAGTAAATCGAAAGACTTTCCGCCTTGGATGAATACCTCCTGAGCCAGCGTATTATTGAGCCGCGTTAGGAGATGAGGTACGAGGGAAGGCCTAATCGAAGCGCTAGCTATCGTCATGATAGTTAAGAATAATGTAGGCTTCTTCTCCCTGATGGTGTATGCATCTTCCTCAGCTGAGAATTGGACCACGGGCATCATCGGGCGCATGTAGAAATTCCAATGATCATATAGTAGAGAGGCAGTAAACAAGTCTAACAAGCCCGCGTCAATGATATCGCTACGTATCGTGGTACCGAGTTCGCCAGTATTAGCCACGAGTTCAGCATTATGACATTGCTGCTCGCCAGGCGACAAAAGATCATCGTCTCTAGCGTCAGAACCTGGAGTCTTGGACCAGAGTGCTTCTGATCTCACTTGTTTGAGTGAATGTTGATTTCGCCGTCTTTCCGCATCCAATGCGCTTGTCAGTGCATCAATCTTCTTTTCAAGCTCAGTGAACTTTTGAGAAGTCTTCACACGAGCCTTCGGAGGTCCAGGATCCTGACACGGTCGAGAGAATCTGAGACAAGTCTCGCAATCTTTTGAGCCCGGGACTGAGACGCATTTTATCTTCATATTACGACAGGCGATACATGCTCGTATCCTCCTGGGATTCTGTTCCCATTCATTTGTAGGAACTCCATTCTCGGGCAAGTCGGAGGTGTCGTTGATTGACCTGCCGGTCATGGTGTTTTTAATGATACAAAAGGAAAAGTTATTTATCACCTTGTTTCTTCGGCGGATTTGATTATTTAGTAGAGTTTATTAGATACCTAAGGTACAGGTAGGTGCGATGTATTGAATTGAACTAGATGTGTCATTGGATCAAAGAGGGTTTTCGTCATATGAAATACGTACCTAACATAGTAGGAGCTCCCCTCATGAATATTAGTGACACACCAGGGTCTCTGTTGAAAATAAGAGGTTAATTTTTAAGCTATTCTGCATATTGCATAATCACGTATCAATCACGATACAAGAATAGCCCGCTTACCCTAGGTACCTAGGACCAGGCGAGATCCCACCTATTAGTGAGAATAGGTTCGATTCCTGTTAGCGCTATTGGTATCTCGCTGGTAGCTCAATTCTAGGCTAGGTAGCTAATCAGATGAGCTTCCACGTATTCAAGCTATCGGACGAGTATATTCTTCCTCCATCATTATTATGTGACGAATATACATCGCCATATATACCTAGGTATAAACAGCTTAAAGTGCGAGAGCTAATAACAGGATCACTCTGGCGCATTAGAAACAAATACAGACAGAATTGCAGCATATGCCGCCGTGACAACCATCATCTCCAAATTAGAAGACTTCAGCATGGTCGTGACAACCCACGAAAAGACCACAACCCAGATGAAGATTATACCAAGCTGGAGTCTTCTCTCCAGATGACTCGATAACATTGTCATACGGATAGGCTCCACGAAGCAGAGTATGATCAATATATGCATGTAAGTTAGTAAATACGAGATATGTTAAAACTTATGAAATAAAGCTATTAGATGAGGTTAATCAGAAGATTTAGTTAATATATGTAAAATTAAACAAATAAGATTAAGAGGGCGTTAACGGCGTTTAAAGAGATATTTAAATTATATATATATAAATTATTACGCCTCGTTTTATAAAAAAAGAGAAAAAATAAAAACTTTAAAATTATAAAAAATTATTATTTAAATTTAAATTATAATTTTAAGTTTTATTATTTTTATTAAAATATATTATATTAATTTTATTATTACGTACGTTATTATAATTATAAAAAAACTTTATATTTTATTATTTATTAATTTATAAGATTTTAAATTATTTTTTTCGTTAAATAATAAATAATCTTTTAAATTTTTAATAATACTTTTTTTATAAAACTTTAAAATTAAAAGTAAATTTAAAAAAAATTACCATTTATAAAAATTTATTAAAATTAAATAACGTTTTAATACGTAATTTTTTATTAAAATATTTAAAATAAAAAATATATCGCTTTAAAATTTTTCCCTTATTTTTAAATTACTTTAATTTAATAATAATAATATTATAATTTTTTATAACTTTTAAAATTATAAAATAATTATATAAAACGTTTTTAATATTAATAATATTAAAATTAATTTTAATAACCGCTTTATATAATTTATTAAGCTTTATTAAAAATATATAATAATTATTGTATTATTTAAATATTTATTATTACCGTTATAAGTAATTAAATTATTAATAAAAATTAAATTTAAAATTAATATAATATAATAATTTAATTAAATTAAATTAATATAATATTAATAAATTAATTTAAATATTTTATAATAAATTTAAAATATAATTACTTAATATATATAAAATAATTAAACTTAATAAAAAATTATTAATAAATTTAAAAAAGTAATTAATTATTATTAATAAATCCTTTAAACTTTTTATTAAAATATTAAAAAGTAAAAAGATTTTTAATAAAAATTAAAAAATTAAATTTATATTAAAAATTTTTAAATTAATAATTTTTTATAAGAAAATATATAAATCTTATATATATTAATATAAAAACTTACCGTTAATTTAATAACTTAAAGGTTTATATTTAAGGATAATAAAGGAAAAATCCTTTTTAAAAAAGCTATCGAAATATTTAATAATAATTTAAGTAATTTTAGTTTTAATAATTAATCTTAAAACTTTAAATTATTTAAAACCTTTTTTAAAGGATTATCGTAAAATAATCTTACGCCCTTAAATAATAATAAAGATTTTTTATTTTAAAGTAATAATAATCGATTATTTAAAGCTTTAAAACGATTAATTTATCCTTTTTATATTATAATTATTATTAATTTAATATAATTTAATAAACTTATCATTTATAATAATAAAAACCTTTTAAAGTTTTAAATTTAATAAATAAAAGTTAAAATATATTTAAAAACGTATATAAAAGTTTTTCTTAAAGATTTTTATTACATTAATTAAGTTAAATTATTATTATTTAAAAAAATATAATTATAATATTAATAACGTAAAAATTAAATTATATAATTAAAGGTCTTTAATATTTAAATAATATACGTTATTATCCTTTAAAAACGTTTTATAAACCTTTTAAAAAAACATTATAATTTAAAAAAAAATAAACTTAAATATTAAAAGGATATTATTTAATATTTTATTAAGTTATTAAACCTTAATAAAATAGTTTAATAGTTTAAAATAACATTTTAAAATTATATCGTTAAAACCTTTTTTAATAAAATTACTAAATTAATTTATTTTAAATAAAAAAGATTTTTAAATATAAATAAAAAATTCCTTATCGTTATTTAAAAAGTAAGTTAAATATATAAAAATATGTTAATTAACCCCGGTATTTCGGGAAAAAAAGGGGTTGTTTTAATTTAAAAGCTTTTAAAATTAAATTAAATTAATCGTAAAAAGAAAAACCGTTTTAATTTAAGTTAAAATTAATTTTTAAGAAATAATAATAAAAATACTTTAAAAGGAATTAATTAAATAAATATAAATTAATAAAAAAAAGATAAAAATTTTTATTAACATTATAAATATAATAATTATTAAACTTTTTTTTATTTTATTAAGAAGGACATTAATAATAAAAACTTATTATTAAACTTAAATAAAATCTCTTTCGTAAAATAATCTTAAGATAATAATATTTAACTTATATTTTTACCATAAAAAAAGGTATAAATAAATATAACTTTATAAAAATTATTTTATCCTTAAATTATGAAAATTAAAATTTTAAATTTTAAATTTTAAATAACCTCGATATTATACTTTATTAAATCTTATAATTAAATTAAGATAAAATATATTAAGCCGCGGTAATTAAAAAACTAATTAAAAATAAAATAAAAGTTATAAAAAAACTTTATTTAAAATTAATTTTAAAATATAAACTTATTATTAATATAATATTATTATATAATAAAAAAAAACATTAAATATAAATATTATTAAATTTAAAAAGTTTAATTTTAATAATATCTTTTTTTAAAATAAGAAAATAAAAGTTATTAATTATTAAAAAATAATATACATAATTTATATTAACTTATAACTTAATTTAAATTCCTTTTATAAAATATTATTATATCGATCTTTTTATTTTTTATTATTAAAAAAATTAAATTTAATTCCTTTTATTATTAAAAACATTATATTAATTTAACTTTATATAATTTAAAAAAATTAATTAATATAACGATAATAAAAAATATTAAAATAAATAAAGTATTAAAAAACGTTTTTAAGGAATTTCGTGAATTTATATATATTATAATAAAAAAAGCAAAATAACGTTTTTTAAATTATTAATTATAAGATCACGTTATTAAAATTTTTTTTAAAAAAACGCTTCTTTAAGAACTTTTTTACGTTATAAATAAAAAGGAATTTAATATATTAAAACTATAATTAAATAAAATACTTAATAATGGACGTATTTAAAAATTAATTTTATTTTATATAATACTTATAATGTTCGTAAATAAATTAAATCTTTAAAACCTTCTTAAACTCGTAATAAATTATAAAAACTTAAATAATATTATTATTTTTATTTAATACTTTATATCTTTAATATTTAAATTATAAGTTTACTTTAAAATTATAAAATAATTTATTAAAATTAATTTTAAATTAAAATTTTACCTTATTAAAATTAAAAAAAAAAAAAAAAAAAAACAGCATTTTAATATAAATATAATTTTTTTAAATACTTAATAATACTTTTTAAATTAATTAATATTCTTATAACTTTTTAATTTATAATAAATAATATCTTTTAAAACCTTATTAATTTAAGTCTTTTAATGTATTTAAATAATTTTTTTATTTATATAAACATTATAAAAAATATAATAAAATCGTTAAAAAAGTTTTAAAAAAACTTATAAAATATTATTTTATAATTAACCTATAAAAGTACTTTTAAAAAATCCAAAAAATAAATTTCTTTAATTATATTAATAATTAAAAAACGTTTAAATTATTAAAAAAATCTTAATAATTTATTAACTTTATAAACTTTTATTAACGATTTATAAAAAAATTCTTAAAAATAATAAAGCTAATTACTAACATAAATAAAATAAATAAAAAAGATTAAAAATAAACCGAAAAAATAAATAAATCCTTTAAAAAACTTAAATTTTATTTTATTTAAACCTTTATTATAATTTACTTTAACCTTTTAAAATAAACTTATATTAAAATTAATGTTTTAAATTATATTATTAACGTTATTCTTTTTTAAAAAAAATAAAAAAAATAAACTTAAACTTATAACTTATTATTTTTATAAATTTATATTAATAAAAATAAATTATAAAATTTATAATAATTTTTTTAAAAAAATAACATTAATATTTAAAAAAAGTTAAACATTAAATTAAAATTTTAAACTAACGTTAAGCTTAATAAACATAAAAACTTTTATTATATTAATTTATTATTAATTATCGATTAAATAAATAAAATAATAAAGCTAATATTTTTTTAAAAATTACTATAATATTAACTTAAAAAAAAACTGAAAACTAATTTATAAAATCGGTTTTATAAAATAAATATTTTTTTAATAATTATCCTTATTATATTAAAAAGATTTTATAATTTTATTATACTTAATTAAGCTCCCGACTTTATTAAATAATTAAAAAAAACAATTATTAATAACCTAAAATACGTTACGTAAATTAAAAATCCTTTTAAAAGCATTACTTTATAAAATAACCTTTTATATTAAAAAAAAACTTTAAATACTTATAAAACTTTAAAAGAAAATTATTTTTATTAAATATAATACTTTTATCGTTAAATATATAAAAATAAATAAAACCTTAAAAATAATTACTTAAAACTTTTAATAATTAAATATTAAAAATATTATCCGAAATTACGTATAAAGTTATTTAAAATATTAATAAAATAAAATCCCTCGTTACGCTTTATATAAATATTTTTAATTAATAATAATAATAAATTTTATTATTAACCTTTTTTTATTAAATAATTATAACTTTATTTAAATAATAATAAATTTATTTTTTAAAATAACGTATTTTATTTTATTTTAAAAAAAAAAATCTTAATTAAATTTTAAAAATTTATTTTAAAACCTTTATTAATTATAAAATAATTAATTAAAAAAACTTATTTATAATTATAAAATTTATTTATAATAACATTACTTATTTATTAATATAATTTACTTTTTTTTATATTAATTATAATTATTATCCGGTAATTTATAATCTTTTTATTAATATTTCACGTAATTTTAAAAATAAGTTATATATATATTAAATAATATAAATATATTAAAATATTTAAAAATATTTAAAATAATAAAATAAATTAATAAATAATAAAAAAATATATTAATTTTTAAAATAAATTAATTTATAATATTAAACGTAAAAAACATTAAAATTAAACGCCTCGTTAAAAAATTAAATAAAAAACTTTTAAGCCTTTTTAAAATTTAATAAATAATTCTTTTTATTATAATAAAACTTATTTTCTTTAAAAAATAAAAAATATATAATTTATTTTATATTTTATTTATCGAACTTTATCGTATTAATAATTAAAAACTTCTTAATTTTAATTAAGTTTTATATATAATAACTTTAATAAAATCTAAAAATTATTAAATAAAATAAAATATTTTATAAAATAAAAAAATTAATTAATTAAAAAAACATTAAACTTAAAAACCTTATAAATATATATTTAATAAAAAAGCAAAAACAATAATTAAATTATTTTATAAATAACACGTTAATAAACCTCGTAATTTTATAATTATATAATATATTTAAAAATAAATATTAATTTTTTTTTTAATATTATACGAATAAACTTTACGAAATAAAATATAATTAATATATACATATAAATTAATAAATATAAAATATATTAAAACTTATAAAACAAAGGTATTAAATAAAGTTAATTAAAAGACTTAATTAATATATATAAAACTAAATTAACAAGATTAAAAAGGCGTTAACAGCGCTTAAGAAAATATTCAAATTATATACATATAAATCATTACGCCTCGCTTTACAAGAAGAGAAAAAAAACAAGGACCTTAAGACCATAAAGAATTATTACTTAAATTTAAACTACAGTTCCAAGTCCTATTGCCCTTGTCACAAACATCGCCAAGGGGACTATTAAGAAGATTGCCATAGTCGCCAACATAATTAGACGACTCAAAATGTCGGCAATCAGATCCGTGCTCTGATAAGACCATTTACCTTGTGTATTAAGGGACCCGGGGCCTTCCTGATCTCTGTAGTATTTTTTGGACAGTCTCCAGTATCGGAACGAACGAAGTACATGATGAAGCCACCGCTGGATGGGGTCTTGACGATGCCGCGGCCCGTGGTCAAGTCGCAACATTCGAGTATTGTATTTTTCCTCGAGCGTGAGGTCGTCTCGTTGGCTGAACTGCTTCTCATCATCTAATAATGAGAAGGTGTCCATGGACATGATATTGTTGAAGGCAATTAAGGCTTCGTCTAGACAGACAAATCAGCCCTTACCCTGACATGGCCAAATTTTGTACATACCATATTGTTGAAACAAGCCTCGTAACTTCAAGATGAGTTCATGAGTAATGACTTTATCAACTTCAGGGACATCCTTATCCCTCTTTCCGTGTCTAAGTCTTAGTCTATCCGCATCTGAAGGTTGGATGTCCAGATTAAACCCAGCTTGGTAGATGGCATGGTCTAGCTCAGCGATTTCTGCTTCCAGGAAACGAAGATTGAGTAGGTGTGTAGTTTTGAACCGGCGAAACCCATGGAGTGTTAGGTTGTTGTCGGCCGTGCTATTCTGCCAATGTGAAGGAAATTGTCTTCTCAAGTTTTCAGACATGTTGCGCCTAATACGTGGAAGTTGATAGACAGAGTCGGCAATCAAATCCTACCTAGGTATGTAATCAATTAATTACCTACCTAGGTACCTAGGTAATCAAACTTTGAGTTGAGGAAAGGTTTTTGTAGGAGTGACTGAGAAGTGAGAAAATATACCGTCTAATCAATAACATGTAATTTCGATTCGGTGCATGGCCCCCTAGAGCCTTGACAGTTTGTGGCGGCGCAGTCATGAGCAATCCGAGGTAGGCAGATAGCTGATAGGTAAGGCACTTTTATGGCGAGTGATAGTTAGGTAGATACCTAGGTACCTAGGTAGGTAACCTGGCGCATCCTAGAGAGGCGGCGAAGCGGAGTTCGGGGTTCTGTCATAATACATCTAGGAGGGATTTGGATATGGCAGAGATAATGGATCTCAATGTTGTGTTGCAAAACACTGGTGGTACTATTAGGAATTTACATTTATTCCATACCAGTCAGGATGAAGAGAGCATAAAAGCCCACGGATGGGCATAATATAATTCATGATTTTAGCAGGCAGTGTACCTATTGTGTATAAGGAGGTAGAACATTGATAGAGAGAGAGAGAAAATGTGTGTGTGTGTGTGTGTGTGTGTGTGTGTGTGTGTGTGTGTGTGTGTGTGTGTGTGTGTGTGCGTATTCTCTTTTAAGGTCTGATAATAAGGGGAAGCTCAACCACCCCCTATTAAACCTAACGCTGGGTACATCATCCGTAATGTACTCTCAGTTAACATCCCGTTTACATCTGTATTTTATCAATGATAAATGATAGGTATGGATGAGTATGTGTGTAACCTTAGTACCTACTAGGTACCTAGTTTTGTTAAGAAATCGCAAGGGTCAAGGTGCGACTTAGAGCTAAAAGAGGCCTACGTCATCATTTAGCAGGCCGGCAACTTCTTTCTTGTATACCTCTAGGTGTGCTTATTCTCAAGGGCAGCTACGATTGCACAGAATAACAATTACATGCATCAAATCCAACGAGCCTTATTTCTTTCTCTTAATACTTTTCTTGGTTATTCATAATTATACGGCATTTGGTATACCCAAGTACTTCAAATTCGCGCGAATACAACACAAAAGTCCATGATACGGTACGAACACAGACGACTATTTCAACGATGCCAGACTCACTTAAAGTAGCCCTAAAGAATAGAAGTGATTCCGACCAAATATATGCATATATCACCGGAATAGCTCTCCAGCATGGTGGTCAACGTTGCATACTCAAAGCCGACGGACACGGCCTCTACTTCCCGGAGAACCCACCCGTCATCGGATCGCCGTTGACCGAGGATTGCGCTATCCCTCTCGGACCACCGGGTAACACGGTCACGGTCACCATACCGCAGATGGCTGGTGGCAGGATATGGTTCTCGCGAGATGGAAGACTTACCTTCTTGCTCAATCCCGGACCAGCCTTAGTCGAGCCCAGCGTTCTGAACCCGACCGATCTCAACGCAGACGTCGATTTCGGCTTCTGCGAGTTCACGCTCAACGACGCGCAGCTGTACGCGAACATCAGCTATGTAGACTTCGTGCCGCGTCTACCTATCGCTATCTCCCTGGAGCAGGCAAGCGGCGAAGAGCAGCACGTCGCCGGCATGGCTCCGGACGGCGTGGACCGCATCGCGGACGGCCTGCGCGAGCAGACCAGCAAGGACGGCCAGCCCTGGGAGAAACTCGTCGTCGACCGTCACGGCAAGATCCTCCGGATCCTGAACGCGACGCACGGTGACGCCGTAGCCGCCAGCTTCGACGGGTACTACGAGCCGTACGTGGAGCAGGTGTGGGCGCACTTCCAGGCGAAGCAGAAGCGCGGCCAGGCCCTGAAGATCAACACCCAGGCCGCGCCCGGGATCCTCGACGCGGAGTTCGCGAGCAGCGGCGAGGTCCGGGTCGGCGGCGAGAAGTTCGGCAAGCCGACCACGGCCGACATCCTGGGCTGCAACAGCGGGCCGTTCGCGACGGGCCCGTCGCCCACGCGCAACGCCATCATCCCGCGCCTGGCGGCCGCGTTCGTGCGCTCGGCGCTGCTGGACGCCGACGAGCACCCCTCGCGCCCGCACACGTTCTACCGCCGCGACCCGACGAACCACTACGCCCGCCTCGTGCACGAGCACAACGTCGACGGCAAGGGCTACGCGTTCGCCTACGATGATGTGCAGCCGGACGGCGGCGACGACGAGTCGGGCAAGGTCAACGCTGGCGACCCAGCCCTTTTCACGGTCACGGTTGGCGGCGCCGAGGCGCGATAGAATGCGCTGGCCCCCGGACTGGAAAAAATCGGGTTGGTTTGGTGTTCATAGGTAAATACTTTTGTTTACGGCGTGCGCGGCTGTTCAATTTTCTTTGGAAACCGCTTTTGGACGCTGTTGGTATGGTTACGGCTCTAGAGTTAGACATGGAGTTTGTGGGAGCACGGTTTAGTGGGATGGATGGTTGAAAGGTCTGGTCCGGGCCGTCAAGGCTCATTTACCTAGTGTATAAGTTCTAATAGCAGTACTAATTATCATGTACGACCATAGGATCCGGAAAACTCGGGATCCCGTTCGCTCTCCCAGAGATAAGCCGGGTACTGCCGCACTAGTAGTTGGGTCGGTGACGACCAGCGAATCCGTGGTGTTGTACGTTTTTTGCCTCCTTTTTTCTTTTTCATTACTTTGGCTACAAAGTATTTATTCTCTTATTTTATTGCGCATATGCATTCCTAATTTCCCATTTGTGTTGTGTTTATTGAATGGTTCATATTCTCACTCTAGGAATTTAGATGGCATCTACAGATAGGTAGTGTTGCCATTATATATGTACCCCTGACCTAACGAAAAGTCGCAAGTATCCAAATTCTACGAAATCTCATAGTAGGTATGCTAAAGGTAAAACACTCTTACATTTCCTCAACCCTACTCCCTGAAAGCATCAATGGCTAACATTATCGGTATCCATTACTTATTTAGTTACGTTGGTCACTAATCACAAATCACGCATTGAACGCCGAGAACGACTTACTCCAACACAGCCATAGCACAGATCAGTACACAACATCAACATCCAGCTCGTGAGATAGTGTTAAATACGTTAGGCGAATACTCGACGGTACATTAATCCTAGCAATCCATCCATATGACCAAACCAGTCTACCTCTATATCCAGACGACCCAATAATATGTGGGGTATAAACGCCAAACCCTTTTTAGGGAGACCCCGAGATTATAAGATCTATATCCAAGATGTGTCTATATACCGATATCCTTGTCTTCTAGGGGTGATTACTATAGGCAGGTTAGCGATTGCGAAGCTATATTTCCAGGAACTAGGACTTACACAAGAGAGGTCGTAGGAGGGCGAGAGCGAGTTGAGGTCGCCGGCCGGGAAGATGCCGAAGTCGGGGTCGGCCTGTCCCCACTGAGACTCCTGGAGGTTGTACCACCAGAGGTTGACGCCGCGGGAGATCAGGTTGCACGCGATGTCCTGCCAGTAGATACGGGCGTTCGCGGAGCCAGGGACTGCCTGGCCGACCGTCTTTCCAGCTATGGGCCAACCGGTTTCGGTAACGTATACGGGCTTGTTGCCGGCGAGGGCGAGGGTCTTGTTGAATCCGTCGAAGAACCTCTCGCTCGCGTCGCCGATGCTGTTGGGCTTGGTTAGCTCCCAGTACGGGTAGCCGTCGAAGCCGAGCCAGTCGATGTTGTCTATAACGGCTCGGTTCGTGCCGTTCAGGAACGAGTCGTACGTGTCGACGTGTCCTACCGGGACACCCGCGAGGGCGGTTCCAGCAATGGCACTACGGACCTGGGATATATAGTTGATGAGCTTCTGGCCGCTGATGCCAACCTCGCCGTTGGCATCCCGGTACAGATCCTCGCTTCCGACCGAGATTCCGGTAACAAGGTCTGTGAAAGCCGATCCGTATTGGCTAATCGCGGCTTTAAGGGCAGCGATCTCGTTGGTAATGGCCTGGTCGCTGCCGGAGACCCAGAGGCCGAGGAGCAACGTCGTCTTCGTGTTGATGGCGGCCGGAATGGCGCTGATAACATTGCTGGCAGTTCCCCATTGGACTGTGGGAGTTGGTTTAGTGACTAATGGTATATTCTAGATGTCACTTTCAACTTACTCATAGAGTACAGACGAGCACTGGTCCATCCGCTGGTACCTGGGAGGTTCTTGGCGCGGTTGAACTCGTACTCGAAGTCGACCTGTTGCTTAGCAGCCTGGTTAAGGAAAAAGGCACCATAGTTGAAGCCCTTGATTCCAGAGTTGGCAGCGCTGACAGCGGCAGTAGCAGTACCGGCGGTGGCCGCGAAACCGAGAACTGACGAGGCGAAACGCATGTTGTATTATTGTATTTATAATTATTAAGTATCAAGCAAGGGCAGTGGAAGAGCAACACTAAGTAAGCGAGTGACAGCCACAAATGAATGTGTAGCAAGATAGGCGTTTGGATAACGAGTGAATGAGTTTTTAGTCTAACTCTAAGATGTAGGAAAGAAAAAAGAGGAGGAAATAGAAAAGAAAGAGGTCAGCGGTTCTAGAAGTAGAACAAAAAGCTCATTCGGAAAGGGGATCGAAAATCGAATCGCATCGTCATCCCTTATGCCGATAAGGTGGGTTTAATTCGTCCACATGTCCCGGAATAGCATGGAAATCCACTGGCAGTGGACAGACAGTGGATATGCCGGCGCTATACCCGCCTACCCCCTGAGCTCGTATTTTCTGGCCCACATGCCGCTCAGCCTCAAATCTCGGCTGGGAACAGACAAATCAAATGCTGAATATCCATGATATGTACAGCTAAGGTCGGAACGACGGCGCGTACAACTGTATTATATATATGTACTTGGGTGATTCGCACATATTACAACTACCGTTGAGTTAGTTGATAGTGCATCACCTAGTTAATATAATTCTTCCTAGCGTCTTCAACTTGAAAGTCGGTCTTTTCAAGTTGTGCGTTCTCAACTGGTTAGCGATGTTTAGTGTACAGGTTTTCTTGATGATCTACACTAATCAGTCTTAAAAGGGGGTTCCAAGGCTTCAAGAATCAAGGCTGCCAGGCGCTGCCAGGTCCTTAAACCCCCCCTAGCTTCCGAGGTTCCAAGTTAGCCCCACTCACGAAAACCCTTGAATCTCCTGTAGTTAATGCCACACTCGTTGACGCCACCACTGACCAAGCTGCCAGGTCTAAATTACGAACAAGTATCTACCTAGGTAGGTAATAAATGTAATCGTTGCTTTTTCCTGGTTCGGACTCCTGAGTGTTATTCTGCATTATTTTATGGACAGTCTTATTTCATTATTGAGATTCATAGCGCGGTTATGAGTTGGAGGTGGTAAGCAGGAGCGGTGATTGGGGAAAAGAAAACTTGGGTAGCTTAGAATCCGAAAGATTGAAAGCTTTAGAAAAATAATACATCATTGATCCTTTCAATACGGCATCTTCTAATCACAACTTAGTTGTTACTCCTTTCAACTCTTCAAGAAACTAGAAGCAGCAATGTCACTTTATGCCCTCGAGGAGCGCTTGAAAGGATTGTCGGTTAACGGTTAACGACGAGAAATGGACAGGACGAAAAGTCCAAGGTGCTGACTGATTGCTCAGGTATCCCGATGTCAATAATCCTCCGAATAGGTCAAAACCACGAAGACATGAATTCCAAATTTAACCACTGAATTATCTTATTGCATTTTGCGGACTGAAGGGGAGTACCTACTTCTAAAAATATGTCTTCTCGGCAACGATACATCAGACCAATTCAAGCTCAAGCTGTCGACCAGCTTCTCAAGAAAAGCTGCGAGCTCGAGGAACAAATCGGCAACTTGCCCGCCTCTGTTCAAGTAAATAGATACAAGCCAGCTCGGTACAGCGATATAATGAATTCCTCACTCCAGTACGGCTGTATCTCTAATGTTATGTTGCCTCCCTTGCCAATAACGACAAGAGCCTAACATTCGTCTAGGTAGCTTGTCTGTACGAGCCTTAAAAGTTCTGACGTGATATTAGTGACTTGGCTCAGAAAGTTGTTTAATCCGGAAGACCATCAAGGATAACGGATACTATCCAGGCACGAGAACGAAGAAGAACAAAAAGAAGTGTACCTCTAGAGATTCTCGATTACAAATCTACCCCTAAGATTAAAATGGAATGAAGTTAGAGAAGCCTTAAAACGAAGATATATGTGTTGGGTTCCCGTCATACGATATCTATGAAGTCCCATCAAACATGAACGGATGAGTCATAACGATAATGATAGTTGGAAACACGGGAATACATATTGGAATTGGACGGGATGCCTTGGTGACAGCTATGCCATTCATAAGGAAGAACAAAATAACAAATCCTACTCTGACAGGACAAGATCCGGGCATGTTGTCGCCACAATGAGCCCTTTCGTGCATACTATCGAGGAACTAACTAGCCTTGGGGCGGTGCTCCTTAATAGATAGTTAAGGAAAGGAGAAGAATGTGGTACATACGCATTCAAGGGTATGGGAAACCGTAGAGAGTTGTATCGACTCTAGCCAGGAACCCGTCCACGAGACTGGTTATATGAACACCACGAATTGAATAAAGAGCTTACCGGAGCAACCCCGAGTATTTTTTGTGTGATTATCTCTGAGGCGACAATGATGTTATGACTCGATAAATTTACAGCCCCTAGAAGTTTCCGATGTAATCTAGCTACCAAGGATTTATCCGTGACTGGATATCCAGGTCGGTAAGATTTAGGTACGACGGTGTCTCGAACACTTCGCAGTCACGCTCACTTATTGTATCACTACCCAGACACTCAAGGCAAAACCCGTCCAAAGCTGGTGTATCGCACATCAGCCAACCCAACTGATTTAAATCGACTTCTCCCGTACATCAATACAGATCCCGGGCTTGGATATTGATATCATCATAGCAAGAACAGGTGTCGCCGCACCAAAGACAACTCCAACTCAACATCTCTGCATCTGAAACCTTCTACTACAGCTACGTCTACCACCACCACGCCAGATATACCTACCTAGGTAACCTACCTACCTACCTACCTACCTACCTACCTAGGTACTCACGCGGAACGGCATACTACAGACATAGCAACACCGGATCCAGCACAAGCGGCAGCCATGTGTTCCTTCGTCGTCCGGACCTGGATGTGCTCCAGGTGCTCCACGTTCCTACGCACAAGCCGCGTACACTGGAGCCACTGCGCCTGGATATACACTCACTCCTGCCGCTACTCCGTCCGCGGCCGCGAGACCAGGTACGACATGTGCAATGCGTGCAAGGAAAAGGCACGCCGACGGGGGAGAGCTTAGGGGTGGGCAAGCTTCGTGGTGAGAAGAAGAGTCCGCTCTTCCGATCTTCCGCTCCTATGGGTGAATATGATTGGTGGTGAAGTCAGGTTGGCAGGATGGATAGTGCTACTGCGTCATGTTTGAGCGTTTCTTGGGATGGGAAAGCCGGTGTTTGTGTTTGTGTTTGGTTTTTGATTTTTGACTTTTTGATTTCATGTCATCGGTGTGTTTGATACCCTGGAATGCTTTTATGTCAGAGTCGGGTTGGGTTGGGCCAGCCCAAGATCAGATTGGTTATCCCCCTATTCGTTCAGAATTTCCTAGTTACGTTCTATTAGTAATAATAACTTTCCTATCCCAAGTCACCATACACGTATGGACCGTAGAATAGACGCTAGATGCCAAATACCAATATTTAATGATTAGCCTCTATCGACTCGTCCCTAGGTACAATATCTATCTTCTCCTCTCCCTCTCCCTCCCCCCTCCCCTCTTTTCCCCTTTCTCATTCTAGCAATATCCCAAACCCACCCCCAATCAAGCCTCCGCCTTCTTCTCCTTCTCCTCCCCTTCCCTCCGCCTCCCTCGCCCTCAACAGCTGGCGATACGTATCCAGCACAGTGTCCTTCAGCGCGCCGTACTTGAGCCGAGCACCCTCACAGCCCTGGACCCGTCGACATGGTACGCGGGGATCCACTCGCCGGGGTTCCCCACGGGCAGCCGCGGGGCCAGCGTTTCCGGCTCAGCTGCGCGCGCGGCGTCCACCGCGGCCTGGTACCTGAAGTCCTGGCCGACGACGAAGCGCAAGCCGGCGGCCGCGGGCGTCGTCAGCGCCAGCACGTGCGCGGCCGCGACCTCGCGCACGTCGGCGTACCCGCCGAAGTCGAAGCCGGGCACGGCGGCGCCGTCGATGATGCCGTTGAGCAGCTGCACGGACTCGCTCAGCGCGCGCGTGGACTCCGGCTCGTGCGCGTACGGCCCGAACACCCACGGCGGGCAGATCGTCGCCAGCGCGAACCCGGTTCCCGGCTCGCCGCCGTGCGCCCCCATCCAGTCCCACATGGCGCGCTCGGCCAGCGCCTTGCTGGCGCAGTACGCGACGATGCCGTCGGCCGCCGCCGCCTCGTCCCACGTCGCCGGGTTCCAGTCCTTCTCGTCGTAGCTGTAGCCGGGGCGCAGGCCCTTGCCGATGTCGATGACGGCGGCGAACGAGCTCGTGGCCACGACGCGGCGCACCTTGCCGGCGCCGTACTTCAGCGCGGCGTCGAGGACGGCGGTGGCGCCGCGCACGGCCGGCTCCAGCAGGTCGCGCACGTTGTCGGCGGGCGCGAGGTTGAACGGCGAGGCCGCGTGCACGACGTGCGTGACGGCGCCGTCGGCGAAGGCCGCCGCGTACGACTCCGCTACCGTCATGTCCGGGATCACGGCGCTGGAGAACGAGGACGCCGACCCCGGGAACCTGGATATGGTGCGGGAGGCGGAGGAGGCGGTGCGCGCGGTGATGCGCACGGCGAAGCCCGAGGCGAGCGCTTCCCGGATGATTTGCCCGCCGACGAAGCCGCCGCCGCCGGTGACGAGGAGGGTGCCTTTGGTTTGGGGGGCGGACATGGTTGGGTTGGTGGTGGTGGTGGTGGTGGTAGTAATAGTGGAGGGTGCTGGTAGGTGATAGTGAGAGCGCGTTATGAGCGGTGAGGTAGGTATGTATCCAAGGATATATCCACGGTTATCGTCAGGGCTTGACTTGTCCAGTGTCTTCAAGATCCAAGAAGCAGCAGTTCGTGATGGTAGTCGTAACGGTAACAGTCGAGGTAGAAGGCTCTTTTATATATCCCTTCCTAGCCAGCAAATCCACTCCTGGTAATAAGTGACAGACGGTTATAACCCGCGACTAAGTTGGCAACTCGGCTTTAAGATGGTTATGCGTGTAGCTATGACTTTCGATGCACTGATGATGCTGCTGTGTAACTAAACTTCACTCCCTTCTTTTCAACGGCGACGGCTCCGCGAGATATATATACACAAAAAGCTCGAATGCAAAAGGCAACATATCGCCGAAACAGAAACCGACGTACTTTGAGATTTGCAATCAGTCCCATAATAGCAGACATCATTCTTCAAGCGTGCATACGTCACCGTATGTCACTACAGTCGCGTAAGCAACCAGAGGCACTCAACCCACCTCGACAACCGCATCGTATAGGTAATCCACCCATAACAGATGCTCCGTGTAGCTCCTTTAGCCTCCGGCGGTGTTTAGTGTCCACCTAATCGAGCCTCCGAAAACAGCGCTTGCCATCATCGGCGTTTACTTCAATCGGCGTTTGCTTTGAAAGGCCTGTTAAAATGAGGATGAATAATAGTGGGTTATGGAATAGTATCATGGATGGAGTTTAGCTTGCCTTACATGATCCATAATACAGAATATAGGTGTTTCCCCCCACGAAAAAAGACCAGGGCATCTCCGTGGTAAGATTAGGTATCTAATGGGATTGACGTACCGATGCAGCGCCGGGTTAAAATATGACCGCATGTGTAGGTAATGAGCGCTCTAGGCAAGTTAGTCAAATACTAGTAAACTGCTTATTTTTCTTTTCTTTCGAAGATACTAGTAAAAGACTGACATCCTTTTCGGCGTTTCTGTGTACTCCCGAACAATGTCACTAAGCGTCCTATCAGCCATGGCGGCCTTTGCTCTCATCCCTGTCTTTCATACTATTCCCTAGAGCATACCGCAAATATCTAGGTTAGATATTTAGTTGACCTAAGCACACAGTAATTTCCAAGTTACGATCGTGTTTTAAACACACCCAGGTAGGTAGCTATTATTATTTCGCTTCAGTCATCAAGACTTAATAAACAAGCTTAACGCCAATATTTCTTTCAAACGGAGCTGATACACTTGTACACGCTTAAGCACTATACACACCACACCCCTATTACCAAGTCTACCTCATGTACATGTAGTGTCTATCCTGCGCATCGAAGTTAGTATGGATATTCTCTCATATCGGTTGGTAAGGGGGCATAAATGTGCAATGAAATGTACTTAGACTCACCTGCACGAACAGCTTTAACTCCGGTACTCCAATAAACCTGAAGGTATTCCAAACCCCTATTTACCGAAAAGCACCTATACCCAATCTCATACAGCCTAACGTCCACGTTCGTCAATTAACCTTGGACCGCCCGGTATCCCACCCCTGGAACCACTACTGCCGTATATCATCTCTATGAGCTTGGTCTTCTGCCTTGCGCGTACACCCTCGAGGTACACGCCTACATCTTCGAGGCCTTTGATCTGCTCTTCAAGCGTGAGCGTGCTGGTATTGACGCTTCTTACTAATGGCGAGACGAGTTTCCGTCTCAAGATCTCGAGGTTCGCCTTGAGGCCGAGCAGCTTGCCATTGTGCTCCAGCAGTATTCCCTTGTTGCGCACCGTCTTCTCGCGCACGTTTTGAAGTAGGTCGCGATTTCGCTCGTATTTCATGACCTCGCTGCCCTTGGGCCCTAGAATGCGGGTCCACAGCGACGAGAGAAAATCGGCATGCTCCTCGTCTTGCTGCGACGACTCGCGCACGACAACGCGCGCCAGGTTCAAGAACTGCCGATCTATAGCCTCGAAGAGGCCAAATAGTGCCAGCGAGTGCTGTAGCTCATTTTCGATCGCTTCTTCGAGAACTGAGAGGAACTCCGTGAACGTGCGTTGTAGCGTGCTGCGGGTTCGCTGCGGGTGCGACATTCCAAACATAGCTGTCGCTACATTGCCCAGTTGCGTCGGCATTCCTGTATTAGGGTTCTCGAAAATGCCAACCGCGCAGAACACGTTGTAGATGTTGGCAAAGGCCGTAGAGAGTGGCGGGCTTCGGACAGATTGCAGCTGTCCTAATTCGCGTCGCGCCCAGTCCATCACGATTAGTATACTGTCGATATCACCGTCAACGTTGGCGAAGAATTTGGTGAGTTCGATAGCCAAGGTCTTTAAGCTGTCTGATAGGTCATCAAGGGATTTAACAATGATGGGCGCTGACGTCATATTGCTCAATCGCACACTCTCCCCGAGGTCCCATACCGCGATACCGGTCGCTTGAAGGTCGCCAACTTGAGAGACGCCATTTTCCGAGTAGTAAATCAGTGGTTCGAAGGAGCGCGCAATACCCGCTACCTTGACCAGATCAGGCGACGGCCGCGGCGGTACAGGTTGGAATAGCGACCTGATCGCAGTCATCGACAGGATCGAGACGAGAATTGCGAGGATAAGATTTCCCCATGACTTGGTGATCATGTTGGTTTTGCTGCGTATGAAATTCACGGCCGCCTCAATGGGTTCTGTTCTTTGTTGAATATCGGCACGTAATGCTAGTCGGATATCTATGTATATAGGAGTGAGCATTTATGCCTTAGCGGACCCACTGATACCTAACTTACAGTTGTCCCTATTGACATCTGGCGACATGGAAACCAATGCGTTGGCCCCCCCATTCAAATGACGGTCTGTCGCTGGCTCGCTTTTCTTAATGAGAGTATCATCCTCCGTGGGTGCCCTAGGATCGGGCGAGACCCCCTTTTCAGGACTCAGACTCCCCGTGGGCAAGCGCGTCCTACGCGCCGCCTCAAAGATGTCATTCTGAAAGATGCTGCGGCTATTGTGGTTTATGCGCCTCGGCTGTTCGAAGCGTCCCAGGATGTCTCTACTCTCGCGCCAATTGCCGTACCAGCGATCGCCATTCTCGAGCCTTCTCCATGCTGGAGGGCTGTAGTTACCGTTCGACAGAGATGTGTCGTCCAGGTTGTCGTCGCTCTCGTCGTGTAGGTCGTGGTCCTCTTCCGAGAAGCCAAAGCCTGAGTGGGCTGCTGGGTATTCGAACGCTCTCTGCGGTGGAGGAGACATCGGAGTTGCGAAGTTTATCTCGTCTATGCTGGCGTCTGAGTATAGGGACGACGTCATGCTCTTTCGGAAGTCGGGTAGCTGACTTCTCGATGGTAAATATACTCGAACTGGAACTTGAAATTGGGTCCTGGGATGGACTTGGAAGTGCTAGTCTAGGGCGCAAAGAAAAGAATGAGCGCAAAGATTGAGTTGGCGTGAGCGTTTGCTGGTGGCTGGGAGCGTGGCGATTTAGCCTGACAAGAGACTTCCCCAAGTCTGATCCCGATTCTGGCGCAGGCAATGCCGGCAAGGCCTTCTGTCGCTGCGATCCTTCAATCGCTGGTCTCTGTGATATGACAGACGAGGATGCTCTGAGGAAGGGAAGGCGAGGGAAGCGTTTAGGTACGATATTCCGTAGCGGTATATGGCCTATGGAGACAAGATATGTGTATAGAAAGGCGAAAGTGAAGGTTAATGCGGCTATAAATGTGCTGGGCGCAATTGTGATGCTGACAAGTGATACGTGATTATGAGTCTCGATAGACACAAGAGGTTGCATCGAGATCGGAAACGACCGACCAAGTAAGGTCCGGAGGCCGTCTCGATTCTTTATTATCGAGGGTGTTTTCTCAGCGACCAAAAGACCGGCTTAGGGTTTTAGCTGAAGTAGAAGCGTAGGTATAGGTATAGGTATGGCAATAGTAACAGTAGCAATAGTAGTAGTAGTAGATATGTAAGTTAGGTTGAATTGACACTCGAATTAAGGCCAAAAGGTACCCGACCCCGTATTGCAACTCGTGGATTGATTGATTGATTGATTGATAGATGGATAGATAGTAGAGCTTGCGCGCTTATAACCCGCTTCGATTTGACTATAGTAGAAAGCTATCGTATGCACCAAGCTTAGCTGCTATAAGTTGCGACTGCGATCCTATCAGACGATGGTGTCGCAAGAATGAAATAATGAAATATGTAAGCGGGCAACCAAAACTTCTAAAACATCAACTTCCCAAGGCAATGAGAGGAATAGAAGGGAATTGATCGGTATGCGCTAACTACCTAGGTAGGTTTAAAGTGAGTCGCAATGATGTCGACGAGCAAATGGATATAACTATTCGCATACCTACCCTACCTAAGGTACCTAAAGTAAGGAGTTGGCGAGAAGGAAGTTGAAGAAACAGAAGTGCGAAATTGAGAGGCTGGGAAACTCTGCACCATCTCAACCTTCTCCAGCTTGTTCCTTCCAACTCAGTCCACTCAGTCCTCCACTCAGTCCACACGGACGACTTCAAACGGAACCCTCTTGCCCCCCACCTTCGGGAAGTCGCAGCAGAATCTACGGGAACCAATCGATTTGCTTCGTTCGGGTCGCTGTAGGACAGACCAATGCAAGGGCTAATACTTTTAAGCTCTATAATAGCCTGTTTTAGGAATGGACTTGAAAAGGGGTTTGTAGGTTTGCACTAATGAAGCCTCTACGAGTTCTAGGTACCTAGTATCCCGTAACTTGTAAGCTGCTGGATCAGACAACGTCTCACTCGAGTTGTCGAGTCTGGCTAGATGGGTATCTTACATACCTGCCTAGGTACCTAGTACCTAAACTACCTAGGCAGTAATTGAGTCAGTGATTCACTCATCCCTTCCTCATCACCCCCCCCCCTAGTCAAAGTAGTGTCAGCAAGAGCATGGTTATGAGTATCTGGCCAATCATAACAAGTAATCATTCGAACCTATGAGTTGTCGTGAATTTAAGTGCTTGCATGCAACGAATCATAGCTCTTCGTCGTCACCAATCAGAACCCACTATAACTCCGACTGCAAGCACTTAACGCGTTTTGAAATAACAAAACACGATAGTAACGCACGATATCAGCGATACATATGTATTCGGCTCATCTCATGCATCTTTATTATTGGTACAGCAGCAAACCCAGATCTGCTGACCTCCTTAGTATGTTTATACACTACCTACCTAGGTAAGTACTATATATACCTAAGCTAGCTAATACATACCTAGGTACCTACTTATAAGGTACCTAGGTACCTAATCACATTTATGCTCTATCATAAGTACCCCGCACGTTACCTATGCATGTCGTCACGGCCAGTAACAGATCTTATCGTCTCGTCGCAACATTTGCTTATCACCCCGCAAATAGCTAGCTGACGGGCCAGCCCCGGCCATTTACTACTACCGAGAACTACACTATGCTGACCACGGTATAGATATACCATACGTACTATTACTGATCGCCTTTCAAACAATCTAATGTAAAGTCTCTTAGTAAACGTTATCATGATCCTTAGTGTGGAATTAGTGGAATCAACTTGTTCATATCGCTCTTGTTTATCGCTCTTATTGCTACTCAAGCCGGTAAACCCGCTACGAAAAGTAATATGCTTTCATAACCTCGTGAATCCCCTTAATCAGCACATAGGTAAGTACCAACCTTCATCGGGGATGTAGGTATAAACCACTGATATAGGCACCTAGGTAGGTATTTACATATTATGTACATACATCGAACAGCACGTGTTTCAACCTCATACTAGGTACCCTAACTTGGTGTTTACTTTCGGGATGCCCAGGTTAATGCGACCTCAGGGACGCGCCTAGCATTGTTATGACTCCGCTTCTGGGGTAACAGGACATCGATTCCTACTGCCCGCAAGACCCGCCTTCATACGATCATCGTCGTCGGAGAGTTACGTTCTAGTCAACCCTTGCGGTCTCGAGACTTCGCGCTGATGGATTGGCCAAGTTATTGACTTGCTTCATCGGTGGCGGCTGATACTTGCTCTTCTTGCGTAACCGTTTACGCGCAACCATGACGGGGACGGAGCTCTTAGTTACCAGATAGTTCGAGAAAGACCCCAGAAGTGTGCTGCAAATATCGTGTTAGCCCCATAGGTCTCCTAATTAGACAGTAGAAGAATTGACTTACCCCTTCAAAGCGCTTCTGCCGCGACTGCCTAGAATGACCAACGTCGGGTTCAAGATATCGATCACCTCCGTTATCAGGTGCTTAGGACTCTTGCAATGTATCACCTCCACGATCACCCGGACCTGTAGCTGCGTCTTTCGGAGGAGCTTTGAGACTCGCTCGGTGATATCAAGCACCGCTCGATCCCTCTCCTCCTGTAACCTATTCTTCCCGCGAGAACTTGGGGCCGGAGACGGATTGTTACTGCTGCCGCCGTCGATGGCTCGAATACGCGGCGACATCGAAGACCCCTGCATCTTAAACGGGCCAGGACTAGCCGTACGACTCTGTTGCCTGGCCGACATCCCCTTAGAAAGCGCACTTATCGCTACCGCCTGTTCCTTCATCGCCTTAGGTTCATCCGGCACCATATTGGCCGCGTCAACTGATCCACTGGCCTCCTCGTCCATACAGTACATAGCTATGAGCGTATCGCCATCGCGAAGCACAGTCCCAATGGCCCACTCTAGGGCATGTGTCGACTCGTCGCTTAAATCCGTCGCCACTAGATATTTACGGAGACGGCGGTGGTCCTCCTCTGCTTCTCGCTGTATTCTGTTAAACTCACCGCGGTACAGAATGCGGATAGAGCGATGGACCTCGGGAGTACAAATAATCGGAGTAGAAGACAACTGTAGCCTTTGCGCCGTTCTGATAGCGTCTACATCGGCGTCCAGTTCCGGATCGAGAGGTGTCTGAGTTCCAGACATAGGATCCTGATCAAAACTAGTTGCCGGCTGAATTAGTTGTTTGCCACTCTTGCCCTGTCTTCCTTTCTCCCCAGTGGGACCCGTAACTGTAATTTCGGGTTCGTCAAAAAGTGACCTATACTGGGGTTGGGTGGCATTGACGTGTTTTCCTAACAATATCGTTAGTCATTTGGTCATACCAGAATCATCAGCATCTAGATTCATAACAAATTATCAACTCACGTTCATCTTCAATCGCAGCGAGTAGACTCTTGGCCGTGGTATTCCCTCCGTCGGGAGAGTCCTGATTTCGAGATTCAGCCCGCGTGGTGAGTTTTCTGCCCCTTTGCAGTTCCTCATCAGACGAGTTTGCAAATTCATCCTCGCTCTCATCTGGTAGCAATTCTCCATACGGACTCAAATTGTCCTTTTCTATTCTGCCATGCCCCTCGCTGTCTTGCCTTTTGCGAGCTAGTGAAGCTAAGCTCGAACCGCCGTAGAGCAAATTAGCATCGGACAATTTTCTGTAAGCATTATTCATATCCATCACCAGTCCGTTATTTAACGTAATGACGTCTTGGGTTTGGCTGCGCCCAGAAGGGTTTCCGAATGGCGAATTGGACCGCAGATTAAACCGATTGCTGGGTGATTTAGACTTGTTGTTCTTCCTAGAAAAGCGGCTATGTTCGCCTGGAAGCACCAAATTGGACAGGTCAGGTCCGCGAAGAGCCTCACCTATGGAGCTTGATCGCATGGAACTCGTTGGACCACGCTTGTTTGGCATAGCTTGGCCAATGTTGGTTGGTAGGATATCATGAAACTTGTAGGCAGATGTCGGGTCCGTGTTCCTCGAACTTAATGGAGGTGACCGAGGACCCAAGTCAATGACGGGTGTCGAGGCAGCATCTGACATGCTCCTGTTACGACTCGTATTATCTGAAGCCGGAGCCTTATAAGATAGTGTTGGGGAGGTATGTGTACTTGTTGGCACATTCGTGAAGGGGCCGACATCCAACATGCTTCTTGGTCGCTGGATAGGAGTGTCGATGTCTAGCATGCTACGAACTGGGGCTTGCGGCGGAGGACTTCGAGGCGCGTTGGCGCCAATATCTAGCATGCTTCGCATAGGTGATCGAGGGCTTGTGAAGGGGGAGGGAGATCGGTGGTCAACCGATGGAGGCCTTCTTGGCTGTCTCGCTATTAGGCTCTCGACCTCCTTTCTCTCCTCCTCGAGCGCCGCCTCGAGGGACATGAGTTTCCTGCCAGACATGATGGAGAAGTTGCCGGTGAGATTAGAGGCGCAGATAGAATTGTGGAGGGAGTTGGTTTTCGCTTGAAATATGCAAGCTTCGGGTCGCGGGTCGTAGATCGTAGGTCGTTAATCGGAGGAACGACGTCGGTTGACAAGTTCCAAGGGCTCTCGAGAATGGCTCGTTCGTTCGTTCGTAGCTTACTGGAGATGCAACGCTTTGGGTTACGGTGAGAAACTTGAGACCAGTAACCAGTAACCAGAAACCAGATTTTGATGATTGACTCTTAGGATGTAAAAGTAGTTGTTTCAAGCAGCGGTGTTAATCGAGGAACGCCAGATGGATGCTATCGTGGGATAATAGTCGGGCGTCTTCGATGTAGACAGAGGACAAGCATCGTGTGTTTAAAAAAATAAAAATAATAAACTTCCTTCTCTCGTTCCAAGTTTCTGCTTTCTCTTTTTCTCGATCCGAGCGTCACCCTCGGCTCATGGCTACCCAGTCAGCCAGTGCAGGTATCAGCCTAATATATTAGAGGCGTTAGAGTTCAGGTGGTGTAAGCGCCTGAGCTGAGTTGAAAATTAGATCCACAAGAAATATAGATCCAACTTTGAGTTCCAAGGTTGTTGAGGAAAGGAGCGACAGATTAGAAAGTCGTCCGTCGTCCGTCGAGTTAAGAGGAGATGTGGGGTCCTAGCGTAAGTTGCGTAGGCCAGGGAAAGAGAATCCCAAACGAATATTAATACTAATACCTATTAGTACCTAGGTAGTAACAGCTAGGTACCTACTATGCTGTAAAGTTTGAGCTAGTTATGAGTTTACCTAACAGTAACTATAGGTAGGTAGATACAATGTGTAAAGACGGAAGTCGGAACGGGAGGAGGCCTCACTACCTTGCTTGCCAAGACTGTTAGGGTAAGAAAATAGGTCAAAGGTAGACGTGATAAACAACCTTGGAAGTGATGGGAAAAATCGGGAGGGGTTCTAGTGTATTAGAAGGATGTTTTTTAAGAGATGGGGGAACTTTGTAGAACTTGTGTTGCTTCCAGTCGCTTGTCTCTTGTCGCAAGGTTGCAAGGTTGCAAGGTCGAAGAGGTGGAACCCGAGTGTGTTTTTTTCTTTTCCTTTTTATTTTCCTAGGCTGGTTCGATGTTTCGATTTCTTGATATAATTAAGAGTTTGAACTTAGCTTTCGTGCCCCAGCACCTATGTACTACCTACTTGTTTACTTCTACCTTTGTGCTTCCGTTCTCTGAATGGATGATTGGGACGCAGGTAGGAGCTACCTATTAAATCTTAATTCTAAAAAGTGGTAAATACCTAAAGTACCTAAAAATTGGTGATAATATCTAAAAGTATTGAGGTGGTTTAAGGTATCCACTGTTCATACAATCCAAGTACCTCGCTACCTCTTGCCAAGTAGCCGATCCACTACATTTCACCTTGATTACGAAGTATCCAATACCTTACGATTCATGTGACATCCGATCTCAGTACAAGATCATCTTATCAGGTCTGAACTTAACGAAGTACCTAGGTACCTATTTAAACCCCCTGATTTCTTCGCCAGCCACGTGTTTCTCTTCACGAGTATTTTACAACTTCCTAGGACCTAAGAGGTAGGTATGTAAATACTATATACTATAATGCGTCAGAGGCTTGTTATCACCATAACTTCTGAGGTTCTCACCTATTAAATTATACCCACCCATATTAGTATAAATATACGTAGTCGAATAATAAAAGGAATCAATGTCACAAAAGAAACTCCTTCCCTTTTCTTATTCTTCTCCTTCTCCCGAGTGTCACTGTAATACTTATACCGTCTTACGTCGGGCGTTTTCGGCTGATCGCCTTACTTTCATACGTACGTACCATCTAGGTCGTTAAGAAGGATTCCGTTGGTAAGTGCTTCGTAATTGCATTGTGCAGATTGCTTGTTTGACTGCACTATGTGGCAGTATGGCTGGTATCGACTGAAATAAGGGGTGGCCTAGGAACAAGAACAGGGACACAAACATAAAGACACGATAACGGTTTTAACAGATGGGGAAAGTATGCAACTTACCAGGTACATACCTAGGTAGGTAGTTGGAGAGCATAGCACAAGGCTCTAATACAAACAAAGTGCTTCTTTTGCATTACACAGCATATAGCAGCACATACCTATATATCTACATACACACATACGCCCAGGTACCAAGTTGGTATGCAGACAAGGAAGGGTTCGGGATAGACTAGGTAGATAGAAAAGAAACCTCTCATTCCTTGAGGTAATGGAAAACTTGGTGGTTGGTCGAACAGCCTCCCTACTAGCTGGAGATAATCGTCTTGGCATATACAATCACCACCTCGTCCCAACGACAGCTGACGATCCCTCCAACGCCAGCGTCAGCGTCCCTGTTCGTTCTCCTCAGCTTGCCTTCCACCCTCCTCGTCCTCCCCTCCCTCAGACATGTGCGGGTTGAACGAGCATCACTGTAGAACATCCCATAGTATCCACAAATGTGCATACACTGCTATCATCATCTATCTACTACCTACGATAGGTAATCTGACGGTTACCTACGTCTCTGCAACGCCGCGTGGCTCTATATTGCCACCTACCTATTACCTAGACCACCGCCGCAGCTATACCGCAGGATCCTATGGTTCAGCCCATAGGTATTATAGTTGTACGATTCGTCATTTCAGCCTCCGCATCTGCTTATGGTGCGGGTCCCGGTACCGATATTCCGTGCAGCGTAGCGGCGGCTGTTCCCAGCTTGCTTCCGTCAAGCAACCCACCCTTCCTGCGTGGTGTGATAATTGCCTACCTAGGTAGGTACCTGGTAGGTAGACCTGTACCATTGACTATCTACCTACCTATGTATACCACCGATCTATTATACCCTAGCAGGTACGGACCACTTGATTTCTCTGTCGTCATAACTTTACTACGCATGCACGTTGCAGGACAGCCCTGTCTATACTGTACTAGATGATCTAGGTACCTAAGGATGATCAAGCACAACAAAGAAGACTGTGTAAAGAGTAAATTTGTTCATTACCAGAAGTTCCTATTTAGAATAACCTCTGCTTCATTCTGAGATCTCCTATTCGGCAACCTTACGGGGGGGTATTGTGTCAGAATCATTGGTGCCGCCTGATTTCCGTTCGGTGCCTAGGTAGCTTTTACCACGAGGCTTACCGACTGTGACCACGAACGCCTGATGACCGAAACCCTTGCTTCCGGCCAGTGAGTGCTCTGAGCGAGGAGCAAATAGTCTATCAATACATGCAAATAGTACGAGAAGAGCGTCCCTGGAACCGGACACTAGATGCAACAGCACCTATACGGTGAAGAGATCTGTTCCGACGTAAAGGACATGAGGGTCGTAGAAGGCATAAAGGGTGTGTGAGATACGTGAAGGAATGCAGAAATCGATACCGAGTTGTCCGTACCCGGACACTGAACCGCCAACATCATAACTTTTCCGAAACCCATCGTGAAAATAAAAAACTAAAACTCCGAATCGTCAAAGTGCTAGGGGAATTCGGAGAGGACCAACGATGCGTCCAAGAAGTTGTAAAGATCAAGGCATATTCATCATCACTTATGGTTTGTCCTCGGCCTTATCCTCCTTCTTTCCTCCCTCGTCGGGGGAGGTTTGGGCTTTGACGTATTCGTCATAGACTGCCATGGCCTCATCCACCTTGGCTCGCAGGGCGTTCTCATCCTCAATACTACGGAAAAAGGTTAGTCATGTTACGCACGGCAGGAATTCTTTTAACTTACAGGTTGATAAGTTCCTGGTTATCCATCTCCAAAAGCATACCCGTAATCTTGCCTGCAAGCTCGGGCTGGATAGCCGAGATCTTAGGGAAGATAAGTTCACCTAGCATCTGCTTCTGCTGCTGCGGGTTGGTGGACTGAGACTGCAGCTGCGAGTGCAGGAGCGAAGCTGGGGTAAGATCCTGCTGCAAGCTAGGAGCATTGCCGATCTGCTGCTGGTTTGGGACCCCACGACCGCCTTGGGGAGGGAATTGTCCCGCCTGCCCATTGCGCTGGTTCACCCCGCCGCGACCTGCAGGACCGCCCTGTCGTGAGTTGGGGGGATAGCCAGGAATACCGCCTGGGCCGCCCGGCATGCCCATGTTTGACGGCATTCCTTGCATCGGTCCGCGGCCAGCCGGAACGCCTCGTCCACCTCCGAGAGTGGCCTGCTGCACCTGCGCCATCGCAGCCATGAACTGAGGGGTGCCGGGCTGGCCATACGGAGCACCAGGTGGGAACTGTCCAGGTAGGTACATGTTAGGAGGAAGTTGCGGAATCGGTCCGCCACGACCACCTTGAGGACCTCCGTAGGCATTAGGGTTGAACTGGCCAGGACGACCGCCCTGACCGCCCGGCATACCCATTCCGGGGAAAGGCATGCCACGGCCACCCTGAGGTGGGAAGCCCGGCTGTTGACCAGGCGGGTAGAAGACAGGGGGTTGCATATACTGCTGAGGCATGCCGGCCGCCGCCGCAGCTTGCTGCATCCGGAGTTGGTTGCGAGCTTGGATACTAGCCTCAAGCTGGCTTTTACGAACATCCTTCCGCTGAGCCAGCGCAACGTACAACGGCTTGTTGTTGAACATGCGCTGGTTCATGTCACCTACAGCCTTCGTGGCATCGTCGGGGTTCGCGAAGCACACAAATCCAAAGCCCTTGCTCTTCCCGAGTTTCCTGTCCGACTTCTTCTCCTTCTTATCACCTTCCTCCTTGTCCTCGTCACCAGAGTCCTTCTGGTTCTCCTTATCCTTTCCTTCTTTAGTCTCATCGTCCGAGTCGCTGAGACTGTCGCGCATCACCTTGGCCGAGGTGATAGGGCCAAACTCCGAGAACATCTGACGCAATCTGTCGTCGTCGATTTCGTCATCTAGGTTCTTGATGTAAAGATTTACACCTTGGTACTTGTTGGCCTTCTCCTGGCGAGCAGCTTCGTAGGACTTGCGCAGCTCCTCCTCACGCTCGTGCTTCTTCTGGGCACGACCGACATAGAGATCTTGCCCGTGGAAGTCCTTGTTATTCAGGTCGTCGACGGCCCTAGCGGCGCTCTCGTGGGTAGTAAAGTTGACGAAGCCGAAGCCGCGGGATTTACCTTCGTTGTCGCGAGCCAGAGACGAAGAAGTGACATCTCCATACCTCTCAAAGAGCTCTCGGAACTCGTCATCAGTAACATCAGGTTGGATGTTCTTGACGTAAACGTTGGTGAAGTTTGCCTTCATCTCCTCGAACTTGCTCTGGCGATCCTTCTTCGGGATGTGGTGGCCGACGTAGACCTTCTTCTCATTCAGCAACATTCCATTAACGTGCTTGATAGCCTGTGCGGCGGCCTCATCAGTCTCGTAGTGCACAAAACCGTATCCCTTAGAGCTGCCCGTCTCGTCCTGAGCGACTTTGCAGCTTAAGATGTTGCCGAAAGCAGCAAAGGTGTCGTGAAGGGCCTTGTTATCGATGGCGGCATCGAGATTCTTGATGAAGATGTTGCCCTGTCCGCTCTTGCGCAAATTGGGGTCACGCTGAGACCACATAATGCGGCACGGACGACCCTTGATCTGGGTGTAGTTGAGCTCCTCAAGGGCGCGCTCGCCATCACTATTTGTGTTGTAGTTGACGTAGGCATAGCCGAGGGAGCGGCGAGTAACGGCATCGCGGCAAACACGAATCGAGGCAACAGAGCCTATCTGAGAGAACAGCTCGAAAAGCATAGCCTCGGTGACGGAGGGATCAAGCTCGCCAACGTAGAGAGAGGCGGATGCGGCAGGGTGGGGGGTTTGAGCAGAGCTAGGGGTGGCGCCAGCAGCATCGCCCTCGTCGCCATGGGCGTCAGGCGCGACATTAGTGTTGATGGAGGTGGGTTTGGCATCACCGCCGTTGAGAGAGGTGTTGCCGAGATCAGCGGCGAGCTGGTCAACAGCGCCGGGTGCAGCAGAGGCAGACATTGCGACGAAGATAATTGACTAAAAGAAGCCACAAGAGCAATGTTAGAATAACTGAGACGATGATAATGTAATTTGTCTTTGTTTGTGGTGAAAACGCGAAGATGGAAGATAGACGGTGGACAGTAGACAGCAGACAGTACCAAGATTGCGCTTGACAACAATCAATTTGTGGGTAAGAAGAAGGAAGGGGAATCAGAAATGCGCACCAGACAATTAGAGTGAGTCGCAAAAAGGTATTATTTTCTCGTGATCGAGGGTTGATGATCGCGAGAAGATAGATGAAGGTCGGTCGGACAAAGGTCGTCGTCGAGACTTCAAAGAAAGGTTGTTGTTGTTGTTGTTGGTCTAAGAGCCTAAGAACCTAAGGACCTAAGCGTACTCGAGCTTCAAGCAGTCACTACTTTTTGTAGTGAAGGTAGAAGGGAATGAATAGGTCGTATGTGTTGACAATGACACCTATTCAGAGGAAGAAGAAGTACAGAAGGCAGAGGTAGAGGCAGAGGACAGATGCGCGTTGGATAGATGGATTTAGAAGTATGAAGTGAGGATGAAGGCGGTTTCGTTAGTAGGTAGATGGTGAATTTTTTATGGTTTTCCGAATTTTTTTGGTGTTTTGGTCTGAATGAAATTTGGCGAGAACAGAGATGAAGTACGAACTGGGAGGATCGTACTTTATAACTGAATCTCTTTTTTGTTTTCTGTGAAATTTTTTGGTGACGAGCTGGCGGATAAAGTTGTCAAGTCGTTGGGAGAAAAAAAGGAAGAAGGAAGAAAGATTTTTTGTGCCTTTGATTTCTGGTTGCGATGAACCGATGAACCACCACCACACAAAAAATTTCAACCATTAAAAGCGGGGCCACCACCAAGCTACTGTCGGTAGTAGGTACCTCGTGCCTAGTACCTGTTTAAACTTGATACTTTGCCTCTTGGTAAATTTTATTTCTTGGACGAAGTAGCTTTAGAGGCTTGAGTACGGACGAAATACCTTATGAGCCAGGTAAAGGCCAATCAGATTTAGACGAGGCGCACGCTAGCCGGTACCTGCTACCTAGGCACAGAGGCTCGGGAAGGAGAAATCAAAGCAGTGCAACTGCTACAGGTAGGTGCACCTACCAATTCGTAATGAAGCAGGTTCGCTGCTATTAGGTACTTGTACCTACCTAGTGTAGGATTACAGGTAGATATGAGTACCTAGGTAAGTACATCCAATAGATATGAACGTATTATGCCCACCTGGGCAGTTAGCTTTGGTATTTAGTACAAGGGGAGCTAGCTGGATTTCCATATAAATTTACTTTGACGCCCTGAGTACCTAGGTATAAAAGCTTGAATCCTCCTTTCAACACGTCTGACTGCCTAAGTACCTATCTGGTACCTACCTAGGTAGGCAGATAGACTGGAGATAGGCAGTGAATCTGATTTATGATTCCTACCTAGGTAGGTACAGGTAGGTACCTAGATGAAATGGATGTCGGCCATTTGGGGTTACCAGCAAGGCTCAGTGTGTTCTCTAGGCCATTACCTAGGTAACTGAGCATCATATGGCAAGATGAACGTAAACATCTACCCTAACCTTGTCTGTAATTGTTGTTTGAAACGATGGTAATAGAACCTTGGAAGCAGGCCAGATTCCAAGTGCCCAGGTGTTGTCGGGTGCTTACCTAATAAAGCTTATCCTTATCTATGAGTGTCTATGCTTAGGTACCTAGGTACGCGCTTAAAACAAAGGAACCTTGGAATTATTAGGTAATACCTTCCTATACCTAGGTTGGTACCTAGGTACTGAGGGGCACCCCGCCTGTCTACACTACCTAGGTAGGTAGGTACTACCCAGGTATGTACTAGTGCTAGGTACCTAGGTAGGTACTTAATATCGGAGCCCTGTGACGTGCGATGTCCGCGTTTGGTGTTTGGTGGGAGCTCATTAATTTTAGAAAGTAACAGAACTTCTTCTAATGCATCACAGAAATGGCTGAGTGATCAATCCATTGTCAGATTATCAAACATTGAAGTCAACCTACCTGCCTACCTAGCTGCCTCAATACCTAAGTGTACCTACTTGATCTTAAGAATCTTACTTACAATGCCTATGTTACCTAAATCACATACATAAAATAGCACGCATACAGAATCAATAGAAGCGACAGAAGCAATTAACAGGTCGATCCGACGTCCGATATCCGAATTTGCGCACAATCCATACCTCAGGTACATGTAGGTATGCGCATTTGCGTAGATCGATCTAAGAGATAGACGATAAGATACCTATCTTAGGTACCCTAATATACATACCTAGGTCTCTACCTACCTAGGTAGTCAAGGTATACATACCAAACCAACACCCATACAACATACATACAACATACGTCCATACCGGACTTCTTTCTACCGAGAACCTCCAGGGCTACCTAGGTAAAGGCAGTCATAGTCATCTTCCATAGCCCAGTCATTACGTCTCAGTCATTCTCAGTCATTACGTTAAATTCGATAAACGAGCAACCAACCTCACGACCACCACATCATGACGATTCCCGCCACTTAGGAGAGTCAGCACAATCCACGATCTACTACACCTTTCTACGATATTCTGTGACACCCGCCTCCAGTCTGTTTGATGAGCGAGCAAGCGAGAAAGCGAGCCACGAGCCACGACTCCGATTTGACATTATACGTAGAACCGGAACGGCTCTCACATATTCGACATGTTTCCCACCTTCTCCGGCAATTCGAGGCGGCCTCGGAATGTCAATCTAAGCGGCCAACGGCCCACAAACCCTTGGGCTAACTCAGGCTGGTCAGCGCCAACCTCTGGCGCCTCCAAGACGGTAGCACAGGCGCAAGCTGAACGTGAAAAGAGACAAAAAGAGCGTGACGAGTTGAATGCCGCCAAGAGACTTCAGAGGATATGGAGAGGTCATAGAGACCGGCAATACTTCAAGAGAGAGTGCCGAGATGAATATGATGCCCTATACAGCCAGTCGATAGAACACAATCCTTCAAGCCGCATGATTAGTGCTCTACCTCTTTTACTAGTACTTTTCGACCCAGCTCAGGCAGACGATCAGCATCGTTTAGATGTATTCATTCAAGACTTGACTAGTTTGGGCTCGGCTCCTTCGAATTTTGACATCTTTAGTCTAAATTCATGGGATCGATTAGCACGACTTATCGTGGGCGCTCTAAAGGGGTGTGTATACACCATAGCATAAGCACACCTATAACATATATCACTCACAGCTCGCTAATATCTTGTCACAATAGGCGCCCAGCTAGTTCCTCTCCAGCCCTTCTTAGAATCTTGGTTGATATTGTCAAAAGAAGACCAGTCTCCATTATTCACATATTATCCCAATATTATAAGCTCCTCTCTGGCTATTTTGAGCAGAGCAGCAATGAGGTTGTCCCAATAGAAGAACAGCACATCCTTACTGAGGCTGCTACAGCTCCTTTGATGTCATCTTCTAAACAAGGTGCGTGACAAAACTTCCAGTGTAACTAGGGCATTCGTGAAGCTATGAAGATGTCGTCGACGATGCTAGTGTTATGTACATCTCACCCATGACCCGAGCTAACAACTTGTAGAAATCCCTACCTTGCAAGCATATCGAGCATTTGCATTCTTCTTTCTCACTTCTCCAAGCCTATCCTTCCTACAACAAAACCCTGCGCAGATTGCAGGCTGTGTAGACCTCCAACTTCTGTCCCAGAGCGTAATTGACACTTACTCAAAGCAAGAACATGCTGGCATTGTATCGAAAAAAGGCTCACTGTGGCTCTTAGCCTACTTCATCGCCTTGAATAGAGCAGCCCCTACGTCTCAGGGGACCAAGTACCTTGAGGCGCTCTACCTTCAGCTATCTATCCTCGTCGACGATATCCGAGTCCGATATGGGCAGAATAGCATTCTCCTCGAGACTGGCAATGGCAATCATGACGCGTCCGGCGATGATGATGCCGAAGCCTCCGCTCCCTTGTCTCCGTGGGTGGTCAGCCAATTAGACTTCCTCATAGATGAGGACGGGATATCAGAGCTATTGAGGAGGTTTACTTCGTTAGTATACAAGGCACCAAGCACGCTAACGACGTACACTAATGTCAATACAGGACTGCATTAACCCTCAACCGTCTCTCCGAAGATGCGAGTCTCCTTGCCGGCTATATACTAGTATTGCTGAGGTGTTTTCCTAGCCATAGTGACGATATCAAAATGCGCCTTTTCCAAGGTGATATATCCACGGCCGACTCGGTTGATTCCGCACCAACACCCTCTGTCAAGTATCTCTGGAAAGCCGCTTCGAATACTACTATATTTAAGAACACCACGCAACCCAGGGCCCAGCAACCGTCTACGTCAGTTGTGAGGCTTCTCCGGCCAGACCGCATACGTGATCGGGAGTGGCGGACTATACTGCTGTTCCTGGAACTATACAATTTCCTTTTAAGAGTCACTGATGATGAAGATTTTCTACACTCGGAAACCCAGATTGTATCACAGCAGAGCCCTGCGACTTTCCGGATACGTTCGAGTGGCCTCAGCCTAGACGAATTAAAGCAACTTATCAACTTTCTCAAGAGCCTTTCGTTCCCACTGTATTACAACTTGCCAGATATCATGCTATCAACCTCGAGACCGGGTCGACTAAGTGATCTTATGGGCATTAGTTCTTCAAGCTCGACAGCGAGTGAGGTGGAGGCGAAGGTTACCCAATCGTCATTCGCCGGAATCATTGGTATGGATGTGCTTGGTTTAAGGAGTGCGTCGACAACCACTATGCGCTCGTTATACGAGAGAGATTCTCGGCGACGCTTTCTCCCGACGGATTTCTGGCTCATGACTTCGAAATTCGACATGGACGGTTTCATCTCGGCCGTCGTCTTGGAAGAACAACAAAAAGACCTGATGGCGGAAGATGAAGACGACTCTGACGATTCTGACGACTCCGAGTTTGACAGACCCTATAATTTCCAGACATATACCGGACAACGCCTCTCACGCGCAGCGCAGATTGAAAGGCGCCGCCGTTTGCGAAGAGTCCAGCGAGAGCAGCTACTTGCCCAAGTCGGGCCCAAACTCGAAATTCTTCGTAATATGCCGTTCGTCATCCCCTTTGAGGTGAGAGTTCAGATATTCCGCCAGTTCGTATATCTTGACAAAGCCAAGCGCCGAGGTGGCCATGTTGACCCTGACCGGTGGCGTCTATCGGTAATATCGGGAGAAGGCGGGTTCAACGGTCCAAATGCCAGGAGTAGAGACATTCTTGGCCGCCATTCTGCTAGAGTCCGACGAGGGCATGTATTTGATGACGCGTACGACCAGTTCTACTCGCTTGGCGACGGCTTGAAGGAGCCCATACAGATAACATTTGTCGACCAGTTCGACCAACCTGAAGCCGGCATCGACGGCGGCGGTGTCACAAAGGAGTTCCTCATCAGCATCACTGATGAAGCCTTCAAGCCCAGCGATAGTTCAGATGGCCTAAACCTCTTTGTTACCAACAGCCAGAACCTATTGTACCCGAATCCAAGTGCATATGACAACATCGCAGAAGGCCTTCGCCACGATAAACTCCAAGAAAGTGAGGATATGTTGAAGCATAATATGATGGATCTTGCTAAACGCTACGAGTTTCTTGGTCGTGTGGTGGGAAAATGCATGTACGAAGGCATCCTCATTGACAAGGCTTTTGCCGGCTTCTTTCTCTTAAAGTGGGCAGCATCAGGGCAAGGCTCGCTGACTGATTACCGTGCAAATTTGAACGACTTGAGAGATCTAGATCTAGAGCTATATCAAGGGCTCATAAGCCTCAAGAATTATACCGGCAAGGTGGTAGACCTTTCCCTAGACTTTACAATCACAGATGAAGTCACAGGACCCTACGGGCAGGTCCGCACAATAACCCGTCCGCTCTGTAAAAACGGCGAGGAAATTCTTGTCACGAACACGAACCGCCCCCTTTACATATCCTACGTCGCGAAGCACCGACTTATAACCCAACCATATCGACAAACCAAAACCTTCCTCAAGGGCCTCGGGTCCATGATCAATCCTGCGTGGTTATCTATGTTCAATCAATCGGAACTTCAGCGCCTCGTAGGCGGTGATAGCTCGGAGATCGATGTCGAAGACCTGCGACGCAACACTCGGTATTCAGGTCTGTACGCCGTCGGCGACGATGGAATAGAGCATCCAACCATCCAGATGTTCTGGCAAGTAATGCGCGAGTTCCAGGACTCGGAGCGTCGGCAGGTGCTCAAGTACGTCACGTCGACGCCAAGAGCACCGTTGCTAGGCTTCTCACAGCTCAGTCCTCAATTCAGCATAAGAGATGGTGGAACGGACGAGGAGAGACTACCTAGCACGAGTACATGTGTCAACCTGTTAAAGCTCCCACGTTACAACTCGATAGAAACCCTGAAGAGCAAACTCCTCTACGCCATCCAAGCAGGAGCTGGTTTCGATCTGAGCTAGTTGAAATCCGCAACGCCTAGAAGACAAGCTGGATCATGATACTTGGGCAAGTGAAATCCTTTTCGCCGCGGGCTTTTTTAGAAGCCGGATAAACTGTGTGCAATAGCTAGATGAAGAATGAAATGACATTGACGATGACGGTGACTGGTTTAATCGCCTCATATGCGATAAAAACGTTGAGTTAATATGTACTGCTCGTACTTGGTAAATAGGGCCTTTCTTTAAAGATTAGAAATTTTATTAGTGTGAGTACCGTCATATGAAGAAGAAGAAAGAAAGAAAGAAAGAAAAGTATAGATTCCTTCTGTGACCCGTTTAACGAGGATATCGTGTTCGAAATGGAGTGGTAGCATACTAGAGCATAATCCAACTCAACGGGAGTAGATATTATTAACATTTTGTTGGATTTCATACCAGATAGGTAGGTTCTAGTAGTCTTGATTTATTCTTGTCCTATCCATTTGCTCTCCTTCCCTTCCCATCATGGGCTAGTAATAGCGCCCACCACTAGGTACCCTAGATGGCTTCATCACGAAGCATATCTTCTTTTCTCTATTTAACGAAACTCTATGTTGACGATGTCCTTTTCTCACCTAAGACACACCGTGAACATAGATACGTTCTTACAATATTTCTAGATTAGAAGGTTGTTTTGGCATATAGCCTAAGGTTCTTACCTAGGTATATTACGATGCACATAGATTGTAGGCGAAACTTGTGAATACGAATACTAGTTATCTCGTGTAAGACGACTCTACGCTAACATCACTCCCGAGTATCTAAATGGTATATCGGAAATCGGCATGGCCGTCGAGAATCTTTTCCCCTTCGTCTGCGCGCTTATTCTCCCTCTTTAGAAAAAATATAGAGATACCCGCAGCAACAACAGCAGCAACGCAGATGGCCATCACTGCTATTATTCCCGGGATGTAATCAGGTGCGTCCTGTATTATATTTAGCATGGTCTTCGGCTGTTCTCATTCAGGGGCTCAATACGAACCTGTTGGCGGAAAACTAGTGATGAATAGATGCCGCCGAGACCGCTGACGGTGATCATGAAAGCTGTAGCGCAGGCTCGCTTGGCATCACCGCGAAGATTGTTAGCTTGCCACGCTAGAGTAGTAACCACAAGCCCGTTGACGCCGGCTTCGCCTAGGAAGGTCCCGACGTATCTGGGGATGGGTTGCTTGATGAAACCCGTCATGCACAACCCGATGAGAGCGACTACACCTTGGAGGATCACAAACGGTCCTCGCAAGCGCATCTTGTCGGCCAGCCACGAAACGAACATGCCTTCTACGACTGAGAACAGAGCCGGCGGGGCTGACAGCACGAACGCGAGGTCTTGCGAGTATCCCATGCCGCTATGTAGGATAATAGGCAGGAAGAAGAGAAAGGCGTAGACGCCCACGGCGCCGGCCGAGTACATGAGAGCGAAGGACCAGACTTTCCAGTCCGTCGCCGTCTCTACAAATACGGCCCAGGTGACCTTCTCGTGCTCCTCGGTCCCGCGATCCTCCGCAAGGCGCGCCCTGACGAAGGCGCTCTCCTCGGCGGAGAGAAAGGTGTTGCGGTGCGAGTCGGGGAAGTCGACGATGACGAACCAGGCGACGACGGCGGCGGCGCAGGTCATGACGCCCTCGATGATGTAGATCCACCTCCACCCCTTGTAGCTGGGGTGCGTCTTGGAGATCTGGATCAGGCCCAGCGCCAGGATGTTGGCGAATGCCGACAGCGCGGAGCCCGTCATGAAGAACGTCGCCAGCCGCTTCTGCACCTCGTACCTCCTGTACCAGGAGGAGATGAGGTAGACGCAGCCGGGGTAGAAGCCGGCCTCGAAGACGCCGAGGAAGGAGCGCAGCACGGCGAGCGCGACCCAGTCGTCGACGAAGCCGATGCCCATGGACACGAGGCCCCAGGCGAAGACGATGAGCGAGATCCAGTTGGCGGCGCCGAGGCGGTGGATGACCATGTTGCTGGGCAGCTCGAAGAGCATGTACCCGACGAAGAAGACGAGGAGCGCGACGGACGCCCGGTCGCCGACCGCGAGCCCCAGGTCCTCGTCCAGCCCCGAGATCCGCGCCACGGATATGTTGCTCCGGTCGATCATGGCGATCGTGTACAGCGCCCCGAGGATGGGCAGCAGCCGCACGTCCACCTTGCGGAGGACCCGCTTCTCGAACTTCGCGTCGTGCGCGACAGACGGCGAGGGCGACGCTGCTCCGGAGAACTGATGCTCATTGTCGATCTTCTCGTGCAGAGAAACCGACGCTTCTTTCTCTGTCATGTCGAAGGAGGTAGGGATGATGGATTCCTGAATATGGGGGTATCTGAACGTGTCCCAGCAGGATGGGACGAGAAGTTATAGTCGCAGAGCTGATTCTTATTCCGGGTTTCTGCTTCCTCGGCTTTAAGCCCTGCTTCGTCGGGGTCCCGAAGGGGAGGAATGCGAGGTAGGTAGTGTGGAGGAGGTTTGTGGGGTAAAAGCTGGGGTAATAGGTGAAAAGAACCCCAAGACTATACTATACTATACTATACTATGCCTATGTCGATCGCTGCTGGGTCACGATCTTCCGGAAAGCCACCTCTTCTGGGCATCCCGTACGCGAGGTGGGAATTCGACGTTTCCTAAGCGAGTCCCAACTCCGCGGCTAGAGGCGATGGGTAAGGTATGTGGTCTGATATTACGGCTGGCCCTGCTGGAGGATGGCTTTTACATGAGTAATACTAGTTTCGTTTTCAGATGTATTCCTTGGATTGGTTGATTCAGGTAGTTGACTAACCTAGGTACAGTATTTCGTACTCTCCTTATAGCGTAGGTAACGCATTAGTATCCACGCAGGAGCCTTGAAATATTGGATTAGAAGTAAGTTAAACTTTAGGTCAAAGATTCCATGTCTATATCATGGAAGCTTTTGCGAGAAGAAACAGGATACTTCCAATATTTGGATAACTACACTAAATATAATATTGGAGCATGTTACCGTGTGGCGAGTCGACTTCATCTAACTTATAACTCATATATAGGTAGGCATATATACGAGGAAGTTATCGTAAATAATCTGATGAGCAGTAAAGAGTGAGCTAAGTTCAATAAAAGCAGAGAAGCTAGGGTTAGGAGTAGTTACCACACGTGTGAACTGGCGATTTAGCAGTATGTAATACTAGGTAGGCAATGCATCACATAGATTACATCGTCCTTGGTCGAAAATTAACGGAATACTAGGCCATAATTTAAGAAGAGAGGCAAAATCTTCGCAAGGCTACTTGAAGATCATAGTGACCTATTCACATACGGTGGATGCCTCGAAAGAAAAGGAAACATTGTAAAGAATAAGAGCAGCATTATGGCATACTCTTATAGCTAGGAAATCTTAACACGCGCCCCCAGATATGATTTCGAAAGAATTTAGATTCTGCGTAACCTCATCTGAAGAGAAGTGATTCACTCGATACCTTGGCAATCAACCTCCTAGACTAGCTCTGCAATCGACCTGTCTATAGCAAAAGAACATTCTCCACGGACGCATGCATCTCGTAAACCGCAAGCCCAACGTTACTCCGGGTCCCACCGGCCGTCAAATGTCACTGAAGTGGCATGCTGTGTCTAACCGTAGACGAGCTTGAAGATGTCGTTGTGGACGTAGTACTGGGGCTGTCCGTTGACGGTCTCTTGAACTAGGTAGAACGATTGGGTGTAGCTCATTGGTCGCTGTTCCTCATCCACCTAGTCACTTGAGTTAGGATATGCCACACATGTTGAAGGGAAGGAATATCAGTAGACGAACCAAAAGCTGGCCGGTCACAAGAACCACGATGTGGCCAGGGGCGATACCAGGCTGGAGATCGAGAGTGGTAACCTGGTGCTTGATTTGCTGGAAGGGAAGGCTCTAGAAGGTTTTTTTTTGGTAAGCTGTTTTGCTGTTTTGCTTAGAAGATATGATAGTAATGAGTGCCTTACCTGTAGCTTCTCGATGATTGACGGGGTACCCTTGAAGGAGGTGGACTCGAAGGTCAACATAGAGGCATCGCGCTATATAACCGTTAGCTGACAAACATTTGCTGATTAGACTCGCTGAAAACACTTCAGAGGGCGCATACGTAGAGGGTTGACAGGCCAGATCGGTCTTGATCGAACTGGTTGTAGTAGTACTGGACGAACATAGCTAGATGGGCGAGCGCATGTTAGCTTGGGCCGCGAGATCGTTCACGAGATCGTTCACGAGTCGATGGTGTGCAAAGAGGAGAGGAGTTTGAGAGTAGGAGGCACATACTCGCAATCTCTTCCGGATCTATTCATTATGTTAGTAAATGGACTTTTATTATTTTAACACAAGATTAGAAGCCTCGGCTTGTCGGGTTCTACGATGCGACGCGTCGTAGAAGGAGGAGGGGAAAAACTTACTCGAAGCCATCTTGGGAGGGGTTACTGTTTATTGAACAGCTGTGTGAGTAGTAACGGTTTCTTGGATGATTATTCTTGAGAAAAGAAAGAGGCTTTCTCTATGTCGTCACACAAGTGTGATGAGACGAATGGAGAAAGACGAAAAAAAGGATGTTTTGTTACTATTGTTGTGGTGGTTACAAGGTGGGAAAGAATGAAGTGAAGCCATTCAGGTTGGACTTTGGACTTTGGACTTTGGACTTTGGAGGGGCATTTTTAATGCGTCTCCGCTTATTTATATGTGCTAGTGCTAAATTTGTTTTGGTCACTTGCGCTGGCGGGGTAATTTTAATTTCTTTTTTTTGTTTCGAAGTATGTACAGCCAACCTTGGAGCCTTGGAAGTTGCGTCAGGCGATTATCGTTATCAGCTCGATTATGTAATTCACGATGTACCGAAGTACCTACTGCGGGTACCTATGTACCTATCCACATTCATACATAGGTACCTAGGTACCTAGGTACATGGCTTAGGTACTTAGGTACGCACACTCGGGTGGTCTAATGCAATGTGCTGTGGGTAATTGCAGTGTGACGTCGGAGCATTTTCGTCAGTCTTGACTCTTGAGCTGGGAAACAGCAAGGCAAGAGAAGATAGCCCATTATGTATATTCATTAGTACCCAGTACCATATTAATTTCCTAACTTCTATCTTAATACTTATTATAACCTTAGATTTTACAATGGATATTTCACTTCTCTAAAGTCATGAATAGATTGGCAACCTGTTGACCGTCTGTTCTATGTTTATACTAGACACTAGGTTACTCTCTTATATTGAATTATGAAACTACATTGTCATTCCTTTCTTCACTCAGGCCTTATGCATTAATTTATATAATCCAGTTCGGTTTAGAGCAGGAATAAGTCACCAAATATTTTCTGCGAACCAACGATGGCATCTGATAAGGTGAAGGACAATAACGCCATCTCCGCCGAAGACAACATACACAATGGCGCTTCTGCGGAGACTGGGCTCTCTCGTCTTCTACGCCGACGCAGCCCCGGCACGAAGCAGCATGTTCGTGATGCTTCAATGGACTCTCTAGAAAGGATATTTGATACCCGTACCGAGTCACAAACTCCTCCACCTCCAGCCCCTCAGAGATCCATGACCTTAGAAGACAAGCACTATGCAAACAATGCTTATGGAATTGCCGAGCTTAGAGATGGTTTCTTCGATGCTGTCTTCCTTCCACCAGATGATGTTGATCTCCAAGACCTCATGAAGAATGCTGAGTCCACTCTCCCATATGCTTTCAGGAAGAGGGATCCGTTGTCCGTACGGAACTTTTTCCCCAAGCAGTGGCACGAAGTCAAAGGAGTCGTTCGCCGCGTCACTACTACAAGGTCTGGTATCAGACTGCTCAAGTCTTTTCTTGCTTTTTTCATAGCATACGTCCTTTGCCTTATTCCTACTGTTCATGCCAGGCTCGGCCGATATAGTTATATTATGGTAATTTCGACTATTCTCAACCATCCCGGCAGGACCTTGGGAGCTCAGGTTGATGGGACTATTTTAACGATACTTGGCACTGCTACTGGTCTAGCCTGGGGGGCGTTCGGCTTGTGGGTATCTACCGCTACGACGACAGCACGTATCGGTTATGGTGGAATTCTCTCCGTCTTCCTCTTCTTATACGTATTCGCTATTGGCTGTCTTCGTTCGTACTATATCCGCACTTACCAAGCTGTCATATGCGCTGGAATCGCAATCGCCTATACTTGTCTAGCTGAAGTATCTGGAATCGAGGTCTCATGGTCCAAACTACTCGATTATGGAATTCCTTGGGTCTTAGGGCAGGCTATATCTCTTCTTATATGCTGCACCGTAGTTCCCGATGCTGGTGCACGCCCGTTAGCTGTGGCTCTTCATCAAGCTTTCGCTGTCATGCTGGTAACTCCCCTCGTACCGCATCGGGCTTCGGCAGCTAACTCTCTTCCAGGACGGTATTGGATTAACAAGGGTTGAAAGCACGAGAACACGCAGGAGACTAACACAGACATTCGTCGGCATGTCACAAGCGTACAGAGATCTGGTGATCGATTTCTCTGTGACACTCTTCGACCCGAAAGACGTGTTAGCGCTTCGAAATCGCATCCAAGGCGTCATCCGTGCACTTCTTAGTCTGAATAGCCAAACAAGTGTCGTTGATGGGCTAGAAGAGGCGCCGTGGAATCGGTTAAGCCGAGATCGACTCGACGAATTCATTGTGAACATAAACGAGAAATCTCATAAACCAAGGGACGAGGAGGAAAAGAAGTTGGTGAAGTTTGTCGCCAGCAACTTGGCTGAGCCAACAGAGAATCTTCTACTGTCAATGAAATCTGCTTTGCAAAATTGCGACGCTGTTTTGATGGAGATGTGTGGCCATCGCCAGTACCTTGGCCCCCCAATGGACGTGTCAAGCGATATCACAGGTTCACTGGTAAAGCTACGCAGGCGCATCATAGCCTTCAGTAACTGTCAGGACAGTGTATTGGCGAGCAACAATTTGCCCTCGACATATGCAGAATCTCCCAACGTCGTGAAGCTTTTCGCATACTGCCGACCCGTTCACCAAGCCGCGACGGCAATTGAGGCATTGCTAGTAAAAGTTAACCAGATGCAACAGGAGAGACCGAAGTACCCTAAATTTCACCCGCCATCTTACCCCTTCTGGAAGGCGATACACCGCTCGAACGCTCAAGTCCGGCATGATCGAGGTGGCGTGACAGCAGGTTCCTACTTCAAAAGCTTCAGCGACATTGCAGTAATTATCCAGAAGATCAAATCCCGGGACTTCCAACCGCTGCCAAGGGAGGGCGATGGCGATGAGAGCGCCAATAAAGACCACGACACTTCGTATGCGACAATGACGGCAGATGAACTCGAGGATGAGTGGAGTATGAAAAAGAATTATGTACGACACGAAATTTGGGGGCTTCTTCACCGACTACAGGGCTTCGAAACACGTTTTGGTCTCAAAACCGCTGCGATTACTTCTCTACTATCTATACCCGCATGGCTCCCCGTAGCTCACGGGTGGTGGGATGGTTATGAAGTTTGGTGGGCGGTCGTGATGGCGTGGCTGATAATGGGGCCTCGGTGAGCTATTATCCTCCCCTATTTACCTAGGTGCCTAGGTAGGTAGCTTTGAAACCAACTTGCCTGCTAACTGACGCAGAACTGGGGGAAATATCCAAGACTTGTTCACACGGGCATTCTGTGCAGTTCTTGGCTCGCTCTGGGCTGGTCTATCATACGCGGCCGGGGATGGCAACCCATACGTTATTGCAGTCTTTGCTGTCATCTTCATGCTGCCCATGATATACAGGTTTACGCAGAGCGCACACCCGGTAAGAAATTGTAAAAGAGTTGCGACTGTTAAACTGGAAAAATTACTAACGCGACGCAGAGGTCCGGACTCGTAGGCTGCGTCTCATTTACGGTTATATCTCTGTCAGAAGTCGCTGCGCAAGGTAAGCCCTCGCCAGCTACAATTGCAGCAACACACGGAGCCGCCATGGTCGTTGGAGTTATTGCGTCGGTCATTGTAAACTGGGTGCTATGGCCATTCGTCGCTCGCCACGACCTTCGAAAGGCAGTGGCCAGTATGACGTTTTATTGCAGTATTGTCTACCGAAGTAAGTTAGACTATAGTTGTAGTCTTTCTATTTTTCTATTTTTCTATTTACTGACAGAATCATAGATATCGTATCGAGATACGTATACTATGAAAAAGGAAATGAACCTACTAAAGAAGATATCATAGCTTCTGAGATACTCGAGGGGCGCTTGCGAGAAGGATTCGTGAGGATGAGGCAGCTCTTGGTGAGGTCATAGTATTCCCCGTTATTTTATGAAGTCACCCAACTAATAATAAGTAGGGTCTCACTCGTCATGAGATACGCCTCCGAGCTCCTTTCGATCCATTGCCATACTCGGCACTCATTGATGCTTGCGAGCGTTTCTTCGAGTATATCGTCACGGCCCGGCAGGCATCTCTGTTTTACCATCCCCATTTTATTAGAGACAATACCGAGTTCGCTGCAGATCTGTTAGGCCATAGGAGAGACGCGATTGCGACTATCTTAACGAATCTCTATGTCCTTTCTGGCGCCTTGCGTGCCGAAAGAAAAGTCCCCGTAAGTCTTCAATGAAAGCAGTAAGCATCAGTATGATGAAATCGCTAATGAGTGAAACTGATAGAAATATCTGCCGAGTGCTGCGGCTACACGGAAACAGTTGTTATATAGAATGGGAGTATTGGAGGCCGAACTCGCGGCGAGTGGGAAACTAAGCGCCGAAGAAAAATCCGAAGGAAGAAAATGGGCCCAGATATACAGCTATTCATATGACGAAAGCTTGACAGGCTGTGTCGAGCAGCTAGGAGAGCTAGAGAAATATACCAAGGCCATCGTCGGCGAGCAAGGGTTAGTTGGTCCTACCTAGTTACTTACCCCTTTCTTGGGAAAATAAGCTAATGAAGCGACTTAGGTTCGATTGCCCGTACACGGACGAAGATTGGCTAACAGAGTGAAAAGTATACTCGAGAGCAAACTCCCAGGCTTTGACGCTTCTCACTACTTACGGCGGCCTATGATGGTCTAGATCATTGGAAGCCAGAGACTTGACAATATCATGTGGATTCAATATTTATGAGATACGATCTAGCTAATTATGAGATATTCAATGAAGTCCAGCGAACAAAACGAGAAACCGAGTTCCCTTTTAACTTACATATAATATAACGCAGCCCACGTTGCAGAACGATTGGTCAATTCCAATCCCCGAGATCTTCTCCACTTTGATTCCACCTTGATAATTTCCCCACATACGAAATTGGATAAAGCAGAGATCTCGGGAGGTTGTAGTGTTTTTAATTTGGTGTCCAAGCACGTGTAGCGGCCATATCGAAGATGTTCGGCGCTCGACACGATACCTAGGTAGAATTCAGAGCACTACTAAATTCCACGTGTATCTTCGAACCAGATAATAAGACCCAGGCTGCTGGGCTCATCAACACTTGGCGTCTAGACCATTATAGGCAATAGTACCTAGGTATGCAGTCATATTTGGTAGATATATGAGCTCTTCGCACTGCCCCCGTACTGATCGCCAGCATCTGACGACATCTCGATATTCTATTTCTAGAGTCGATTTCCCTTAAATAATACATTATCCATGTGAAGTTATTCTTTCGCTATCTCACATCTCTAACAATGTTGGCCACTTCTGTCTTCGTTTTCCTTTCCCTAAGCTCAACCTGTCTCGGCTGGGAATGGGGAAAGAGTGGGAAGTGGAATCAAAAGCAAAGGACCACATGCCATGGCCACGAGTCGACTATCAACTACACAACGATTTCTGGTTTCTTTCAGCAGGACGATTCGGCCACCAATTCTAAGACTTTCGACTATGTATGGCCCTGCTACAATTAGTTTTAAATCAAGTCACTACTAACAATAAGCAGACTACGACTAACTATGGTCTCATTAGTCGGTCATATCCTACCGACAAGAAGTTCGACCCTGTCGGAAAGAAGACCCAATGGGAGCGGTTCGCCTACTACGTCAACACGCTAAACCGAGATTCGGACAAGAATGCCCAGTATAAGGTTTTATTCATGGCTCGTCATGGTGAAGGCTATCACAACGCCGCAGAAAGCTATTATGGTACTCCGGCTTGGAACGTAGGTTTTTCATCGTCGTACGTGAGCCAATCTGACAGTGTATAGTGTTATTGGGGGCCACTTGAAGGAAACGGCACTACAGTTTGGAGAGATGCTCTACTGACAGAGGCCGGCATAGCTCAGTGTACTAAGGCGAATAATTTTTGGAAAAAAGCCTTGGCCGTTGAAAAGATCCCGGCGCCGCAATCATACTACAGCAGCCCTCTAATCCGTTCTGCAACTACGGCAAATTTAACCTTCAATGGCCTTGATCTCCCGGCAGGAAGACCATTCACACCCACGGTGAAGGAATTCCTTCGAGAGGGGATATCCATGCGTACTTGCGATGAGAGATCGAATAAGACCTATATCCACTCCCTGCTCCCGGCATTCAAGTTTGAAAAAGGGTTCACCGAAGATGATGAGCTGTGGAAAGGTTACGAAGGAGAAACGTCCGACGCGCAGCTGAAGAGGACCAAGATCGTCTTGGATGATATATTTAGCAATGACGACAGCACTTGGGTCAGCATTACGACCCACTCCGGCCAGATCAACACAAATCTTAAGGTGTTGAATCATATCGCATTTAGCTTGTCTACTGGGCAAGCTATTCCGGCGCTTATTAAGGCGGTTAACCTCTGCAAGGTCGAGCCGGCTCCTACCACTATTCAGTCGTGGTCAGCCGCCGCTACGTGCAACGCGCCTCCAGTCACTAGTATTGCAGGTCAGGGCTGTGTCTGCTCAACTGCTTCTACTACATTAGCCTCAGCTACAGCTACGACGACCGCAGTATAAAGCAGACAATGCACACGAGGGAATACACAATAGAGTAGGACGATTAGTGTAATGTTAATAAGACAAATGCTTGTATTTCATCTATACCTACCTAGGTACCTACATTGTGGTATTCTGACGCAACGCGCGCTGTGGAGGTCTGGAGGCCTGGCCCTACCTATAGTAGTAGCATTTCATCCGGATGCAACCTTGGGACGCAAGGAAACCCTCCAACTTCAACCTGCAGCACCCATGAGGTTCACTATTTGTTTTTTACGCGCGAAACATCCTGGGAGAGAGGCTCGGGGGCGTAATTACCTAGGTAGCCAAGACCAATTGCTGCAAGTGAGATCGTGGTCTGATGGTGCCATACCCACGACTCCGATTCTTGGTTCTCACCTTCCTTCTTGGATTTTTTATCACCGCATCGTAAGTCTGGCTTGTGGGTGACGTTACGATTAGTCAAGATGATTCACCCAAGGGACGAGCTATGGATTAGAGATCACGGTGCTGACTGGAGTCGAGATGGCAACGTTTACGACTTGCCGTCTCCTCCCGGCCACATCTCGAACGTCTCAAACTAGGGTTGTTACTAAGTAATTACATGCATGCATAGGTTTTTGTATCGGCGCTGTATCGGCGCCGATGGAGTTCCTAACGGAGCCACTTCAAAATACGTGACGTCGGGATTTGTCTTGGTAAACATGATAACTTGTTTGTAGTCGCCGGTATCTGCGGTATGCTTCTGAGTGCTGAAATGGATTTCTTCCTTTCTAATGATACCTGAACGATATAGATTTAGGCATACAAACCATGCCGTTAAAGACCGCCCCTTTCAATATCTAGAGCTATAAGCTGAAATATTCAGCGCCATCGTGAGAGTAGTTCTCTTACTAATTGGCGGTCTCATGAGCTCGAGGGGCGTTTTTAGTTCGCTCTCGGCCACTTTCAGTGTTTCCACACACACACTCGTTGCCTTGGGGCATGTCGAGCTGTTCCGCTCTCGCAGGAACGAGTACGACAGTTCAATGGGCCGGCACTTATCTGTAAGCTCGGTTATAGGGACGAATTTCCTAATACTATGCAGAGAAGGTCTCCGAAAGTGAAAAGGAATACCGGGCCGCCTCCAACTGGCTACGAACCATCGTAGATAAGTATGTGAAGCCACGACGCCCAGCTTGACGCCAGAGTAGGTAGATCGCTCCCACAAGATATTAACACCTCCCACCGGGAAATATGCAGACCTTCCTCATCCCGACTCTCTTCGCGGTCTTCGCAAGCGTCCAGTGCGCCAACTTTGCCTTCGAGGAAGAACAGCTTACAGAAACGGATATTGGCGACTTCTCGGCCATCGCATTTGGAAACACGTCGGCTGTAGCCCCCGTAGACGACGACGAGCCGGCCTGCAGAGAGTACCCGGGGAGCGAGAACTGGCCCCTCGAGGAAGAATGGTCGCAGTTGAACAGCTCGCTGGGAGGCACTCTGGTCAAGGGCGTTCCGCCTGCAGCTGTCTGCTACGATGGGCCTTACAAAGACGCCGCGGCTTGTGCCTTTCTCCTCAGGAACGCATCCTCCAGCCGATTTTATATAAACGATCCCGTCACGGTGCTGTCCGAGTGGGGCGAGGGCGATACCTGCTACGCGACGCTTCAGCCGTCGAGCAGTGAGACCTGTACGCAGGGCGCTTTTCCCGTTTACGTTATCAACGCCACGACCGTGAGACAGATCCAGATCGGCGTCAACTTCGCGAGGAATAGGAACCTAAGGCTGGTCATCAAGTATGTCCTTTCTCCAAGCCAAGTATATCTGGCCAATAAACATCGCCATATCATACAAGCTTGATACCTAGGTAGACTAACGTTGCCCCCCTGTTCTTCGTAGGAACACCGGGCACGATTTCGTCGGTCGATCAACCGGCTTCGGAAGTCTCAGCATCTGGACGCATTATCTGAAAGACTTCCAGTACCTGCCCCTTTACCAAATCGGAGAGTACAGCGGCAGGGCGGCTAGGGTCGGCGCCGGTATCGAGAGCTGGGAGATGTTCGCCCCTATGAACGAGCACAACATGACGACTGTGGTTGCGGGGGGTTATACCGTAGGAGCGTACGGCGGTTGGATGACCGGCGGCGGACACTCCGCCTTGGCTTCCAAGTACGGGCTTGGCGCCGACCAACCTCTATCCATCCAGGTCGTCACGGCTGATGGCAGGTTTGTCACCGCAGATCCGGAACAGAATACTGATCTGTTCTATGCGCTGCGAGGCGGCGGGGGAAGTAAGCAAGCCCCAAAACCGTAGCCTATCGTCGCGGTCCAATCCACGTAACCAGATCATAGCATATCGCTTGCTAACACCAAATACATAGGCACTTTCGGCATAGTGACTTCGGCCGTAGTCAAGGCTCATCCGTTCACAACAATACTTGCCACCTCTCTATCCTTTTCCACAAGTAGCGTAAATACATCCGATGATGTTGAGAAATTCTGGAACGGCTTCGACATTTATCATGAATTCGGCAAGAAAATAGTGGATAATGACGGTACAGCATGGTACGTGTGGAATTCCGAACTCTGATTCTTTCGTTTTATGTTCTCTATACTCGTCAATAAATACTAATAATTCGATAGTATGTTACAGTTTTTACTCTCTATACCTCTATATCCCGATCCATACTTTCTTCGTTTCGTAGGGGCGGCAGTATACACAACGAGGTAAAGTCTAGGGTTTCTATTCGACATGTTAACATTGAGACTACTAGACAGCTACGTATCGCGCGTGACGAACAGCAACAACAGCTACAGCTTTAGGACGGAAATCGAGCTCCCGGACGTGTCCTCGGACTTCCTAGCGGCGTTCGTGCAGCCGCTGCTCTCCTCGCTCTCGGCGGCCGGCCTCGCCGTCACCAGCCGGCAGCCGTACGCGGCGACGAACTGGATGGCGGGCGCGCAGGCGGGCCAGGGCGACACGCCGGGCAGCTCGCGGTTCGCGTCGCGGCTGTTCCCGCGCGCCAACTTCGAGGACCCGGCGCTCTTTCGCGCGACCCAGCTCGCCATCCGCCGCTCCGTCGAGGAAGGGTACATGTTCCACGGCATCCACATCCAGCCGACGGAGCAGGCGGCCGGCTACCCGGGCGCCAACGCGGCCAACCCCGCGTTCCGCGTGGCGATCATGCACGCCGACCTGTTCGACAGCGCGCGCCTGCGCGGCATAACGCCGGCCGCGTTCAAGGCTGCGCACGCGCGGCTCGCCGAGGCGATGGATCGCTGGCGCGAGGTGTCGCCCGGCGCGGGTGCGTACTTGAACGAATGCGATCTCGAGGAGCCCGACTGGCAGCAGGCGTTCTTCGGGACAAACTACGAGAGGTTGTTGGCGATAAAGCGGGCCCGCGACCCCTGGGGCGTGTTCTACGCGCCGGCGACGGTGGGGAGCGAGGGCTGGGTTGTGAGGACCGAGGATGATATGCCTACGCAGAATGGACGGCTGTGTAGGGTGGGGGTGGTGTGAGGGGGCGAAAAAGAAAAGGGGGGGACGGGGAAGGAGTGAAGATGATGGGCTGCATGGATTAGAGATAAAGTGTTATTATATTTTCATTATTACTACACTTTAAGATCTGCGTTATTACCGTTTTTATTGTTAGAATCATGCCCTCGATTACAAGGGTTGTTAATAAGATCTTTGGAGGTTTTAAGAGATTTATAAGGGCCCTTACTTACCGGTAACAGCGACCTCAACACAATCACCAAGCACTCCAACAACACTCTCCTTATCTATCTGCTCCTAGCTAGGTACTGACCAAGCCATGCCACGGAACCTCAAACTGGACCTGTCGATGAGGATCAAATCTCTCAGATAAACTCGATTTTTCATGAGATTCAAACAATTTACGATGCTGGTACCCCGATAAAGAATAACATACGAAAAGTCGGCGAAGAATTTAGGCATTTCCAGAAGTGGGAGCGGAACGATGGTAGAAAGATTATTCTGAAGGGGGTCAACGGAGTCGAATCTCGACTATGAAGTATTCGTTAAACCTCCAATCTGCGACCCCTAACCAAGGTTATCGCCCTAGCACTGGGCCCCTTTATTCGTAGGTCGCAAGTATGTAAGAGCCGTATCCTTCAGCACGCGCTAGTCTCGGCCCTTCATTCTACTCTGGTTCAGCGCGGCATTCTCTCGATGTCGTCCGAGCGATATGTGCAGGACCCGGCGTACAAGCGTTGCTGGAGTTGGACGAGTGCAGCATGCTCGTGTGCATCAGTCCCGACATCCCGGCAATGGATATCGTGGCAGACATGTGCCGCCCGGGTATCATCATATGGAACAGAGGAGGCCGACATACACCTCTGAGGTAAGTCGGAGTAAACGCAGTTGTCCCTTAGCCTTGCCCCATGCTATCAGCCTCTGACATTGTTGCTGCTGTACAGTCTGAGAATAAAAACTATGATTGAGAATGAGTATTCCGAGATTGGGATTCCCGCTCACGAGTCCTGGCCATGTTAATCAGAAAATTTACCTGATATGCCAACACTTGTGAAGCCACGAGTAGCTTGGTTGAGCAGATCAAAAGCATACGAAGGCTGATGAACGTGATTCAACATTGCCCTCCTGCTTCTTTGCGTGTGAATGATTTCGGTCGCGGGTGTATCAAATAGCGGACTGGCGTGCGCACTGAAATGACTTTCATCGTCAGCAGTCAAAGTCTGCCTCGACGGTTTACCAGCCAGCTCACGCGACAAGACATCCGCATCCGCACGCTCCGAACTGAACTTCTACCTCCTCTGTGTCCCAGAAGTCGACGGTCACAGCTCACCCGGCATTCCGATCTTCCCAACTATAGGTGCCCGCATGTTCTAGGAGGAATATCAGGGGCGCCCTAGGGAGACAGCTAACGTATAGGGTTTGCAGCGAAGCTAGGGAATATGATAGTAGCCCTCGGCAGTCGATAGGTCACTAAGAAATGACCATTGTCACAATGTGGACTAGAGATGCCAGAATAAGCCATAGAAGTATGTCTGGAATGATGCTCCCACGCGGTGCCAGGCGTGTTGCCAGACTTGTTGCATGAACAGCATCTGAGTCAACGTGATCGACGGCAGAACTATAACATCGAATTAAAGGAATGTTGAGAAGGAGGAGACTGATGTCGACGAGGGAACCACGCAGACTTAGACGTCCTTGGGTTCACTGCCTGTATTTTTAAGACCCCCAAAGTAGCTTCTCATAAGAGGCTAACTATCCTTTCTCACTGCGTGGATTCAAGTCTTCGTGGCCCTGAAGGAGAAGTAGGTAGTGCATTGTCGGATCTTAGCAAACTGCCCCAGAATGTGCGGAGTATGTTCCTTCATGATAGCTGAGTCGTTAACCTCTACCAGCTCTAAGCAAACCTTTTTCACCAAATTCCAAACCCGATGCAAAGACCATCGCGTAGTTTTTAAGCCTAGGCCTAGACCTAGACAATCATCAAGTCCCTCTTTGTACTTTACTGACCTATCTTAAGGTTCTCCTCGTTTTAGCAAAATTATAGCTATCAAACCCTATCGAGAAGCTTATAATAAAGAACTTAGAATATAAAAGAAAGCTTCGGATAAGGCAGTGTAGTATGGGTTCAATGGTTGTATTCTGAAGGTTTGAAGCTTCACAAGATTTCACTTTATCCTCTTGCTTACCCTAGGTAGGTACCTAGGTACATAACCACCCCACAGCAAAGTTGAGGCCGATCCGAGATCTATCCAAGCTCCCGGAATAAGGTTATTCCGGGTATCCTGCTATGACCTTACCTCATCATGGAGCTACGCCGCCCACTATAATGTGTGCGCTTCACGTAATGAATGGATATAGCTGTATAGTAAACTTCAAGAAGTACATATGTCGAGAATTACATACCGGGTAGGTATAAGATTCGCAGGTCTAAGTTGCCATTTTCGGAATGCTATTCTTCGCAGGTGCGAGGCTTTAACCCCATACTGCCTTCCTATTGGCCATGATCTATTAATATGGGTCATAAAGTTCGGTAGTTTCGCCATCAGCCCCATTAGGTACCTAGGTACCTAGGTACCGCTGTAGCCCAGCAGCCCAGCAGCCTAGTTGAAGGAAAGACCAGAGAAAGGCCCAAGCTGAGGCGCCCAAGTGAGGAAGGAGGGTCGCTTTTCCAACTCTCGATTCTTTAAACTTGCCATCCACCAAAATCAACACCACCACTACCACTACCACCACCTACTACCTACCACCTTCATCCAACTACCCGCAACCCGCAATCTGCAACCATACTTAAACACAGAAGACGACAAACCTTTCTATCGCCCTTCTTTAAAGGGATACTCTAGAGCGCGTCAAAGTGTTATTTTCTTTTATTCTTCTTTTAGTGACACCACCGAGATACCTGATACCTTATTGTATATTACCTATTACCAAAGTTCCTTTTCGCTTTTCGTAAACACCCGCCGAAGTGAGCAGCAAGCTATTTTGCCCACTCGCCCACTCACCCGCCCGCCTATCAGCCTCGTCTCCTCAGCCTACCAATCAGTCCACGACCGCCAGGTAACCCCGGGACAGAGCAAATCGTACCTAGGCTCATGATCTCCATGCCCCGAGTATCAGTGAGCCTGCGCCTGCCCTTACTTCACGTTTCCAACCTGCGAAGAGCACACCTGTCGCCCTTGGCAGGCATCGCTGCGTGATTCGTGATTTCGTGCTGTTCGTGCTTCTACGAGGGGCTCTAGGGGATACCACACACCTCTTTCTCCCCCCCTCCTCTCCCTATTCCTTCTTCTCCCCTCCCGACTAAGAGACCACCACCCTCATGGTCCCCCCACCGTCGTCTCATTCGCGATCTGGAAATTTCTCACCTGCTCCTGCCCAGAGTTTGCAGACAGGGCTTACACATTCTCCTCATCCTTCGCAGGCCGGTCCTCTGAGTGCTGGCGCAAGCCCCAGTACCAGTAGCCCGACCACGGGGACAAGTTCTCTCACCAAAATCGTTGTCGCCCAGGTCTATCTTCTTCTGAGTACGATCAAGGAGGATAAGGATCGCGCTAAGTGGGAGCTACAGGTAGATCAACTAAAGAAGGTACGTCGATGTGACCTTTGGGTGACCTTGTCAGAACTCATACTAACCAGTGGCACTTCGCCTCTCTAGCTCCTCGATGATCACGGCATGGAAGTCTTTTCTAGATATTTCACCCGGCTAGTGGCCGGCAATGCCCCCCAGATCTTCCCGGGCATCAACCGGTCAGTTGCCAACCCCGGCAACTACTCGCTCTTGGTAGGAGAGATGGCCAAGATCTCGCATGATCTTGACCAAGCCTCCAGAATAGCCGAATCCATCGAGACGGCCAACGAAGATATATTCCGCGACTTTGATCTGTCTACATTTATGGAGCATTTTAAGCTTGATGCATTGGAGAAGACTATACTAGCTCTGGCGTTCAAGTTCGGATCCCGTCAGGATCTGAAGACTAAGGGTAGGTCATTGCTGGTGTCCTCTTCGGATGCTAGCGATAGTAAGCTAACCGTGTCTATTGCTAAAGCCGATGCCATACTCTCGACAAACTTCCCGACCTTCGTAAACATAATCTCTCGCGCCGATTACGGCGATCACTCCGACCTCACCCCGTCCTCTATCGCTACTATCGTCGATCGATATATTCAAGGCCATCCGCCCAACTTTAACTCCGCCGCTAAGCACGAGCTCAGTCACAAGGTTCAGTCGCGTTGGTTGCAGCAAGACCAAGCACCTCCGATGGAGGTCCTGGCTGCTCTGGATCTCATCAGAGTGCTGGCCGAGAAGGCATCTAATGCGCTGGCCCTTTATATCCAAAGGACCGGCACGGACTTCACCCGCGACGAGGACACTTGCGCAACCTACCTCCAAAGCCGCCCGAACAATATTCAGCTCAGCGAGGAACAGGTCTCTACCGCTCTGACCTACACGGCCGTTAGCATTACTTATCGTCATAATCCTTCCGTACTCGTCACAGCCCTCAGCCGAATCCTCCCTCCGACTTTTCGCTGGAACGATGTTATCGCATATTTTGACCAACGAGACGTGCGTGTGTCGTCTGCACAATTCCTACGATTATACGAAGCTCTTCTGCCCATCGCGCAAGCCCAAGATGGCCAGCAGCAGGCCTTCGGCATTCAAACTTTGTGGGGAGGGTCGCATTGGGAAAACCCGGAAACCCAGCTGTCCTTCATATGTGCATTCGCGTCCTTAAGTCCAGATCAGCTGGATGCAAGTACCATTCCCGGCCTCGAACCAACATTCACGCTAGACGAGTACGCACTCTCTCCGCCCGAGGTCCGCGAGCGAGCAGCGGTGGCCGTAAAGCATCCTCTCGTCTCGGGCCTAGCTCTATCGGCAATCTTCCAGGTGGCACTTCATTCACTGCACGCGTCGCAGAGTACCGAGGCAAAACGCCTGTTCCAAGAGGTGGTTGTTCCAAATCTAGACATCTTCATAGTCTCTGCTTTCGGTGTTTCCAAACCGTGGCCGTCGATGGCCGTGGAAACTTTAGCATCCCTGTTCGATAACTTCCTCCACCGACGGACCGAGCATCACGACTTCGTCCTGGACAGTCTTTGGAGGAAGGACAGGGACTGGGTTACCCAGAGGCTTGTCGACGCGCATGCTATGAAGCCGATGGATCTCACGCTCATATTTGAACATGTCATCAAGCACAGCTGGCTAGACGAACTAGTGTACTTGCCGAACGGGTTTGGATATGACCTTGCTGCCCTCGCGCATGCTGAAGGCCACCTCGATCTCTCCCAGTGGGCTCACAACAATGCCGAACGGAGTCCCGCTATCTCTCAGTCCCTTCTGCAATTCCTAATGATTAAGGCGGAACTGGAGTTGCAGTCTCAGAAGACTGGGGACGGACAGCCGGTAGCAAAGACAACTACACCTCTCCATGTTAAAACAGTGCTCGCCATGCTCCAGATTCTCGAAGACTTTCTACCGCGAAATCCTCTACCAGAGCTGATAATAGTTCAGCGCGTGTGCATCACGGCCTACCCCAGACTTATCAACTATGGGGAAGGCTACGATGATGTGATAGACACCAATGGAAGAGAGGGCAACGGGCTCCCGTCAGCTGCCGTCGGTAAGATGGAGGAGCATTACAAGAAAATGTACGGCGAGGAGTCCGAAGTCAAACATGTCGTCCAGAAGCTCGAGGAATACAAGCAGTCGCGAGATACGCTGGAGCAGGATATTTTTGCTTGCATGATCCACGGCCTTTTCGACGAATATTCGCACTTCATAGACTATCCTCTAGAAGCACTAGCTACCACGGCGGTTCTATTTGGTGGTATAATATCCCACAAGCTGATCTCTGAGCTGCCTCTTAAGATCGGGCTCGGTATGATCCTAGAAGCCGTTAGAGATCACGGCATCGATGATTCGATGTACAAGTTTGGTCTTCAGGCTCTCATACAGATAATACCTCGTTTCAGAGAGTGGCCCGGACTCTGCAAACAACTCCTACAGATCCCTGGCTTGCGCGGTACGGACGCGTATAGGAAGGCTGAAGAAGTTGTGCTAGAAGACGAAGAGGACAGGGCGCGCAACCATAACGGCACGACGACCCCTAGTCACTTGGGGACCGAGCCGCTAGTTAATGGATCCACGGACAGCCCGGACGCACGTGCGGCCCCTTTCGCGTCGATCAACGTCGACCCACCTCCTCAGGGGCTCGCCTTTGAGGAGCCGGTCGTCGACGTACAGGATAGGGTTCAGTTTGGACTCAACAATCTGACGGCTATGTCGCTGCAGACGACTTATAAGGAGATCCACGAGGTTCTGGAAGAGCGGCACCAGCAATGGTTTGCCGGTCACCTTGTCGAGGAGCGAGCAAAGATGCAGCCCAATTACCACCAAGTTTACCTTGATTTGGTGAAGCTTTTCCAGAACTCGGATTTATGGTCTGAGGTGCTGAGGCAAACCTACGTGAGCGTCTCCCGCATGCTAAATTCGGAGAGCACAATGCAGAATTCGACCGATAGAACCCACCTGAAGTATCTGGGTGCCTGGCTAGGTCTCTTGACGATTGCGAGGGATCAGCCGATCAAGCACAAGAACATCGCATTCAAGCAACTGCTCATTGAAGCCCATGACACCAAAAGACTAGTCGTCGTTGTGCCCTTTGTTTGCAAGGTGCTTATACAGGCGGCGAAGTCGACCATCTTCCGGCCTCCGAACCCGTGGCTGATGGATATAATTCATCTCCTCATCGAGCTCTATCACCATGCCGAATTGAAGCTTAACCAGAAGTTCGAGATCGAGGTCCTCTGCAAAGATCTGAATCTAGACCACAAGAGTATCGAGCCGTCTAGTGAGCTTCAGGATCGCGTGCCGGTAGAGGATGTTATTGAGTTGCCAGTCCAAGATCCTCTAGAACATTTCGACAACTTGTCCCTCAACGGGATGGCTGGCGCTGTCCCTGCCGGCCTCGCCCCACACCCTATTCCAGTGTCGATTCCGGATATTAGTTCTCTCTTATCCATACCCCCTACGAATGAGATGGTTGTGAACAGCGTTCGACTTCATGAGATCGTCCGCACCGCTGTGACGAAGGCGCTACAAGATATCATCCAGCCGGTAGTCGATAGGTCCGTCACCATTGCTGCGATTAGTACTCAGCAGATGATTCATAAGGACTTCGCCACCGAACCTGATGAGAACAAACTCCGCACATCGGCAATCAACATGGTCAAAGCAACCGCAGGAAGCCTTGCCCAGGTCACCTCTAAGGAGCCTCTAAGAGCTAACATTACTAATTATATGCGAAATGCCGCAACCGAGTTACCTCATTCGCTCCCCGAGGGCACTATCATCATGTGTGTCAACTCGAACCTTGACCTCGCATGCAGCGTCATCGAAAAGCAAGCCGAGGAGCGCGCCGTACCAGAGATCGAGGAGATGATAGAAGGCGAGATTGAGGCCAGGCGCCGTCACCGCGTACAGCGACCCAATGAGCCTTACGTCGATCCTAGCCTTAGTCGATGGGCAATGACGATCCCGCATCCTTACAAGCTCTCTCCAAACATGGCTGGTTTGAACTCGGACCAGATGGCCATCTACGATGATTTTGCGAGACAGCCGAGAGGTGCCACCCAAGTCACCGCGACTCACGCCTCCTCGGCGTCAGATGCGACCAGAAATATCGCAAACGAGGTCCTCCAAGACCAGTACAGCTCTGTACCTAATCTTGCTACCCCAGCCGATACGCCATCTCTTCCTCACATCAACACGCAATTGCCCTACTCCCATGTACACGCCGGAATGCCGAACGGTCGTCCTTCAGCTCATCCTGTGGACGGAAGAGGACTCTTGGATAAGGTAGAGAGACTCTTAGGCGAACTCAAGCGTGCTACTGCCACAACGGACGAAGATCATTTCACCGACCTCCCCAGATCGCATCAAGTCTTGGAGTATGTTGACATGTTCACTCAGCTTATCATCAACACGTCACAAAATTCGGATGAGTTCGCTTTCTATGCTGCGGAGAAAATATGCCAGCAGCTGTTCAGCGGAGCGGACAATACTCTCTTCCTCGACTGTCTGGTGCACATCCTCGAACAGTTGTTGAAGATCGCTGCTAGCTCCGGTACCGCGCTGCACGACCGCGTCCAGATCAGTTTCTACCAGCAGCCACCTCAAAACATACTGAATCTTGCCTTGATAACTGCTCTGCTGCAGACGGACTTCCTCGACCTCCACAGCATCGACCAAATGATGGCCAAGATGTTGATACAGAGAGAGGAACCATACTTGGAGTTCTTCGACAAGCTTCTCGATTTGACTTTATTCAACGATCGACCTATCGCGCTTTTCGCAGATTTCGTGCGCAGTCTCGAAGTTACATGGGAGTGGATTGGCGAAGACCCCGGCCTCGAAGTCGGTCAACGATTGAAGTCAAAGTTCATCAATTCCGGCCTCACGAAGCCGCAGACCCAAGACGTTCTGGACAATGCCGAGCGATTGGATCAATTCGAGTATGTCTTTGACGAATGGGTTCGGTTGTATAACAACTACAATACCCCGGACAAGGCCCAGGTGGCATTTGTGAAGCAAATCCGAAGCAAGAACATCATCGCGGGCAGAGATGACTTTTTAGTCTTTGTGCGAAGAGCTATCGACTTAACAGTTACCTTTTACGAGCAAGTGACACATGCGGGAGGTAGCAGCACCGAAGCTTTTGCCACCGTAGATGCTCTTATAAGGATGGTCTTGATCTTCGCCAAGGAGAGTGCCGCGGAGTGCGAGAATCGCAAGACTGGGCTTCTTGCCATCCTAGGGGCTGTGACATCGCTCATTGCGGTCGTCCTCAACCATCACCACGTCACACGAGGGGAACACTTCAACCAGAGAGTATTCTACCGCCTCTTCTCTATGCTCATACATGGCGCCGATGCAATTTTCGTGGAGAACCCGATGCTTGAGTCGGGCCGGCAAGAATTCCTACTACGAGTCGCCGACACATTCTTGCAGCTCTCCCCTGAACGCTTCCCAGGCTTTGCCTTTGGGTGGCTCTCCCTTATAGGACACCGACGCTTCCTCCCCGACCTACTTCTCCTCGAGTCGAAGCGCGGCTGGGTGTCATACACCATGCTTTTGAAATCTCTTCTGGGTCATGTGTCGTCGCATATGAAAGCCATCGATGTTACTGATGTTGTCAAGGAGTTCTACCGTGCGGTAGTAAAGCTTCTAGTGGTGCTTGCGCACGATTTCTCGGACTACATGTCGGCCAATGCAGCGCAGCTGTGCTTGAGCATCTCGCCTCATTGCACCCAGCTGAGAAATATAGTGCTCAACTGCAATCCGCGAGCAGAAGCGGCGGACTCAGTTCCCCAGGAACCGCAAGCGGATGCGATTTCCGGCCTGTCATACCTAAGAGATGTTGGTATGTTGGAAATCCTCGAGCAGCTCATGCAAGCTCCCCCTTCCGAGGATGCCATTGCCCACCTTACCCGTGCAATTAACAGGAGCAATGTGAATGATACAACGTACGGCAATGTGCCGCTCGGCGTTGATCAAAGACTCATTGACGGCATTGTCACATTCATCGGCAGCCATGCCGTTTCGAAGGTCCGTCAGGAGAGACCACCCTTTGTTCCCGGCGCTCCAGATGCTGCAACACTGTCACTGTTAGTACACGAGCTACAGCCTCAAGCTCGATACTTCCTCTTGGGCAGCATCGTCGACCGTCTACGCCACTATAGCCCCAGCACTGAATATTTCAGTTACGTAATCTTCGACCTCTTTGGCCAAGACATGAACGATCCCGAGGAAGCAGATATCCGTCAGCAAATTGTTCGTGTCTTGCTGGAACGAATCGCCGGATTCTGGCCACAGCCGTGGGGCCTTATGATGGTCATCATCGAGCTAGTGACAAAAGAGAAGTATCACTTCTTCGACCAGCCGTTCATTAAAGCAGACCGCGATGTAAGTAATGTCTATTATACCATTGCGAATATATCATCTACCTACCTCCGAAGACTCTAGGCTAACTTGAAGCAGATCGCGGACCAATTCATGGCAATTGCGAGGCAGCATCCTCAATAAATGGTGACTGCCCCTCTGATGAGGAAGTTGCTTCTTAACACATTACTAGATGGACGATGGCCGACTACGGCAAGTTTTAGTCCATCAAGACTTCATGTATCGGGGCAACTCGGACGTCGGAATTTCTCGAAGGGAAAAGGGGGTTCTTGACGAATTGATACCATAGTGGCGCAAAACAAAACGCGGTAGATGGCCTTTTGACGAATGGCATTTCATGGCGTCTGCGGTGAATGATGAGCTTTTTATGAATTCTGTAATTTTGAGCCGAGGATGCGAGAGAAGGGACCACCAAAGGGCATTGGTTCAAATTTTTCTTGCAGTGCCGAGGCATATGTATTAATATATAGAGGTAGACGTTGCTGACATGGGTCTATCCTAACATAACAGTGCGTTTCTACCACTTATTTAGTAGCGAGCAGATCTTGCGTGTCCGTTATTGCCCTGTGAATAGGAGCGTCTCGGGGTATTTTGTCCCACTTGTAACTAAGCATATGACAAACGATATATTTGCCGACGTTGAAGAAAATCGCCATTAGTGAGCATACTAACCTCATCATGTCGGCAAATATATCATCTTATAAGTACTACTAAGATACCTCTTATGGTTTTCGTAAGCGCAAATACTAACTTCCACGTTTAGAAGCTTCACATTTTAACACTCGGTAATGCGCCCTTTTTAAAGGGGCACCTCGCCTAATTCATGTTCTTTTTAGGTTATATCAAGGTCTTCCGATTATATACTAGTGGTAAGAGGCATTGGTTATATGAAAGCTGCTTATTGTATTTGCCTCTCCTAGGATAAACTAAAGGAAACCAAGGCGATTGATTCATTTGGTAGAACCGTGTCGAGTGACTCCCTCTAGATATTCGACTACCTACATTGCTGACTTTTTTCCTGACCTAGCAAGTGAAGACCGAGGGACCTACATCTACCTGTTAGCTTCCCCTTTTCTACAATGCTAATCACGGTTTGGTATTTACGTACCAGGGATGATGTACGGGTTAGTAGGCCCCCGGGAGTCGTTGTAGATGTCGAGGAGCAGGCCGGGGTCGTCAGCCTAGGAATAGATTAGCCGGCACACGGAACGGTCTTGTCTGGGGCTTTAGGTAATTAATCACCTTGTAGATACCGGGAATGCTGGCCGTGGTCGGCTTCGCCGTCGCCTTGCCGCCGGTCACGTTGATCTGCGCACATTCCACCTACGGCGGTAGACCTCCCATGTTAGCTAGCTAATGGATATAGGTATACTTAGGTATATTTATATATATTTCTAATTCGAGATCGGATAGGAGGCGGCCCGAGAATATTATCTGGGCGGGGAGCAGTGGGGAGGGAAAACTCACGTAGATCTGAGCATTGTTGATCAACCGCGCGTTATGCAGGGCGATCAGCTCGGCGCGCAGGAGGTACTGGCCGTCTTCGATACAGTCCGGGATCTTGATGTCTTGGTTGCCGCTGTTGTTGATGACGGCGACGGTGCCCCACGAGCCGTTATTGTAGCCCACCTCCTGGATCTTGAACCAGCCGCCGCCCACGCCGCTGTCCTCGACCGCGTCCGTCACCTTCTTCAGGTACGCCATGGCCGGGCCCTTGTGCTCTGAGTCCATCACGTCGCCGGGTCCGGCTGGACGAGGGTTAGCGGTGCCTCCAGAGGGGAGGAGGGGAGGGGGGAGGTTGCCGTCGCGCTTACAAGTCAGCTTGCGCCGCCAGATCGCGGTCACGGTTTCCCCGGCCTGGACGTCGATGATCTTGTCCGATAGTATCATCGGGTTGGGGGGGCCGTTGCAGGCTATGTTCATGTTCGTGACGTCGGTTAGGGGCTGCGGGGGCGTGCGTGTTAGTCATATCTGAGAGTAGGTACCCAGGTAGGTAGGGGGTATTTATATCGGCTCTTGTACCGTCACGTATATCCCGTCCTTCGAAGGAGTCCGGATGGCGTATTTCACGGCTAAGAAGGCATCAGCATCACATGGTTCGGGATATGGTCGTCGCCCAAAGGAGGGATTCTCGGCTTACGGTAGGTCTGCGCGCTGGTCTTGAACTGGCAGAAAATAGTGTGGCCCGAGGCCGCGGAAGCTAGGACGGCGGTAACGCCGAGGTTGGAAAACTTCATGATGGTGGTGAGGATATGGTTATGCTACGATGTGAGAGTGTCGAAGGATGATAGCCTACGTCTCAGTTCCAGCAGGACATTTCACTTGGCATATATACCTATATATCGTAACTATCCCCGGAGGCTCGCTCTTCCCATATCATCCCCGTGCCATCATGTGTACCCATATACTGCATAGCACATACATACCCGGCGCACCATTGCAGCACGCAGAGTAATCAGGACAGAAAGTTCGAGACCCGGTTTACGGACCGGCGAATGAGGCGTCGTGATGTTGGAAGCGAGTACGGCGCCACGGCTTCCGCGGCGGATTAGGTAGCACGATCGTAGTATTGCCGCCCGCTATTAATATACATGTTTCCTTTTCCCGCAACGTCGACCAGAGTTGCGGTTTCCCCGGATTAATATATCTTCGGTTCTACGAGAGGTTGACATGTGCTCCGCATCAATGCGTCGAGGCACCCCAGGATTGCTAAGCTTGAGGAGTGTATTCCGGCGGGAGGGGGTTATGTTGGGCGTAATGTATAAGCATAGGGAGACACAATGAAACCGACCGAATAGGGGTAGGTACTTACCTATATGCACTTGACATCTAGGAGTATAAGGACTTAGGGTGGTATTTCCGAAAGTTATTACTCGATGGCATAATAACCTATACGAGATAATGCACCTTCAGTAGATGACCAGTATCTGTCAGACAAGACTTATATCATAATAAAATTACTAATAGAGGTAGTCAAGTTACCCTTTGGCGCAGTGTCTGCGTGCCAGTATACCCCTATATAGCCACATACACTATTAGAAGATTTTCATAACAAGCTCACTCTCCCCTTCGCCCGAAACCACGAGGTCTCTAAAACATGCAGTAATTAATATTCATTGTCTTCTTAAGAATGGTAAGCTAAAAATGACCCAACACAAAATCCAGACAAACATTGCTATAACGCGAGTCTGCCTTGAAAGGTAACTACCTCCAAATCCCACTTCCGTATAAAAATTAATCTTAAAAAGCTTCGCGTTCGAATCCTCAGCTTTACACATTACCTTTTTTTAACACCCGTACATCCCGTACACCACTCCCGTACACACCCGTAATCCACGAGCCGTCCGCACCCGCCGTACGAATCCCCGGGAGGTCTACACCCGCCGTACACCCGGTCCGTAGCTACACCTATTCCGTTATTATACCCGTTATAAGCCACGAAACTAACGTACTATAAAGCTAAGTTAAATAAAGTAGTCGTACTAACATTTAATTGGTTGATTTATTTGAAAAAGCTCATTTAGGTATTATTCAGACCTAATAAATTAAACCGCATCGATAACGTCTTATAAGGAATTTCCTAATCGCATATACCGGAGAAAACAACCATATCGACATCATGACCCTCGATGAACTCGGGCATTAGTTTAATTCGGTCCTTTTTTGGGAGCGGATCTTGACGAAAAACATACCTAAACATAACAAAAAACATCATCGCATCTCATATCCAACCTTATATCCCAAAAGGCAAAAGATATTAACGCAATCAGCAGCTCAGATTACTATGCCATTAGACAATTTGCTGCAGTTTGCAGTCGACGAGAGCATAGTGCCAGGAGTCGTGGTGATTGCTAAAGATAAGGATGGTAAATTCGACTAACTGGCAGCTTCTGTTGCTATATCCATTGCTAAATCTTACGAACCTAGGCAAAGTCGATTTCGCAAAGGCGTTCTCGGCAGAAAAGGGAACTCCATATAGTCTAGACGCGGTTATGGAAGTCTCTTCCATAACGAAATTCCCGGCCTTAATTGCCGCGCTGCAGCTCGTCGAGAAAGGCCTTGCTACGCTTAACGAGGATGTTTCGTACCTGATATCATCATTTACAAAGCAGGGTATCCTTATATCGGTAGCCGATAACGGGACTCCAACAGTACGTGAACGATAGTGCCCTATTACGTTACGCCGTTTGATTACTCACAGCTCCGGCACTGGCTACAGCTTTCTCAACGAGAAGCTCGGCAAGGTCAGCGCCCCGCAGTACGAGCTGCCGCTGCTATTCAAGCCCGGAGAGGGCTAGGCGTACGGCACCGGCATTGATCGAGTCGGCGACGTTGTCGAGAAATTAACTAGCTTTTCGCTAAACGAGTATATGAAAAAGAATATCTGGGAACCGTTAAGAGCCGACAGCTCTACCTTCTTCCTTAACCGGGATCCCGAAATCGCCGCCTGACGCGTGCCCATGTCGTTCTGTGAGGATCCGAACAGGCCTGCTATCGAAAAGCTTGGAGCCCCGACTGTTACTACCGGACTAAAGTCATGCTTCAGCAAACATGGTTTACTCGAAAATAAATTAAACTACTTTAAGATAATATATTCTTTACTTATCGACAATAAGAAGCTATTAAAAAAAGAAACTACCGCTTTAATATTCTAACCTCAACTAACGCCTGCGAGCAAGCAGGAGTTGCAAGAATTCAGAAAAGCGCCAGATATGAAGCTCAGGTTCCCGTTTCTGCCGCAAGCTAACTGCGACTACAGACTCGGTAGGCTCCTCGTCGTCAGGGACGAGCACGAGTATTGGCGGAAAGGGGCACTAATGTAGGGCGGGGCCTCAAGTCTCAGTTGGGTACGAGATCTCATCTCATACACGTGGCGTCGCCTGCTGATGAGGATATAGTTCATCGACCGCGACGCTGGAGTGTGTGGCGTGTTTGGCTCTCAAGTTCAGCCATTATACGCAAGAATGAGAGGGTTGATCAATGCTTTCCAGGCTGATGTGTACCGGAAAGCAGGGAAACTCACTTGAGGCTTCGAGACATCACGAAGATGGGAATGCTAGCCGCCTTATTTCGGCCGCCTTGGAACAAGTGCTTAATATTAAATTATGAACGTAAGCAATCCAAACCCAGAATATCTATTAGCACGTCTGATCTTACTCCGGAGACCTAATAGGGCGAGAAAAAAACGAGCCTCTCTTATCTCCCTCTCCTATTGGGCTAAGACCCTGACACTAGGTTACATCAAATTAAGAATAACTCTTTCTAGGCTCTATAACCTAGACTCCACCGTGTGACGTAGAGAGCACTATGTACTCTAAGGGGCGACTCAGAGTTCTCCCCGTAGACATTCTATTACTCCGGCAGTTACGACGTGAGAAGGTATGGTATGGTGGAGGGATTCCCAATTGCCCTGAGAGTGAAGTCGGTGGGAATTAGTAGCGAGATGTAGCGCCGCTAATCATATTCTAATAGGAAACTATCAATAAAATAATGTACACATGCCTTCGCAAATACTATATGTCAGCAGCTTCAGATTTGTTCACTAGGTAGCTACGCTCTAGGTTAAGTGCTGAAGAGTCAGTTGTTAATGTTCCTCGCTCTTTTTGCTTTTGATGCCTCCTTGATATAATATAATCGTGTAAGGATTATTAGTCTGTAGAATGCATCATTAAGGGGTATGTCATATCACTAACAGGTTAACAGTAACTTTGGAGGCGTCGTTAGCGAGTAGGCACGTGAAAGTTTATTTGCCGTAAGCATCGTTACAGAATCTGATAGCTCGGGTAAGGCCCTTGATTTTCGTTGCGTCATCAACTCTTACTATTATGTAGCATGCTGCTGCACCAGTGTAGGATATGTGATGTTTTGAGTAGGCGTGTCAGGGAATATAAGCCTTTAGTGTTTGGCTATGTCACTGAGTGAGAGGTAGCAGAAAGGGGCTCGCTGGTAGTAGTATGCATTGAAAGAATACCTTTAACGCCTGACTTTCAACTCTTATCTTTGGGACCTCCGGCCCCCCATATATACAGCTGGAGGGCCCTGATCGTTTCTTACCTACTCTCATGGAGGTGTCTCATTTAGACAGATGTGTTGAAGTAGCTGGGGTATTTAACTTACAGGGGAGATTCGAATTAGGATATTGACTTCCTTACCCAGTAAAGTCTTCTTCGAATAGGGGTCTCTTCACATCGTCTAGCCGGGATATTCCTACCAACTTCCTGTTCGTGCGGAATCTGATTCTGATGTGCCTCTCAAGAGAGTTTGTTAAGGCATCATCCAATGAACTCGACAATATGCTGGCATCAAGTCTCTGGTCATCGACTATCTCACTAGCCCCTTGCCTGTCTCTTAACCTCGCGGTATTTCATGAGCTACGGTGCTTGTATTCATCTCATAGTTCACCAATGGCCCCCATATCACGTTTCTATCTATTGAAACTACCTACCGGTGCTGTTGGCAATGTCCATTCACGCCCCATGATTTGAATAAGTCTTCGGTGCTGAGATATTGGGCGGCACTGATTGCTACATACAACCTTTTTGACTTCCATGGGTGAGGGGAGTGGATGGCTAGAACTTACCGTGGCCCTCTTGATTTTCATTCTTCTATTTATCATTATATTAACACGTACACGAGTTAACAGTCGGTCACTTTGAAGCAACTGTCTTATAGACTGGCATATAAATGTGGCATATTCACGGTGGCGGTATACCTTCCCACACGATAATAGATAACAAATACCTCGAGTGTGAAAGAACGACCTCTCCAAAATTGATATGAATAATGAATATCATGACATTAACTTGCCTGAATGTGACCATGCCTAGCATATACCTGATATCACCGGAGACTCGCATTTGTGATATTCATAGTTGATTCCTAATTGGTAGTTAGAGAAGCGAATCATGTACCCTCATAGGCTGGATGAACATTGTAAATTTTAGAACCCCATGAACTTGATAATTGGGACGAAAGAGATAAAGCAAGACGAGATGTTGATATGCTAGTTTCTCATGGCAAGAGTATAAAATTGCCGAGATATGCTGAGGCTTGAATTGAGATTTATATCTAAACATAACATTAGTGAAGTACGACAGCAAGGCTTGAGCTGACATGCAACTTGCATCTTGCATCTTGCATCTACCTATCTAATAGGTGTTATATGATAGGTAGAAAGACTCGGAGGCTAGGCCGTGTCCCGATGGAGCTCTAGCGTAAACTGACTAATACTTCCTGGGTTAACGCCCCGGCCGCCCGGTACTCCCGGGAGTGTGGATACGGTAGTGCGCGGCAATTGACGTATGCAATTGGTCGTGGGTGCCGGAAGAGCTTTTTAGCTTCTTAGTGGGCCTTCATGGAGCCTTCTATGATTCAAGACAGTCTTAGGGTTCGTCACACGGCCTAGACCTACTATGTACCTAGGTACATATTTAACATGGGGCACCTAGCGTAGCGTAGGTACCTACATAATAGAGAGACGGGGGCACCTTGGACCTTAAAACCTTGAAGGTATGGGTCCATCTGGGTCCATCTCAGCTCAATCGCCCCACTTACTATAACAAGTGGCACGGCGCACGAGCAATGAGGATTGAGATCCCGTTTCGCTTGCAATCGATTTCCGAATGGGGGAGATCAGCTATCATCTGGTTGGTTGACTGGTCGACTAGGTGGAAATGATTTGACGTGCGCCGAATAAAATCATGTAAAAGAAAATATTAGGTGGTCAGACGGGCACTTCTCACCGGACCGCAATTACAATACGGAGGCAACACCTCATTTACCTGCCTGGCTGCCTGCTTGCCTACAGGTAAGTATATTTGCCCAGATATGAGTAGAGGAAATAGGACGACGATACGATTTGATAGTTTAGGCAGAGGCGAGTCAGGCTCTCTTACTCATGAATCTTGGTGTACATAGTATGTATGTATGACCAAATTGAAAGAAGTGGCCCGGAGGAGGCTTAGATAATTACAGGGAAGTGTCCTAAGCTTGCTAGGTTGGGCTCGCAGGCTGGTTGGCTTCTGAGGTTGGAGGGGGAGGGGAGAAGAAGAGAGAGGAGAGAGAAACGGAGGGGTTGGCAGGCAATTAATTCTGACCTACCAACCTACTACGTAGTACGTACCTAGGTAGTATTCCTGGTTCCATGTGCTACTACGTACATAGTAACAGGGCACCTGGGCAGCTGCGAGGAATAAGGAGGGACGTTGACAAAAGCCCGCAGTCATGACTCTGGATATTAATGATCCAATAACATGTTACGCATTTAGGGAAGTTTCTCGCGTGAGAGAAACCGTACGACTCGAGACTCGACCATTTCCCTCTCTCTTTCTTTTCCTGCCAAGTACCTAGGTACGAAGCGAAGTAGGTAGGTACCTAAAAAAGTAGGTAATTCATCTTTAACGTCATGCAAACTCCACAAGTTTCAGACTGGTCAAGTTCGGTCCAGTCCCATCCACTCTCGTCCACAGAAAAGAGTTAAAACAGGCTAGGGTACGGTACTTTGTAGGTAACTAAGTAGTGTACATGACATACGTATATACGTAGGTACTTTAATCGAGGGGCTAGGACCACGTTGGTGTAGTTCACGGGAATCTTCCGGTTTTCGACCAATTTAGCAACAGAGAGTGTTCTTGATTGGTAGTATTTGGTACCTAACACAGCAGCATTGAAAAACCTGGCTACCTCTCTACCTCTACACTACCTACCTGCTACCTGCTACCTGGGGTTGCTAGGTACACTACACTAGGTTCGTCAGCCATGCATGTAAGCCAACCCGCCCTCTGACTGCGCACAATAATTTGTGCAATTCGCGGCACTTGGCTGGTTCGGTTCTTAGAGACAGAATGTGAGCTTCCGTCATGGATGAATCATGGATTGGTAGATGAAGAAAACGCGGAGAGCCCTGGAGGTGATACGTGCGTCTATAAGATCGTTTGAATATCCAGCGATTTAGCGACAATAAAATATCGGGTATCGACAAGTTCAAAATGTGTCGGTCAAGTAAATTCCAAACTATATGCATGTATTACCCTAGTAAATATCCCTGCTAGATTAATTCTCGTTCGTTTTGCTCCACACATATGCTTGCAAGCCTAACCTTTTTTTTTTCTTTTTTTCTCTTCCACGAGTCTTTTTAAGATAATTTTTTTAAGGTTTAGAAATTCTTCTTTTGCTAGCCTCGTACGACAATATCATTTATCCACTAGGTTTATACCTATTTGGATTTTCCATGTCCTAATAAGAAACCAAAACGGGCAACATCTGATCAGACTGAATTAATCAAGTTGGGAAAGGTGACCTTTTGACAACTCTACATACCTGCCTACCTACATACTTACCCACATGGGATCTTCCAAAGATGTCAAGTCAAGGTAGTTGCAATTACCTACTAGCCTTTGCTGCATTGAGGTCGCCTAACCTGCACAATGCATTGCGCTGCATATATACATGTATACATGTTGCTTACCGCCTTTTTCTGCTAGGTTCATTCCCTAGTTACCCATGCTGCGATCTTAAATGTAAACAGATCATGCGAATCTGCCACAGACTATTTGACTACTAAATCAAGACTCCTGGTCATCATGGTAACCTCGGGCAATAAATAACGACTACTTACATGGTATGAATTAAGACCAAGAATATATACACAACTATTCGTCAAGTAGCAACCTCTTGCGTAATGGTGGATAGCAAGAATGAAAAGAGCTCGGAAGCACGGACGAGGACCCTTAAAAAAGATCGAAAATAAATTCTTTCTTTCGTCTCTCTTTCTTTCATGGTAACAGCCAGATAAAATTTGGTCCAGCCGTTGAAGCTAAGCTTCAACTCTGATTGGCTTCATACTTCCAAACGGGGCAATTGATGTACAAGGGATGATCCTGGGATACAACGCTGGGGCCAAAATGTACTTCTGTAATGGCAGCCTTCTGGTCTATTATTGTATGAGGTTCACAGCAAAACCGAAGTCCTTGTGCAGGTCCAACGCAAGTCACTGCCAAGGTCACTCCAAATCCCCCTCCCCTTCCCTTCTCCTATCCCTGTTTACTAGCTGGGTCTGAAGTGGATACCAAAGAGATGCTTGCCGTACCGTTTGTACAGTACCTTCCCCCTGTTCATCCCCAATGCCCGTCCTATCACCCCCCAGCGCGACGAGCATTCCTAAGATCTTTTTTTTTTTTTTTTTTTTGGTCCCATATTCCCATATCCCACAATACGCACACAAACATAGGCATTTGTCTCTCTCAAGCCTTCTCGCCGCCTTCTCTCCCCTCCCCAGTTTAACTAAAAAGTCCAAAGTCCAATTTTTTGCTTTTCTCTTCCTTCGATTCGTCGGTTCAACATCTACGTCGCGATTCCTCGGTTTCCTCCCACCGCCTTTCCCTCGTCTCTTGTCTCGTCTCGTCTCGTATGGTATTCCCCCAAGTTCCAAGGTTCCTCGACCAACTTACACACGGGTACCATTATCATTATCTCCATATCTATCCCCTACCTTTTTTTCCCTTCCTGATCCTATCCCACCTCTCTCCCCTTGTCTTACTCGCATCGCAACTCTTACCGTAGAGTTTATTGTGAGCTAGAACTAGAAGCATTTACGACTTTCTCCGTATTCTCGATTCATGCACAGACCGATATAGAATACCTACCAAGATACAATACACTTGCGCCCGTTGTTATTTACTATTTACTGTTTACTTTATTCTACGGTGTCCACGGTGTCTACCCCATCCATCATCTGCCCACCATGCCGTACAACACCCGTCGCAAATCGTTGTCTCTGCCGTCACTCGGAATCCACATCCCAGTGAACCGAGCATCATCCAATAACTCCAGTATGGCATGCTCTAGATCATCCTCTGAGAGCTCGTCGCACCCGAATAAGAAGCTCAAACGGTCTCACAATAGCTCTGCATCATCTTCCGCTAGCCCTGTACCGATCTTCAAGCAAGTCGCTACTCCTGTCAAGTATGATCATACACCACCGCCCTCTCCTGGCCTCCATGTCTCCATTGAGTTGGACGAGTCTGAGCTGTCCGAGCCAGCGGAGATTAAGAAAGTCGATCTAGAAGGTATAAACGATGATATTGTCGAAGCAGTTATCGTGCGATTAGAGAAAACTCGCAACAGACCCCATCTAGTAAAGGAACTAGCCGCCACCCTCATCGACCAAGTCAAAATAGTTCAACAGTAAGTTTATTCTGCAAGTCCTGTTTTAGGTCTCGCTCTTACTTAATTCTTAGGTCCGCGAACCCTTGCGCCATCATCTCCTCTCGACTGTCTACATACCTGAAGCGATCGTGCTGGTCTGCTGTAGCTCCCTGTCCTTTAGCTAAGGAGCTCGAGACTGTTCACCCGAGGCGCACATACTTTTACCTTACTACCTGCCCTCATCTACCCCTACCAGATCCTTCGGCGCATCGCGCAATCATTACACCTTCGTTGTCAAGCTCAGCCTCTACGTCTGAGGATGCCGATTGTGATCGAAGAAGAGAGCTGAGTCTTTCGCCTGAAGTTGATCTGTCATCGCCCGAATTTGATGACATGGATGATGATATACCAATGCCAGGTACACCAATGGGCTCAGTATCGGGGCGCCACCGGCCGACTAATGTGCCACGCAACCAAAGAGGAGAGGAGCCCCCGTTAGAAAAAGACGAAAAGGAGTTCACGCAAACAGCAGATGGGTTACAAAAACGTAAAGCTAGCGGACATTTACTCCGAGCTGATCCTCTTGACCAAGTGTCCATAGATGATGGCATGCAAAACGAGCAGCTTTTTGGTGAACCCCCGAGGACTCTCGCACCTTCTCTGCTACCGCATATGGCATTCTTGACTAGTCCCGCAATGAGACCTAGCCTGATGATGCCGGCGAAGAGAGATGGGGAGGCCGAAAGTTGGACTAAGTTCGACGCGGCTCTCGAATGGGATAGAAGCCCCGAGACTATCGAGCTTGATGAGCTTGACTGCTTACTCGACGACTTCTAAATGCTCGCATTCGATGGTCTGATTTCCTAATTGATTCTAAGTACCTATTCGATGACCCCTGGGTGAAAGGCTGTACGTGCAGCTGGTGCGTGTTTAGCCATGTATGATGATGGAAGAGACGGCCGCCTTGATGAATCAAAAGGAGTTGGGGCGAGACGGCGCTAGTTGGCTCATTTGATTTTTATTTCGATTTGATTTGATTTGACTTGCCATTTCTGCGTTCTGCATTGATTACTCTGAGTTCATGCTACTTGTTTTCCTATTAGACGATTGCGCGTCTATGAGCAACATGGTTGGTTGCCAGCCGAAGGGGATGTACGAATATCATTAAATGAAGCGCTTAGATTGCGACAAGGGATGGGCCGCATGATGTTGGCCCCAGGTACATGATGGACTGAAACAGTCGTCCCCAACGGCTGATAAAGGGAGCGAAGGGAATGGGAGATAGCGATGTCGTTTGCCGCTTGATTTCTAAAACGGGATTCGACCTGTACAAGTAGAAGACCGAAAAAGAGAAGCTGGCGAGGACAGTGGCCGGCTAGCTAGAGCGCTTAGAACTGGTTACAAGGCAGGCTGGGACTAAAAGGAATAACGGCGCCCAAAAAATGCGAAAAGAAATCCCCAATCAGAATTTAAATTCGATGACGTGATTGATGATTAATACTGGTGAGATGCATAGTATGGGATGAGATCCGTCAACATTGTGTACCAGGTGCTCTTTTATAAGGAGGATCCATGGATGTGTATCGTAGGTATCATATAGATTACAGAGTGGCGAAGCAATCGCTGTATTCGTGGATACAGGTATTGTCGACGAGATCATTTATTTACGCCCATATATATAGTCCAAAAGTCTCGTTAGGATGTCTATCACCCTATATATCGAGCATTTTGTTATAAATACAGTACATAGATAATAGTAGTCATCCATGAAGTAACCCATGGATGGGGGCATCCACTACTCATCCTTCTTCGGCTTGCTGCTAACAGTCAGAATCGACGACCACCAGCTCGCCACCGCCGTCTGCCCCTCATCCTTCTTACCGCCACCGCCGCCATCAGCAGCGGCAGCTAACTTAACAGCCTTATCGGCGGCGGCAGCAGCCAGGTCGCCGCGCACGCGCATCTCGACGAGGATGTGGGTGCCGAGGGTGGCCCAGCCGGGGCGCTCGAGGCGCAGGACCTCGAGGCCGGGGACGGCGCGCTCGGCGGCGCGCACGACGGCCTCGACGTCGCGGTTCCACCAGCACCCGAAGCGGCGGAAGTGGCTGCGCGCGCTGCGGTCCAGGAGCCCGTTGACCGGGGCCCACCAGCTGCGGCCGTGCTCCAGCAGCACGATGCGCCCCGTGTCGGGCGCGACGCGCGAGGCTAGCGCCGAGAGCAGGAGCACCGGGTCGCGCACGCTGCACAGGGTGAAGGTTTGCAGGATGGTGTCGTATTTTTGGGGGGCGGAGGGAGACGAGGAGGGAGGGGAAAGGGATGGGGGTGCTGGGAGAGACGCCTGCGCGTCGGATTTGAGGATCCGGAGACGGTTGTGCGCTAGCGATATGCCCTCTTCGCCCGTCTCCGTCTTGGAGGCGAGCTTCTCGAAGGAGGGATTCTTGGGGACTTGGTCCTCCATGTGCGGCACTACTTGCCGGATCCTCGTTAGCGCGAGGTCGAGCATCGGCGGCGAGATGTCGATGCCCGTGAAGCTCAGGATGGCGTTTTCCTTCGGGGGTTGAAGCCTAGCCCTTAGTCGCGGCGGTGGCGGCGGCTTCGCTGGTTTCGGCTGCTCCTCCTTTCCCTTCTCCTTGCCATCCCCTTTTTTGTCTTCTGCCCGGTCGTCCTTGCGCGACGACCGACCGAACCAGCCGGGCTTCGCCTTCTCCGCGGGGGGCTCGAGGCCGCGCGTCACCAGGGACCAGTCGTAGTAGTCGAAGTTGCGGCCGGCGCCGACGGCGACCTCGAGCACGTGGCCGCGGGCCATCTCGGAGGCGACGCGGCGCCGCAGCTTGGTGACGCCGAACCGCCACTCCGACTTGTCCAGGTGCCGGTCGAACTCGCGCGGCGACTGGATCGAGGGCCGGCCCGTGGGCGCCTCGGGCTCCCGGCCCGGCGTCCAGCGCTCTGCCGGGTGCGTCCGCCAGTACGTTATCATCGACACCGTGAAGAAGCCCACGCACACCGCCGCGGCGCCCGCGCCGAATAGCGGGAACCACCGGTTCCGGACTAGCTCGGAGATTGGTTGTCGCTTGTCTTCGTATCCCTTCGAGGATGATGAGAAGGAAGAGGAGGAAGGGGAAGAACGGGGAGTGGGATTGGGGTTGGGGGTTGGATTTGGCTGGGCCGGCTTGAAAGGGAGCGGCTTTGTGGGAGCTCGCTGCTTCTTTGGCGGCGGCGGCGGCGGCGGTGTTTTCTTAGATGTGGCATATCTTCTCCTGCACTCCCGTGCCGCGGCCCTCGCCACAGGGATATGCACGCACGCCGGCGGCATCGTGATCTGGTTTAACTAGCCAACTGCTAGGTAGGCGTATCTTACGCCCCTAGGAAGTATACCTCAGTACACTACGGATGCAAGATGATAACAGCAGCAAATAGAGCAGCAGATACGCAATGGCAATGAGCTACCGATCCATCCTGCAAACACTCGATGCTTGGATGCGGTTCCGAGCCAAGGAAGGTCCCTGAATTCAGGAACGGGCTGAACGGGGTAATCGGATCGTCAATGGAATTGATGTTCACTCGATATGGAGTCGGTGACGCCAGGATCGATGTAGATCTAGACTCTAGAATCTATCTCGACTTTGAAGCGGAATTTTTGTGACGATCGGATATTTTGGAGAAGTACCTAAGTACATACATATCTCGTACGGTATAAAATGGAACTTCATATGTATTTTAACACTGTGCCTTTGACGCCACTGCAGGGATTCTCCAGTAAAGTTGTGGAGATCGCAACGATATAGGTACCTAGGTACTTAGGTACGTACTGTACCTTGAGATCCAAACGGAACTTGGAAGCTTTGATGCAGCTTATGATAAGCTTCACAGTTCGTACGATAGTATCTAGATTAATCACCAAATTGGAACCGTGGGACCGTGGAACCTTGAAACCTTGACGCGCTTTTTACATACCTACTAAACTTTACGCGTTGATCAAATATGCAACTTTAGAAACTCGATCCTCCCGTCGTGTCTACCTAGTAGATTCCGGTTTCTTTTCGCATGACTAGACTTCGATTTCGAGCATGGCGTCTCAACAGGACCTTCAGGAGCTGATTCGGCTCTTGACCATTGGCATGAGAGTTCCTATGAAAGACGCCCTGGGTCGAATTAAAGAACTACAGATCAAAAATCTCCGTAGGTATGTATGGTTTGAATGCCATCAAGTATATACAATAACTCATATGGCTTGTAAATAACTAGTGCAGTATCCAACAGATAGCCGAGAGTTCTCTCGCTGATGTCACTTCTGCCATCAAGGACGCCAAAGCTGCGCGATCCCTTCACAATGCTTGCAAAGCCCGACTTAAGAATCCCACGGGGCCGTCGACGGCCAAGCGGCCCGGATCTGCCCTCGAAAATGCTTCGAAACGATCGAAGCAATCTAGTGACACCGGCTTTCTCGACAATCCAGAGCCCGTTTCTCCGCGAGAGTTAGAAGCGTCGTTTACCTTGCCTGTAGAAACAGATGAGCAAATGATTGCCAACACCGTGCTCATGACGAATCGTGCCCCCTTAGTTCTAGCGTTCGCCGTTGAGCTGTTACGTTATACAATGCCCGAACAACCTCCCTCTAGCCGGCTAAGCCTGGCGCAAGCTGTCGTTAGTGCCAACTCGAGAAGCAAAGCCGTCTCGATTGGTATAGAGAATGGCCCCAGTGCCGACGAGCAAGGCTGGGGTTACGGTCAACCTAGAGTTAGAGTGATGGGTCGCGAAGTGACAGTACTAAAAAGAGGTGGTTATGAATGGAAAGGGGATGAAGAGGTGGAAGACCGTCATAATTCTGAAAATGATACTGCTGGCAATGATAGCACTGCATCGAGCGCAACGGCAACTGGCATTAGTCAAAAGGCAGCCCCTGAAACATCTGCTGGTCCCATATCAAGGTCATGGTCAGCTAGTCAACCCGTGACTCTCAAGAAGTCAACCTTTATTGTTCGAGCAACTCATATCACCGAGCCTTCCCAGCGTCAGTCAGCCATGCATTCACTATTCGCCGCAACGCCGTCTCTGCATAACGCGTCGCACAATGCTTGGGCATATCGAATTCGAGTCCCTACGCATTTGTTCGGCGCAACTACGATTAAGGAAGAGTCATTCGACGACGGTGAGACTGGCTGCGGTGATTTTCTACTGAAAAATATGCGAGAAACGAATGCTGTTGATACACTTGTAGTAATGACTCGTTGGTATGGTGGTATCATGCTTGGACCCGATCGATGGAGGATAATGCGGAATTGCCTGAAGGATGCCTTAGCAGAACGCCTCCGACTTACGGGAGAGCAGGCCGCTATAGGTGGTGAAGCTGTATGGGGCCTCGACCTTGAGGCTATGAGAAATCAATCTGGATCCACAGGCTCAGCATCTAGTAGGTCATATGAAGCCGGAGTAGTGGGTATGCCTATCCACAGACCAGAGGCGGCGAAAGCGTATCTATTTAAGAGCTTTGCCGCGAGAGTGGAGAACTCTGACGTTGGCCCGGGTGAGGCCGACGCCACAGAAAATCCTACAGACCAAGTAGTAGAGTTGTCGAGTCCCAGAAAAGGGGGTGCTTCGACAAGTAAGATAACACCGAAGAAGAAGACAGTTAAGGCGCTGGAGGTGGAGAAAGAGGAAAATGTCGCCAGATTGCTCGGTGCTATACGACTCCTATATGACAGCTGGGCAGACCATCTCGGTACTGGCGAGCTCGACCGACGAGCCTGGAGCTGGTATGTCGCAGTTCGGCCCGAAGTTGAGAGTGGCCCTTCTGGCTGGGGGGCCAAAGGACAATTGAAGCTCGCCAATATCCTTGCTCTTCGGCGGAAAGAAGGATAAATAAAGATACCCAATTATACGCAAAATCTCTCTAATTCTGAACGCAGAAGGCCCGAGATATGACGCCCATGGTTTAAAGTCATACCAACGCTTACGAACATCCCCAATACTAACTACAGATAGATGGGACTACCGGACTTGGCCGATGAGGCTGTGGTCCTAAATTCCCAAAATAAACACCGAAGTTGTTATGTTACACGAACAAATTGATGGCCACCTAGGTACCTACCTAGGTATGTAATTACGTGCATGAATTCAGTTCATACTTAAGAACTAACTAACCGCCAGAGGTATATATCTCTTCTGAAAATCCATACCAGTCCAACTACGTAGGTATGCTTGTCCAAAGGAAGGCCTCTCGTCTGATCATCTATGTTCTCCTATAATCATTTTACATAGAAGGTCAGCACGAACTATAAATGTCAAGATCTGATGCAATATCTAACTCCAAAACGACAAGAAAACGAAGGAAAGGGGGTGGCATGTGATGGAAAATGGGGAAATAATAAACGGTAGAATACACGAAATCGGCACCACCTCGTTACCACGACTAAACTATCATTTGTCGATATAGACTTAACACCGTTGGCCCATATATCCCACTGCTATTCGATCTCTATCTCCCCTCACTCCCCTCACTCCTTGCGGAATTCCCGGTAGCTGTGCTCGTTCTTCTAGACGGAGCTCGGCTCAGCATGCGCTTGATCTCGCTGCCTGCTAGCCCTGCGTTCTTCGCGACAGTAAAGGCAGTTCGGCGATATGCATCCGGTATGTTTGGGTCTGCATCATGTTGCAGCAACAGTTCTACGACGGCAATTTTTTGGGATAGCTGGGCTGCCAATTCGATAGCTACGATGAGCGGCGTGCATCTTCCCGGGCCTGGGATATCGGGGTTGGCTCGACCCTTCAATAAAAGAGTCTTCACCATAGCCTCGTTGCCTTTCTCAACTGCCAAGTAGAGCGCTGTCTTGCCAAGCCCGTCAACACGGTCGATGAGACTGGGGCAGCACTCGAGGAGCACCTCAGCCACCCCAATGCCTTTAGCCTTCGTCTGACACCGATGCAGCGGTGTTCTACCGTCATTGTCTACGACGTTCGGGTTCGCCTGGTGCTCCTCAAGCAGCAGAGCACATAAGTGCCGGTTACGTTTTGCGGCCGCACTGTGCAGCAACGTCGACCCTGATGCGTCGCGCTGCTCTACTTGCGATACGTTCGACAGCATATGCCGAAGTACATCGATATCCTCGGCCTGGACTGCTTGATGCATCGGTGTCGTTCCTGACTCTGGGTCGCAGAAGCTGAAACTAAATGTCTCGCTATCGACATCCACTGCAAAGACCAGGGTTAGTAATTGTTATTTGTACAGTGTCGAGTGATTTTGAGATTGTACTTACTGCCTTGCTCTTTGCACCACCGATAGGCGCTAGTCAGGTCAATGCCCGAGTTACTCTCAAGGTTGTCCTGCGTTATCTGCGACGACATGGACGACGAATCGAGTGTTGCATTTATGCGAAATTCTCGCCGCATCCATTCTCGGAGTCCACACGCCTCATCAAGTGCCTCGGATTGCAGGTGGATATGGACCAACAGTTCGACCGATTCCTCGATGAGTCTATTTGATATGGGCTGTACTTGGACTCGGCTATCAAGGGCGCGTTTCAAAAACATCTGCGCTTTCTTGACGTTGTTCTGCTTGAAGTAGAGCTCGCCGAGTTTGTGATATAACCTAGCTCGTCGGTCATCGTCTAGTCGACCCGCCTCCTGCTTGACTTCGTCATCGAGCAATTGTTGTAACACGATCTTAGCTTCGAGATCGGCCTCGACACTTTCACATTGCAATAAAATACTCGCCAGTCCCTCATTCATATCTGTGAGGTTTTCATGCGAGGTATCGTCTGTCCTATGCGGGGTTCGGATATCTAGCAGCCTTTTCATGAGCTTGATGCCTTTTCGTTGATACCTAGCCGCCTTGACGAAGAGACCGCATTGCACTAGCTCTTGCACAATTTTTCGGTTGGCTTCAAGCTGACAATCGAGAAGTTTGTCATTATGCACATCTTGGTAGTCAGGCTCCGGGTCGTACGTGTCTTCCTCGTATACCGTTAACGTGTCGACACTCACGGATGAGTTCGGGGGGATAGAGTGTGTGTCAACGGAAGCCTCGTCGAGATGATTAAGAGATACTGCCGTTGCTACATCGTCAGCTGTCTTACGCCAGTCCCGAATTTCTTTTTCCAGTGTGCTGTCTTCCGGGTCTTCCTCATCCTCGGTGTTAGAACTATGTATGCGAACTGACCGAATGTCTTTCCTCCTCACACGACCTAGAACGAGATTGGGAGACATTCGGATAGCACCGGTTAGTTTGCGGATCTCGGTTTGGATTTGTTTCTGTGAGCTTGCCGTTTCCCAAAGGGCACCCAGCGAGAGCGTTGTCAAGCTTAGCTGCAGGACAGTTTTATATGAACTAATGCGTTGGATGATATCTTTGATACGCTCTTCTTTTAACAAATGTCGAAGGCTTTGTGTTATTCGTTCGGTGGCTCCCGCCCCGTCTTTGAGCTGCGGAAGCTCACGATTTAGTGTCTCTAGTGATGTGTGGCATAACTGGATAATCCGGTAGATATTCGTATGGTGGTCGCGTTCAAAGGGAAATTGGCGTGGTCGATTCTCGAGCGTTCTTTTTATGTTGCCTACGGCTTTTTGCAGCTCGAAAATCTCATCGTGGACCTCCCGGATAGTGTCGCCGATATATCTAGTCTTCTGGATAAAGCGACTTAGACCCTTAGCCAGAGCTCCGGCCAGCTCGATGACCTGGAATGATCCCACAGTGACAGAGAATGGATCCATCTTGAGCCCTTGTCGATACTACCAGGTAGCCCGGCGGCCGGTGGCCGGTGGCATTCTATCAACCGATCCGAAGGAGTTCACAACCCGCTAGATCGAATTTCAATATTTTACTTGGACCTTTTGCCGTCCCAAAGTTAAATCAGATCATCGACGTCTTTGCAGAGGATAAGGAGGTTTCTAAGGGTAACACCCGAAAGTGATACAAATGGAACTAAAACAAGAAATAAGGAAATAGTATTTGGGGTAGAGCTGAAACGCACGCTGCATGTCTACTTAGGTAGACTATGGGCTGGGGGGGGATGATGGGTTGGCCATATTCTTAGGTCATTGGATCACACCTAGGTAAAGGACTCCGTATTACCCTACTTATCAACCAAATGCTTGTAAACTAGGCACGTACTTAGCTCATGTATCGCTCGAAAACTACGTCACTTGACACTGCCTCTTTCGTCGATCTGGAAACGAGTAGACGATATATTGGTGGCTTCACGGTCCCTCTTGTAATGGATACATATACGAAGAAAGACCCAACACCGAAGAAACCAGAAGTATTCCTTGGCAGATGTCTTAAAGAAAATCCTCGGTCAGATCAATGACTACCAACCTACATATATCCTCCTGCACAATTCCTGCATCAGCCACCGCAGTGATTGGGATTAGGAATATCACTAAACAGGTTATAGGAGCATTGTTTGAAGGCGACCTGAAGCACAGTACGGTTAACAATCTTGGTTACTCTACCTACCTAGGTAGTTTACACCCATATCCGCTTGATCAACGCGGGAAGCGAAGGCATTTTGGAATTGAAGCAGCTAGTTCGCTACCAAATACGAACGCGGCTGGCTAGAGCTGGCACACACCCGCTATGTTGATGCAGACAGTTTGTAAAGGAGCAACGATCTAGACTCCGCGGGGGAGCTGGAGCGGACAATAGTGGCTAAGCAAGCCTCATTGCAGCCTGCCGTTCATTATATATACTTACGTACTCCCCTCGCGCCTACACACCTAGAAGGAAGTTCTCAAATCCTTCAAGGCGCCTCTCGGTGAGGGCTTGGGGGCCTATAATACCTTGTACATTCACTTGATATTGCAAGCCACCGCCGCTAGCTAATCCTAGATGCAACGGAAGAGCTCATTGGTACATATGTGCCGTTTATGTCATCACAATTAACAAGTGCATAAGTGCTGACCGATGGTTGCTTTTAATGAAAAGTAAGGCTCGAAGCTAGAAAACCTTGGACTTACCGAGACAGCGAGGGAACTTGAACAAAAGGTCTGATTTGAGCAGCTATTCCTCGTCTTACCTTGTTTAACTCCATACACAATGGTCTTTTATGAGGTTAGTTATTCGGTCGAATTCTTGCGTTAGCTCATACACGGGATCCAATACCATGGCCGATCACCGCGGATCCTCCTTCAGCCATTCACTATCCATCCCAATGTCGACAATGTGTCTGTCTAGATCTGGCAACAACAATGAGCCAATCGAGGCTAGAAGCCATAATCAGTACTATGATCAAGTACATAAAAGACGTAATAACAACCATGGGATCATTGAAAACCCACTAGGTACGATAATCATGGATTAAAACGATATCACGAAGCTTAATTAACCCTTTTTTAGTTCATCTAACCGACGAGGAACTCCAGGAAGATGTTGCGTTTTTCGGGAGAACATGCCTGTCGACAGTCGACCCAGGCAAGTTGCTTCGAGCTGCTAGAGTAGCCCAGAATGCCCGTTTGTATGATGGGGTTGCCCGGTTTGAGATTCCAATGGCCGGCTATAATGAAACCCGCTACAGCTTGCCAGTCGAGCTGAGCGACGAAGAGAAGACAGCTCTGAGATTGGAGAAGGATGTTCTTTTCTCACAACGAAGCATGTTTATTGTTATCCTTACCGTCTCACTGGCGGCCTTCCTCCAAGGCTTCGTACAGTCCTCGATCAACGGTGCCTCGCTGTACGCGGATCAGTTCGGACTTCCGGACGTGACCTCGTCAAGCGAAAATTCACAACCTCATCTGGATGATTGGAAACTTGGGGCCACCAACGCATCGCCGTTCTTCTTCGCTGCTGTTCTGGGCTGCTGGTTGTCCCTCCCCATCAACGACCAAGTTGGTCGTCGAGGTGCAATGGCTGTGGCTGCATGTCTCATATTCGCCAGCTCGTTGGGGGCAGCGTGGTGTTCGACTTGGCAGGCACTATTACTGGTGCGCATTCTGAATGGTATCGGTATGTCCGGAATATTTCTGCTTTGTGTCTATATATATACCTACACGGCTAAGGTATAATATGTAAAAAACCTATAATAACATTCTTCTCCGAACAGGCATGGGCATTAAGGCCGTTAGTACGCCCATTCTTGCGTCGGAGACAGCCGTTGGTTTCTGGAGAGGCAGTGCCATCCTTGCTTGGCAATTATGGTAAGCTTTGGACTCTTATAACATGAAATCATCGTAGTAACAGCTATGGCGAAGGGTGGCTTTCGGAATTATGATGGGCTTCGTATTCAACCTCGCGTTCAACACGGCAAATGATCCCAAGACGTCGGTACAGTTGATCCTAGGCGCCCCTTTTGTTCCGGCAATCTTACTCATGATCGGCCTGTGGTTCTGCCCGGAGAGCCCTCGCTATTATATGCGGCGAAGGACTTCCAGCTACAACCCCCAGAAAGCATACAACGTGTTGCTGAGACTTCGTAAGACGGAGGTGTGTATCGTCTGCATCCAAACGAAGGGGGAACGGATGGCTAAATCTGCCTTAACCAATTAGCTCCAAGCACTTCGCGACGTCTACCTGATATACAAGTCCGTCCAGCTCGAGGAATATTCGGACGACTTTGATGTTGAAAACCATGACGACGGTATTCCCCGGGGGCTTTTCGCTCATACCAAGAACTATGCGTCTCAATACAAGCAGCTCTTCACTCAGAGACGACTGAGAAACGCTCTGATAAGTAGTTCGATAGTCGCGTTAGCTCAGCAACTGTGTGGCAGTAAGTCAATCTGCTACCTTCCTGACCTCTAATTCGGCCCCTGACCAACATCTAAAAGGTCAGGACAAGTTCGTGTTGCTAACATTGCCGAACAGTCAATATCTTGGCGTTTTATTCCGGTAGCTAGCTTACCTAGACATTCACTCAGGGGTCCACCTGACTAACTGACTTCCTCCTTTATGTTAGGCACATTGTTTAGTGGAGTTTTGGGCAATAGCAAAGATGAACGTCTCTACCCGATGCTTTATAGCTTCGGATATGGTATGCCTAAAGCTAGCCCGTTATGATTATTAACTTAAGCAACTAGAAACCATATCTAAATCTGTCGTATAGGGGCCGTGAACTTCTTCTTCGGCCTTCCGGCAATTAGGACCATCGATACCCTCGGCCGCCGCAAGTGGCTTGTCCTCACCTTGCCCGTGATGTGCCTATTCATGCTGGCTGCGGCCCTGTCGACCCTAATCAACGATGACGACGGGAATAAAACGAAAGTTGCGGTCATGGCTGTGTTCGTATTCTGTGCGTACCTCCATACCCAAATAACATCTCGACGAAGCAAAACGAATTAATCAGAAGTTGCCATACGCGTATAGTGTTCTCAGCAACATACTCCCCTGGAATGGGTAAGTTGTCTTCGTAGCTGAAACCCCTAACCACCGGCTAATACCCCATTGCCTAGGCCCCATCCCATTCACTCTTGCGTCTGAAAGGTTAGTTGGTCTCATCTGGAAGTACGCAGATCTAGATATGCTGACGGAACTACCTATTAGCTTCCCACTCTCCCATCGCGAAGCAGTACGTAGCGTCGACAGATGATTCCCAATATCGGCGGCCGCTAACTTCCAACCTACCTGTCTAGGGGTGCGCATTTGCAATCGCAATCAACCTGCTCTTCGCCGGGCTCATACAGATGTTCTTCCCGAGGTACGTTCTCCCCAAGGCCACCAATGCTACTGCTTACTAACACATCCCCTCCCGCGTGCCAGCATCTACGCGCGGCTCCACGACGGCGGCTCGCTGGGGCTCTTCGCGGGCCTCAACCTCGTGGCCTTCGTGCTGGTGTTCCTGTTCGTCGAGGAGACCAAGCGCCGGTCCCTCGAGGACCTCGACCTCATCTTCGCCGTGCGTAAGCGCGACTTCGTCCGCCACCAGGTCTGCAAGTACGTCCCCTGGTTCTTCCGCCGCTACCTCCTCGGCCGCCGCGCCGACGAGAAGCCGTCCCTGTACGTCGATCTCATCTGGAACACGCCGCGGAAGAACAACGGCGGTGGGGTGGGTGTGGATGGCGACTGGAACGGGTTTTCGGCTAGTGCGGGTGTTGGCATTGGCGTTAGCGTTGGCGACGGTACTGCGAGGGACGTCGTCGGCGACGACAACGTCTCCCCGTCTTTCCCCCGACGGCCGTCCGGCTTCATGGCGTCGGAGCCCTTCCCGAGGGTCTCGGAGGATTCAGATGATTCTGCCCATAGATGAGGCGCCGAAGGATGTGCGTTTGACGGGTTTTACCTCCTAGTTGGAAACAAGGAGGTATTATAAACCTAAATACCTATCTGCTGTAGATGAATTCGGTTTCTTCGCTATTCGAATAATACGTAATGCTACTTTTCATCTAATGAACTTCTCACGTAACGGGGTTCATTGCAGCTGGTGGATATTTCGAAGAGCTTTATCTGATGTATCCTGCCTGCTATGTTTCTTTTGGGCAAACCGACTTGATCTATGGATATCTCCCGCCTGCCTTTATTCTCTAGCTATAGGCGCCTGGGCAGATATCTGCATCTATCAAACTCTGCTCTACTCTACTCGACCAAGCTCAAGACACTACCTGCCATGGTAGTCTACAATCCGACTCTTCACCACCATTCACACACGCGAGGTTAGCTATCACCGCAACACTGCACTACACGCAACCTGAAAAGCCGAATAGGTAGGTAGGTAGGTAGTCATATCATAAGATCAACCCGCCCAAAGCACCAAATCGCTGAGCATGCACGTAATCTATCTATCTATGTATCCATAGCCGATGCTCCTGCTCCAGTAAAGCCAATGCGCAAACCATGCAATGCGCAAACCGTGTAATCCATGCATACGTACATGCGTGCGTACGTGCATCTACAAAACAGCCAGCTTCAGTCATCCCGCGTCCCCAGTCCAAAAAGCCAGTAAGTATCTAGGGTAGACCGGCCTCAAAGCCGCCCACTTTTTAAAAAAAAAAAACACCCTAGAAGCGGCCGTCTGTGATCTCGTTGAAGATGTCGCGCGTGATGAGGTTTCCCCTGAGCAGCGCCCTCTCCGTGATCTTGCCTCTTCTCGGCTCCGCCTGCCCCTTCCCCAACGGCCGCTGGTACTGGTTTTCCTTGCCGTCGGGGACCTGGCCTTGGCTTCCTCTCGCCGGGGCGCGGCCGTTATTCGCCGCGAAGCCTTTCTTGGGTACCTTCTTCATCGGGGACCGCTGCTGCGGGCTCGCGACGACATTCGCACCTCTGCCCGCCGTCCCCGCGACCGTGATCTGCGTACCGGCGCCGCCGTCCTCGAAGAAGTGGGACTCCAGCGCGTCGGCGGGTAAGTCGTAGACCCAGTCGCGGCCCTCCATGAGGCTCACGAAGCGGCTCAGCATCTCCTGGTCGCCGGCGCCCTTTAGGGTGCTGCGGCTGCCCACGACGAGCAGCTTGGTCTTGGCGCGCGTGAACGCGACGTTGATGCGGCGCCAGTCCTTGAGCAGGTCGCCGATGCTGCACGCCTCGTTGCTTCTCACCAGGCTGAGGATCACGACTTCCTTGTCGCGCCCCTGGAACCGGTCTGCCGTGTGCAGTTCGATGCTGCTGCCGTGCGCGCGCAGCCCGTGCTTCAGCAGCGAGAGTTGCGAACGGTAGTGCGTCATCACGCCGATCTCGGCGGCGGGCACTCCAGTTGCAAGCAGGGCGTTGACAAGCTGGACGACGATTCCCGCCTCCGTCGGGTTGACGATGCGGTTCCCCTTGGCTTCCTCGCGAGAAGAGGGCAAGGAGTCCGTGTTGACGAAGCGAACGCGGGCCGAAGGATCTACGAGGTGTCGTAGCCAACAGCTGTCGTTCGTCCAGGCGGCACAGAAGGAACGCGGTGTACCGGGAAGTTTAATAGTATCGGCGTCGTAGTGCTTCTGCCGTAAGTTCTCCATGTGAGGCACGTCCAGCTTTTGATGGCGAAGAGCTTCTGTGCCACACTTGAGACGGCCTTCGTATATGAGAGTATTGCTGAGCATCATTACATCCTCACACATGCGGTACTGATGTTCGAGGTTAACAACTGAGTCGGGGTGGGTGTCCGAAAGCAACTTGAAGAGACTGATATCAAGACCGCCGACGCGAGCTTCTTCGTTCTGCACTAAAGGGGGTAGTTGGTTGTGATCGCCAACTAAGACGAACGTGCGTGCCATCCGGATCGGTCCAAGACAGATAGGGAGCGTGATCTGGGACGCCTCATCGACAATGCAATAGTCGAAAGTCCGTTCATTGAAGACCGGGTGGTTTACCCCTAAACAGGTCGTTGCCACGATTGGCGTTCCATGCCAGGCACTTCGAATCTCCTCAAAACTGTTCATCGGCTGTCCGGCAAGGATTGTAAAGTCCTGTACATCGGGATGAACTTTTGCTATTGCGCCAAGCCGCAGAATAGGCATCTGGTCGTTCTTCAACTTTAGCAATATGTTGTCGACGGCAGAATGCGTGTATGACGTTAAGAGGACGCTTTTCCCTTGGCTGACAAGTGCGCGGATGATGTGGGCAATCGTCGTCGTCTTGCCGGTACCGGGCATACCTAGGACTAGAGCATAGTCGTTCGCACTCATGACCTTCTCGATAGCTTTCCTTTGGTCAATGTTTAGACTCTCTTGATCGGCGACGGTGTACTGGGTCGTAATCGCTTTGAAAGTCGGTGGAGTGAGGTCGACCACGAGTCGTCGAATTTCCCTAGACCCAAACACTCCGTCTGCCATCACTTGGACTAGATTATTTCGGACGGTTGCCATACCGCTGCTAAACTCATCTTTATCGAGCCGGTATTTGAGAGGCGGCTCTTTGACCTTGCCCTGGGACTGGGCTGGCGTTGCCCCTTCTGGTGCTACTTCCATAATGCTAGCGAAAACTTGGTTATTTGTTGCATCAAATCCTGACCGGCGTACGCGGGCATTATGAAGTCGACGGTCAACTGCGACGGTGATCTTCTGCTTTCGCACCGAGGTGACGAAACCAATGCCGAGAGCAAAGTGGCCCTGTTCGTCCGAAACTACTATAGGCTCACCTACTGCAAGCTGGGAATCGAGGAAGGAAAAGTTAGCGGCCGGATGCTCCTTGACAAACGTATATCGAAACCGGTTGATTCTTGGATTGTTGGTGTCTTCAGCAGCAGAGCCCTCCTCGATGATGACGTTGGCAAAGCACCGCCCAACCTTTTCTCTCTCGGTACTCATCATAGTCCATAGCTCTCGGCGTAGTTTCTGGCTCTCCTTTTCTTCTTTCGTCAACAACTCCTCCCATTTTAGGAAGAATTCTTGGTGGACTGGGGTCAAGTGTTGGACGACTTCATCGAACTTCTCTTTCATGCCGCTCGTCTCTTGATCACCATTGTCCGCGAGTTTATGATATATGAAGCAAGATGTCTTTGCATAACACTTGCTACATGCGTTAGAGCTTCGCTTCATGGGTGGGAGCTGGACACTGCGCTCTCGAATGTAACAGGCAAGTTGATTGCGCTGCATAATCATATGGCGAAGTTCGTTCCGAATTGTCGGTATTCGAATCGTCTGTGATGTTTCCATGTAGTACAGGATTCCGTAGGCGATTTCGACATCATACCGATCTGATAATAGAAGATTATAAAGAGATGTTTGCGCCTGATGATTGCTCGTGGCGTTATGGCCTGTCTTTACTTCGAAGGGCACGGTCAGGGTTCGTCGCTGAGCCCCGTCCTTCATTGTCACTTGTACCGTTGCGTCGATGTTACCTTTCAGTCCGTACATTGGGGACCAAACATGCTCTTCGACGTCGAGCAGCTTCGTGACGCACATATTGGCCTTGTCACCGTTTCGGCCTTGTACAACAGCATCGGGCTGGCGCATATTAGCAAACACTTCTCTGAACACCAAGCAAGATTCAGAATGCTTACCCTCGGGAAAGGAGTGACAAATGCTGCTGCCCAACTCTTTAGCTCTGGCATTTTCGACCGAAGGTGCTCGCAAGCATCACTGACGGACACTTTGATAGTATATAAATCTTCCACGTGCTTTTCTGCAATATTACAAATAACACTGTTCAGAAAATCTGGGCTCCATTTGTTGGACATAAGTGCTTCTTGGAATATCTCGTGCAGCAAGGTTCCGTATACCAAGGGCAGTGTCTTGTCACTGGTGGCCTTGACGCGGTCCTGGAGGACAGCTCGGCGCATGCACGTAAAACTGTCAGCTACAACTGTAGCCGATATCAACTGATCCGGATGCAATATGAGTATGTTCTGGGAGTTGTCTATAATGCATTGCCCAGTCGATTGGAACTCTCCGATTATGTGGACGTAGGCTTTCGGGCTTGCCGACGTGTCTACCCAGTCTCCTCGAAGATGAACAGTCTTCATGACGTTACTTCGATCGACTTGAACGAATAGAATCTAGGACCGTTAGCTGTTCTGTTTTGTTCAACCATCCGCATAGGGGGCTTACCTTTTCTGTTGATTCTCTTCCGTTGTCATCGACATATTGGCTTTGAAGCACCTTAGTCACAAGATATCTTTGAATTGTCTTGGGCTTGTCGGCTACCTACGAATATTCTTAGCAACTAGATTCAATCCGTTCCCGTCATCACCTACGTACAGGAGGTAACGATCCAGCTATCTGTTTAGAAGAAGCGGATTGTGTAGCAGCCATTTCAGCGGCATCAAAATCGAAGTCGCCCCCAAAATCATCATCACCGAATGCGTCCTCGGCAAAGGCATCAGTCACAAATATTGATCTTTCCTGTGCGGCAACAGCAGGTTGAAGTGGCGTTTGGGGTTTGTCCCTAGACGGATGACTTGAATCGATTTGCGTTAACAAGTCTTCAGCAGCAGTAAATATGTCGTCGTCCATATCCGCAAACTCGTCGTCGAATGATGCAGGTTCTTGGTTAGGTGGTTGCCGATCTGGAATTTGCCCAGTGTCTGCCGGCGGTATTACCGGATTTTCTTCCAGACCCTCTGTTCCCGACTGACCTAGACTAGCATCCAACTCCATAAGCGTATCCTCGTCAAAGTCGTCGTCTCCATAGTCGGATAAGTCGTCTACAAACACCTCCGGTTCTTTCTTTCCAACTGCTAGCGCGCTCTTTTCGGTGAACAGCGGAGGGGCAGGCTTCGAAGGAGATTTCTGTCGGGTAGGCGAGCCAGTAGCTTGGGCAGCTGGCTGGGAGCGTTTCTTCTTGGGCGAGGGAGACCTCAAGGCATCCTGGCGGACTTGGATGGCCTTCGACCTATTGATATCGTCCGTCACGCTCTTCAATAGGGCGCTTACCATAGATGACTTTGAATGGCCACCTGGACTCTCCTCGATTAGAATTTCCGTCGGCTTCGTCGATTCTGTCCGTTCGATCCTTCGACGTTTTGGCCAACTCTCTCCGCAGCTGATGGCCCTTCGTAATCCGCTTTCGGTCCTCCGGGGAGAAGATGACACCATGATTTGAGCCAACGCAGAATTCATAGGCCCGAGCGGCGTGACGGAGGTAGATCCGCTAAGAGAGAACCGATCCCATAATTCCACCGCAGGATCAGCATGTGGGGACTTGAGCGCCCGTGACAACTTCTTGATGTTTATGGCTGGAGTATGAGGCTTCGAATGAGATGCAGGCGACGAAACAGGCGAGGAACTCCGCGCTCTCTTTTTCCCTCTCTTACCAGGCATGACCGGCGATAGCTTTAGCCTCTGGCCCGGATCTTCTCTCATATCCCAGCCGATCTTCTCATTGGGGCTAGTTTCTTCTTCAATCTCTTTGGTCTCGTTCATTCCAATGAGATCTTGCCATGCTAGTCGACTCACGGGCGTGGTCGTACTCTCATTGGAAGCAGGCGAATCGGCTGTTTCGGGATCGAGGTGCGACGGTGCGTCGATGACAATGGCTGGTACATCGGTGTCTTCGCCACTGGTCTTGGTCGATCCCTGGCATTTGAAGGCGCTGAGCTTATTCTTTGTGACCTCGGAGATGGGTTGGAGTGTCTTGGGAATTACATTTCGAGTTGTGGTTGAATGGCTTACAGCTGAATGGCTTCTGGTTTTGGACCAATGTTGTTGTCGAGTCTGCATTTTTTAAATCAGGTCCATGTTAATCGAATATATTAATTGCATGCACTTATTAAAAGTGATACGCACCTTAGAGGAGCCATTTTGCTCGGATAATGATTTCTGAAGTGGCATAGCGGTGCTGCTGCTGCTACTCGGGGATTTATTTTGTCATAATTAATCTTCAAACAGAGGCGACGACGACGACTCCGAGTAGGTAAATTGTGGTTTGAACTAATAAGAAAATGATGAGAAAAGGGTTTCTATATTGTTTTTTCTGGAGAGTAAAGTCCTAATTTCTAGGTTACGGGTTATGAGCTGAGGTAAGAGGGGTTGTTGCAAAAGGTTCGTATTGAATACCAAAGCAGTGGTTAGATAGGAATAGGAATTGAATTGGAACGCGACAAAGTACAAACGCGGTTGAGAATCAATAAAACGCGTCTAGTAACCCAGCCACAGTTCCACAATATTACCCCACTTAATTGAGTACATATGATCACATCCATGGATTAATGTTCATCATCACTGCATGAAGGTGGCTTGAATGTGGGGTAAGTGGCTTGGACCTGCCGGAATGAAAAGGAATAGGTACATCGATACCTACCTAGCCTAGCATAGGTACTTATCTGTAGTGTACCTAGGTACCCTAGGTAGGTAGGTACTACCGTATGGCCCAAGCTCCCTTCTCCATAATACCGATATCTTATCTCCCTGGAGCTTCCGGAACGTCACCCCACCAAATCATAATCATACGAAGCTTCAACTTACAACTTCAATTTACAACTTCAACTTATGACTTCAATTCATGATCCGTGCCACTTTTACAATCCTGTGTGATTCCCATTTCTCGATGAGAGGCTCGCTCCATCCACTAAAGCGACTGCCAATGAGATAGTCCCGATAATTATAAATCCCGACAACATGTCGTCTAATAATGAGTACGGTTCCCAGTTCGAAGACCTCTCGTCATTTGAAACCCCCCCTTGGCCGTACATGGATCGTGCTCAGCAGACACAGCTCGAGAAGAGATTCTTCGAGGAGGGCGCTACTATTCACTTTGAGAGGCTTCCAGAACTACCATTCTGGGCCAAGAAAATGTTCGCCCATGAGGGTTTGCGCGTTGTTTACATTACTCGCAAGGTCCTCCAGTCATCTCTTACTTCTCATCGCCGTTTGACTGCCGATGAAATCGATGGTACGAGTGAGGCTGCTGCCATATCCTTTGGGTACATGCCGTGGATTTACCCTTGCTCCATGGCCGGCTCAATTGGTTTCGCATGGGCCGGGAGGAAGAAATTCAAATTTCCTTTCTACCAGCCAAAGTTGAAGACATTCAACCCGTGCGTCTTCCCCACGAGACGTTTCCCCGTTGTCAAGGCCCAGAAGGCTCTCTGGATGTGGCATGGTCTCCGCTGTGCTTCTTACTACCCTTTTTTAATGTTTGGATTTGTTCTCTTATTTAGTTCTATGACAAACACATCATTCGAAGCACGCATGCTGAGAGACCCACGCCTTAAGGGTCTGGTGCAAGACATGAGGAGGAGCGTTGCCACCGCGACTGAACAGTCGCGGATAAACAACCCGCATCGTCCAGATGCCGACACCTCTCAATATTCACAGGAGGTTCCTCCTATTCCTCAACAGTATTCCTCAGTATCAGGAAATCAAACGCCGCGTGGTTATGACCGCGACACATCTAATGGTCAAAATAGCCAGTCTCAAGTACCACCTACCAAGCCCCAGCAAGCGGGATACCCCGATTCAGGTTCACAAAACACAGGCTTTGACTTAGGCCTGTTCGATGACGACGACGCCTCGCCAGTTCCGGCATCAGTGAAGATGGCGGAGGCACAAAGGGCTCGCAATGCCCAAGGTGGCTCTACGTGGGATCGCATCAGGCAGCAGTCAAATTCTGGCAACTCTCAATGGGCTCAGGGTGATTCCTCTGGCCAGGAGAGGGGATGGGGCCAACTACGGCAGGATAAAACTCGGAATCCGCGGGAAAATCAACCGAAGACGGAGTACACAGAGCAGGACGAGGAGAAGGAGAAGAGGAACTACGAGAGAGATCAGGCACAAAAAGATTTTGATGCTCTCCTGGAGGCTGAGCGACGCGGCGGGTCAAACAGGAGGTAAATGGCCGGCTGGCTTAGGATTCATGGCGGACTTAGGTTTCGTGACAACTGTGGACGGGATTGGAGCGATTCGGAAGATATAAGGATACGCATGAAGCCTGTAACATCATGCATGAAAAACAAACGTTGAATATTATTATGTTCTGTTATATTTCGATACAGGCGCATGATCTCGAGCGAGTTGATTCGGCGTCGAGTTAATTCGCAGCCATATATACAATTTCCGAAGATGTACTATCCATAGACGCCCTCGGTTTCTAACACCAATTGTAGCAAGTAGTTCACGATGAAAATCCCTTAGCGACTAGGTATATTTCCTAGGCCGAGTATCTTTGCCAATGTAAACCTAATCAGATACTGGGCTCTATCTGATTGATTTGCTTTGAACAAGTGTCTGCATCATGAGCATTATATTTCATTAAAGGATCTACGGTCTTTGTCTACGTCGTCTTCTTTCCCCCTTTTCGAATCCCCTTAAATAACAATAGTGGGGGTGATACCAATTGTCGAAATTACATTAGCAAGACAACCACAAAATTAAAGCCGTATTTTTACATACATATGGGTTAAATACAAGAGTCCGCTACATTCTTAGCCTTCTAGATTTTATAATTTAATCGTCATCACTGCCTACTTGTTGAGGGAGGCTTTCTTTTTCGGGTGTGTGTGTATGGATAACCTGTCAGAGACTATCTCCATTTTATCATATGATAAGATGGGTATCTTCCTTTATCACGTGTTTTTGGACCTTAGGCTCTTAACGGCTAGCCATATGCATCATGTCCGTTAAACCGTTAAACCATATAAATATCACTGTATAAATGTATAGTATATATTGTATTTTTTAATAGCTTTTTATAAATATAAAAAGTATAACGCTTTATATTATTATAATTATAACGTTATATAACGTATGTTTTTTTATAAATAATTTAAATTATATAAAAAAATAAAAAATAAAAAATATTTATAATTTTAATTTTAATAATAATTAAATAATTAAATTTTATATTATACGTATTATATAATATATTATAAATTTTATTAATTTATTTTTTAATATTAATCGTTTTAAATAAAATAATTACATTTATATTAATTAAATAATAATTAAAAAATATTATTTATTATTTTTATAATATATTTAAATATAAAATATATTTAATATAATATATATAATTAAATTTAATTCTTTTGAAGTTATTTATTTATATAAATTATATTTTAAATTATATTATATTATAAAAATTATTTATATTTAAATTTAATTAATAATAACGAAAAGATTTTACGTAATATTTTTTAAATAAATTATTATAATTTTTTTATAAAAATATAAATATAATACTTTATAATATTATACTTTTTATATTTATAAAAAGTTATTTTAAAATATAATATATATTATATATTTATATAATAATGTTTATATAATTTAATAGTTTAACGGAAATAACGTTACGGCCAGCTTTACTTTTCTATTCAAGTGGTCTGTGTGTATTGGAGATATCTTCAATCTTTGGTTACTCACGTGACTTGTTATGAGACAATAATGCTCTAACATAAAAGATTTTACCGTTGGTAGAATCAGAGTTTTTCTGTAGACAATGAATACAACCTCTTACTGAAAATTGAAGTATCAATCTGATATAACCCTTTCAAAAGTTTCTTCCATACAAGGGCCCCTGCCAGCTGTTTCGCAGGGCTATACCAGCTGACAGAGCTAGCAGATCAGAGAACTGGCAGCTGAACGAAGTTCTCGACAGTTGGTGTCAGGCACTGCCATCTGGTGACAGAGGCTCCCTATGGAAGAAGCCTTTGAAAGGGTTAACCGTACATGTGTACCCAGGGGTAGGTTAGAGAGATAGGTAGAAAAGTCCATGTTGGTTTTAAAGTGCAAAACTAGACCCGACTACCTAGGTACCTAGATATTAATGGGCGGCAACTTGGGAATACGAGACTGTCATTACGAAGACCTTGAGAAGGAGGGCTCGGCGCTGTTTATGTATATAATAGGTCAGACAATTCAGTTCAGGATTCAAACACGCAAATCTAGAGAAAGTTGGCTGGAAATCATCGCACTTAAATGATACTTGCTATGGAATTCAACGCACGACATTATCGTAACAGATCAATAGTCTTCAACAACATTTTCTCTTCCCATCACACCCCTCAATAGGTTCCCTCACCTATTACACCCCTCAACATGTTCCATATTGTTACATCTCCATTTCCTTCTTGACACTCTGGCAAGTGACGCCTTCTTTGTCATCGTCTATGTCCATTTCGTCCCCTAGGTCGAGGCTAGGATAGGGATCGAGGTCAGGATAGGGGTCGTTATCGACCTGGTCGTCCAGAGCTTTTTTGAGAAGGGCGCCACCTTCAGTTGTGGAATCGGTGTCAACCACCGACACTGGCGCGCCGCCCTCTCCAACCTCTCGTGAAGTATCCCAAAGCACAACTTCTGAGGCATCGTACCCGAGATCTCGGAGGGCAGCATCTATGTCAAGGATGCTTTCGTCGTACATATAATTCTCGATCAATAGGCCTTGTATTACTTTGACGTCATGGAAGTCGACAAAATCCATCGAGAGGAGATACTCCCTCGCCGCTGTGAACGACAGAAAGAGTTTTTCATCCACGGGTACACCTAGGGCGCGATACCACTGTCTATTAATAGACAGTAAGACGACGCATTCCTGGCATGGTCCATCTCCGGGCGTATACGGCCGGACGTCTGCGAGGTCGTGATAATGTGTTTGGCAGATTGTAGACTCGGTTGTGATGAACTGCTCGCAAGGAACGACCTCGAGGTCTCGCTCGAGGTGACCGCATGATTTGATCTTCATCTGCCATATGTTACACATCTTGAACAGTGGATGTGAGACCAGGGTAGAATGAGAAAAGTTAATTGGCTTGGGAGGAATCTTAGAAACGATCGATTCTTGTTGATTCTTAGACTAAGGGGGGCTGGATCAGCCTCAATGGCCATATGTGATGAATATGAGTTGCTTGAGGGCACCAGTGTGGACGAGTGTATGAGGAAGGTTGTTAGGAGGAAGATTGTAGGAGGAAGATTGTAAGAGGGAAAATGGAAGAAGAAAAATATTTGGGAGGATTTTAAACAGAAGCAGGAACTCGTGGGAGCTTACCTCATAAACCTTCTTGCTAATAAAAATTAGGGCAATGGGACCACTGCTGGTTTGCGTCTTCTATGATGGATTCCAACGTCCGATATATTCCATCATTGGTGCCTAGATGGTCATTGATATTGCACTACTTGAATAAAACGGGTAATCGGCCTCACCAGGCATACAGTAGTACTCGCCCCCCATGATAATACAGTCACCTGAACGTATATTACAAGTACCCAGAAATGATCAATATCCAGAAGCTGGCTTGGGTATTGTCCATTGGCTGTTTTGAGCACCTTGTCTCTATTTTCCAACGATATTCATACTCCCACAAGTACTTTAAATATAGAACGAGATAGATAGACGGCACATTACATTGGCTTCTCCCTGATGTTATAAGTCTCCTCTACAGAAGAGCGACTTCATGAGAGTACACCTCTAACTGAATACACCTGACTACCTACCTAGGTAGGTACCTAACCTACAGGTGTCCCTATGTACGCAAGACAAAGCATGGTCAATGAGATGAATATATCTAGGTACCCCTATCTACCTACATAGGTACCTATCCAGGTAGGTATATAGGGATGAATATATGTAGATACACACCTAGGTACCTTGTTGGGTACTTCCATGATCGAAATTCGAAGATTCGAAAATTCGACCAATAAATTCGATCATCCTATGGAGATACTGTATTCACAAGAATGCACACCTAAATCTACTAGTGAAAGCTAGTCTGAATGAACACAAAAGGTGTTTCCCTTCCCTAGAACAAAAACATATCTACCAGTGCTTTACGTGGCCCCCGCCGCCACTGAAATGTCAGTGACAGTAGCAGTCCAAAGGGAAGCTAATTCTAGGGGGAAAATAAGACTACCAAGGCAACTAACCTGAATTTGCTAGAGGGGCTTGAATGGGATGGATAGGATAGGATACATCTATGAGGAGTCATCCATAGACAGAAGGGGTGTTTGTCCCCACGATCTAGCTTCAATACCACTCGAGATTTCCTATACACGTATCATAACTCGTACGAAGATATGGACTCAGCTATGGCTGTTTAGATCTATTATTTGTTCAGGTATTCAACTCACGCATCCACACGCATCTACGGATCAGCATCGATAATAATCACCTACCTACCTAGGTCCCTAGGTAGGTAGGTAGCATATGCGATAATCTCTATCAGCTACACGCCCACACACCCGCTATATGCCTCTCACAATGATACCAGGTACACGTACGAAATTGACCTGCGAGTTCCAGCTGTTGAATCGTGTCGCTGTGACACTACAATGCCTCTCCGCCGTGTCGCACGTATTTTCTGCAACAATTCGATACTATTTTCTATAATTACACCTCGAATTATAAACGCGGACATCGTAAGAGTGTTCGTAATGTCTGGGGTAAGTGTCCTTGAAGTTCTGATGTAGCCCAGTTGCAGGATGGGCGAATGCTAAAGGGATAGAGTTAAAGAAGACTAGGTATATTAGGAGAACTTACCAATAAAATAATAGTACCATACCTATAGCCCCGAATAGTATCCCACACGGTCGCATTCCACTTCACGAACCGAGCTAGATCGAAGGTTGCGCATATGGATACAAGCTTGAAACAGGTATCGCCAACTACCAGTTCAAAAGAAGCATCATACTCATGATGCTTGATTAAGTAGGGAAACGATGAGCAGGCGCCGAGGTTGAAGTTCTAGGAATGTTAATTGACTAGTAGAACACTGCCCGTAGACTGGAACAATCATCTCCTATTGTAGGTTAGGAACTGGCAGAGAGTGGGGAGGAGGATATAATTTTGATACACATACCCTTTGACAGCCTGATGGAGGGCATTGCAGTTTGACGCCAGCTTCCCCTGTGTGAATAAAGGTAAAGGAGTCGCTATAGCTGTCAGGGGATCTCTAGTGGTAGGCTCTCTGGCGTCGAGTCTACCATACAAGGACGGGCTTCGCTCCCCTATTCATAGGTATCTTTCGAATGGCTACGGATTAATGGCCACATCACACACACACATCACACTACTCCCGTAGTCTCTGGCTTTCACTCTGTCGCAAATACAAAACCTAAGAATCTTCCATACTTCCTGACAAGAGTAATGGTCGAGGTGGGCCAACTTGAACTGCGCCGCAATCCTCTTTGACCGAAGAATTCTAGAGATCATGTTAGCCAACGGCTCGTCTATGATTGTGGGAGGCAAATATCTAGTTAACGAAACCTTCGTAGAACAACCTCCATTGACTCTCGAAATGATTAAAGGCGTAGAACTTGCCTGGAGCGGTATCGTGATATATATACGAAGAGTTAGTACATACCTAGGTAGGTATTCGGGCCAAACGTACCGCCCTGGTGGTAGTCGATAGCTTGGTAGTAGATGTGGGAGGCTCCGTCTGTGATGTCTCACGACCCCTTAATTCAGAGCTGTGGTACAAACGGTTATGTTATCTATCGATGGCGTTATCATCATCTTCATATATCGTCATTTTGATTATAGTTTCATTATCTTTCAGTTTACACTATTGTTACCTGCTATTAGCTTTCCGTCTACTCCAAGTCTTGGAAGATGAATTTCTCCTGATGGTTACATCTCTGCAGCATGTGACGAGATAAAGCAACAGTAGACGGGTCATTCTGAACAACTAGGATCATGTTATTTCCAGGAGCCGATAGAGGGTAGCACGTTGGTATTGGTCGAGTCTGGCGTGCTCGCTTTTGTTGGAGGTGCATCTCCATCATTGGTATCGCATCATATGGGGGAAAGATGAGGAATGTGCGGGGGTATAACATAGCGTTCGATAACATCGTAGGATAAATATCAAGCAACTGTTGATAAAAAATAATGGTTATCCTGGCCATCTCCTGAAAAAGTAAAATAAGTCAATTGCTTAAGTAAATTCCCAAGTAAACACACGATGGCGCCCTCAATCGCCGACGTATTGCCAAGCACATCCGAACTGAAGGAGAAAGCAGAGCAGAAGCTCAACCGAGCCTATGACTCAGCTCAACACTCTTCAGTACGATGCCATACCAAAGCTCAATAAAGAGATATATATACTAAATTACTGCGAAGTACAAGTACACTGGCTACCTACCAGTATATGATGAGACGACGACGTTCCCGCCAACTGAGCTCTTCGAGTTCGTCGACAAGGGCCTACTAGCGGACAAAGCCAAGCCTCATCTTCTTGGACTAAATGACCCTAATGTGGTCGTCACGAAGCTCACCCCTCGTGTCGGCACGGAGATAACCGGTCTCCAGCTCTCCGAGTTGACCGATGACCAGAAGAACGAGCTGGCCCTGTTAATTGCCGAGAGGGGTGTTGTGGTGTTCCGAGGCCAGAATTTCAAAGACATCGGCGTCGAGAAGCAGAAGGAATTTGGCCAGTACTTCGGCCGTTTACATGTCCATGTCAGTAGTAGGTTCAAAGATTTTACTACTACTCATCGCTGACCCCTGAATAGCCCGTCGGAGCTCACGTCGAAGGCGCCATCGAATTCCACAATATTTATCTAGGACCGGACAACTTATACCGAGCTCAAAGGAAGTCTGAAAAGCTGACTACTACCGGATATCACTCTGATGTTTCATATGAACACCAGCCTCCGGGAATCACGCTTCTCACCCTCCTCGCGGTTCCCTCCACGGGTGGTGATACAGGCTGGACATCCCAAGTTGTGGCCTACGAAAGACTGTCAGAACCGTTTAAGACGTTTCTGGAAGGACTTCGTGCCGAACACAGCGGTTTCCCACAAGCCGAAAACGCTCGCCGCGACGGAAAGTTCGTAAGGCGTGAGCCTGTCAAGTCCGACCACCCCATAGTGAGGGTACATCCAGTAAGGCCATTTACAACCCGCTATGTCCCTATATCATGTCTAATGTACCCCTTTAGGTCACTGGCCAGAAGGCGCTCTTCGTGAATCCGGGATTTACGAAGAAGATTATAGGGTTGAAGACAGAGGAATCTGACGCTATTCTTAAACTACTTTTCAAGGTTTGTTCCACCAGAAGACATCCTGTCTTATACCTAGACAATCTAATGACACATAATAGCATATCTCCCAGAGCGCGGATATACAAGTGCGGGTGAAGTGGGACGACCAGACGGTGTCGCTTTGGGACAACAGAGTCACAGCCCATACTGCTATATCTGACTATGATGTACACAACGAGGAAGAAGGCTTGCGTCATGGATTCCGTATCACCACTCTCGGTGAACGACCAGTAGGTGTCAATGGCATAGAGACAGTGTGGTGAACTTGAAGTGTAACTTAGCTTGCGACTGACGATTTAAGTGGAGTATATTTTAGCTGTTAACTAGGTGATTTATGTGTTTCTTCTCTTCCCATGATTGCTTAATCAGGTATGTTGTGCTTCTTTATTTCTTCTATTTCCCGTCCCCCCTCGTACCCAGGTAGATACCTAGGTAGGTATGTTTCCTTCACTTCCAGTTCGGCCCCGCCCCTTTATTTTACCCCTTTTTCTATAAAATTAATAACACTCAACCCCCTTCAACCGACTATGATGTAAAACTAGCTTGCCCACTCCCAAATTCGAGTATTAGACATTAATTAATGTAAAAGCCTCCATATATGTAATAACTAACACAGCATCTTACGCACCTAGGTTAAGTAGCTATACTCGAAGAATCTTTAAATGGTTACAACATTCCGCAGCTTTTCCGCAACCAAAAAGAAAAAAGAAAAACACAATTCACCTTAATCTCCCAGCCGTATAGACGGAGATACCATGCCTCCAGCTTACCCCATGTCACTGCTACTCCCTTTCACGACATGTCATTTCGAACATAAATCCGCAAGCCCGTCAACCCCACCAAGCATTCCTCCTCGCCCTCCGCGATCTCGAACTCAAGCCGAGTGTACCCCTCCCACATGACCCTCGTGCGCGGGGACTCCGCATCGTATGGGAACGGGAATCTCCTGGCGCGACAGCGTTCGTTAGCGAGGGTCAAGGCAAGCACATACATACATACAGCTAGCATGTAGCTATACGCGCGCGCGAATCGACGAGACGTACTGGTCCTCGTTCAAGACGTTCCCCACGTCGTTCCCGACGATCACGGCCGGGCGCGCGAGGTCCGCAACGATCTGGCGGACGGGGGCCGCCGGGTAGCAGAAGAAGACGGCGGCGCGGTCGTCGACCAGGCCGAAGCCGCCGGCGCCGTGCTCGCCGACGACCGCGACCCCGGCGCGCTCTAGCAGCGTCCTGCTCTCCCGGCCATAAGCCGGGTCCTGCGCAAACACCTTTACGTCGTCGTTGCCCCCGGCCGGCGCCGCGCGGAAGGCCGCCGCCATCGTCAGCGCGGCCGCGTGCTGGTTCAGGCAGACGTCCTGGCACAGCCGCGCCTCCTGCTCGTCGCAGGCGGCCCGGCAGTCGTAGCGCGAGCTCGGCGCCATGTCGCCCAGGCCGAAGCACACGAGCTTCGTGATATTCCTCGAGCCTACCGCCGCGGCAAGCGTACCCCTAAGCCAGTCGCAAGTGCGGCTCCGTTCCCAGCGCCTCTTCGCCTCCGCGAACTGCGCGTCCAGGCCGGGGTGCTCGCCCGCCGCAAAGTCGAGGAAGGTCTGGTTCTGCCAGTCGACGAAGTACGAATAGTAAGGGAACGAGTGCGGGAGGACGCCGCGCAGCAGGGCGTTGTCGGGCCCTTTCTTGACGAGGTACCAGTAGTGCTGGAACTTGACGTACGGCTTCCTGGTTGGTTCGGGGAGGGTTTATTAGCTTGATATGTAATGTAAGCTTGACCTAGATTCTTTGAAGGGGGTGTACCATATAGGATTAACCACGCCAAACATGGGGTTTTTGATAGAGATTGTAGAGCCGTCGATGCGGCGAATGGTGAATGACGGCACGGTCTGGTAGTGCGCGAGCTCGTGTTCGATTCGCTCGAGATCGCTTCCTACCCAGAGTTTCTTGCCGGAGCGGTACAGGTCTGCTGCTTCTTGAGTACTCTTGATGATCTCAAGGGGGACGGGATGTGGTAGTTGTGGAGGCTTATCTTGCTGCTTTGGTGCGGGCCCTCCCGAATCTATGGTGGATTGAAATGCGCTCGGCGGTTCGTTTGCAGCTATAGTCTCCATCGTCGTTTGATAATTTGCGTTTGACTGACCTTTATTACCACGTAAGCAATGTCGGGTTATGGTTGGATTGAGTATGAAGATGATTATGACATCCTATTTTTGTAATGGGAATTAGAACACGTTTGTAAATAGTCAACATGCAACAAAATTTTCGATCTTCTTTCGATAAGGGAGATGGTAATCAAATTTATTACCAAAGACGATGGCCTCAGGCTACGATTTCGGTATCTCATGTCTCATTGAGACCTCGTCACTTTCTACTAGACAAACAAGTAACAACTGACGTGGTGTAAGTCAAACACCGATTCGAGACTTCCACAAGTCTCCTAAGTCCACGTCGCCGGCCCGAACGTCTCACCCTCCGGTACCGTCTTGAGCCACGCTGAATATGACGCATCCTGTTTATTAATGTTAGCAATCATACGAGCCCGAACTCCTGAGTCAGCTCTCGTTGCACTTACAGCAGTGTTAAAAACATCTACATTTCCCCACCATTGGGGAATGGTAACTCCCGGCAGCGTGATTGCGAAGAAGACGACAATGGTGGACAAGATAAGTCCCGCGTCAAGGGCTGCGGCGGTGACATAGTTGTATGTACGCCACCATCCGTTCCACCTCTTCCGTATGCCGTAGTTGAAAATCAAGCCCCAGATTGCCCACGACGAAAAGCTGAGGGGGGTAGCAGGGGGTAGCCATGCCATAGCTCCCAGCATGATGGGCGCATTGATGTGCCGTGCGAAACCAAATTTCATCTTGCGACTGAGGAACCATAGTATAACTGGGAATACAGCCCCGATAAGCCAGAACCAATTGAAGTTTACATACATGGACCCAGGTCCAAACATACGTTGGGGACCGAGAACACCCCACACGATACTCGACGAGAAGAAAGCCCTCCCATTAGGACAGGTAAAGTGACTCGCTTGATTACTAAGGTTTTAAACATTTTAGCAGGTAGTTACAAATGAGCGATAGAACGAAATGGGACTGACTTGGCGCAAACATTGGGGATGGCCCCTAAGGTCCAATTCATCACCGCAATCTGTACAAAAACGGCCCATATACTCGCCACGACCTGGCACCAAAATGTGACTCGAGGGGGGACTTTCATATAATGAGCCAGCTTGAGGTCGGAGGTCTACTTCAAGTCAGTAATCTGGTTGAATCCAGAAACCATCCACAATTTTTCTCGTCACAATTATCGTGGAAATGATGAAAAAGATGGGATGGTGGTAAATAAAAGTAATGGGGTAGGACGAGGGCGGAAATGGAACACGTTGCGTACTGTCGTTATATTAGCTTCTGCGTATATAATATACGACATCAGCGAGATGCATTCTTACGTACCATATGTCTGAGCTTGTCCTAGTGTAATTGTGCTGAAGACCTTGAAGATCATCACGCCGATGGGCCTGCCGTTGAATATGAATCCTGCTATGAAAGGCGCAATAACGTTCAGAGACAATACAATGTTCGAAACGGCCATGATCATGCATGTAGGAATCACAAATATAAATGCAATGATGATGGATAGTAAAAATCCCCACCAAGGTAATTGCGAGTCGTAGCCTAGCACGGTTGCAAGTCCCAATCCGATAGCAACAACGAAGAGGGACATATACCACCACTCAGGGGCCTCGACGTATTTTTTCATCAGCTTGAGATGTATGTCGGGTTCCTGGTTGCGAGCAGTCTTGAAGCGATACCAAATCTCACTTCCATGGAAGAGCACGATATGAACGAGTGCTGCTGTCAGTGCAGCATAGGAAAGTCCATAGTTCAAAGCTAGTGTCGGAGACAAAAACAGCGGCGAATAAGAACGGTATTTTTCAATATCGAGAGTGAAACCATCTCCAAGGATTTTTGATACGGTATAGGCGCTCTGGGTGTTGTCGTATGTTTGCGACGTCACGAGGGGGAGATAATCGGCATAGCTACCAGCGAGTTAGAAATTACATCTGCCGAACAATGCTTTTAATCCAAGAGAGATGAGTGATATAGACCTACATGGCTCCAGTATACGTAATTCCGACGGTTGCGATCATAACGAAAAAGATAAGACCAAGTAAGGTGTTCACATGAGCTTCTGTCGGGGCCAGGAGCGGATCTAGCAAGTAGGCAGAGACGTAGGTCCAATCGAAGGTAATGGGAAGGAAACTGAGCCCCGTATAGCCACCAAAGATTTGATTAAGCACAATGTTGTCCGGCTTAATCCAGGTCACGAAGGCGAAGACACTCAAGCCCTGCCAAAGCACAGCTGGAATCCAATAATAGCAGAACATGCCCCCGGTCACGATAAAGAAGTACCGGTAACGACTGATGGTCCACCCATTGGCAGCATTACCGTCGCTCTTGCTCTTGTCGTGAAGCGCGTAGAAGAGCGAGGTATACGAGAACTGTGTTGGCCACAACATCGCCGCGGGATAGACGAGGAAGCGCCTAAATAGGCCGGATAACCCGATGCCCATAAGCTGCGAACTTAGAGTAAAGATCAAGGAGAAGCCCCAGCCCATGTTGACGTCGTAAAACGGCTTTCCTTGGAGCGCAAGCAGGGCGTCGGTCGAATAGGCATAGGCGATGCTTACATTCGACATTATAGTGACGACAACATGTTCTTTGATAGTGAATGGACCGGGGTTCAATGTCCACTTCAATCCGAAGGTATTGAACACCTTGGTAGGCATAACTTTAGCCCAGAGATTTCCGATGGGGTATGCCAACAGTACAACTACCAAGGCCGGGAAGTTAACCATCGGACTTCGCATGCTCAATAACATGTTCAAGCCACTGCCGAGGGTGACGAATATCATGCCTAGTATCCATGCTCTCACGGTGCAGGCCATCTCTCCACCATCGGTGTTGCGTACGGCAGCACGCACTTCTTCGTAGGGGGAGTTGTCGGTGAACAGAAGATCTGCCTCGATAATCTCTTTTGAATCTCCATGTTCGAGCGCGGACTTGACAGCATCAAGTTTCTCCTGTGGAAGATTCGAATCCCATTGATGGTTGTGCTGAATTTTGTCGAGGTCTGCAATAGCAGTGGCCACATCTATACGACCAAGCTTCTCATTGGACGAACTGGGGGTGCTGTCTTCGACTGGGTCTGGGTTGATCTCGGAGGTAGTGGTAGCAGAAGCATCTGCTCTCTTGGAGAAGAACCCCATGATGACTAACAGTCTGTAGTCGCTACAGAGCTAACTGGTGATGCCTACCTAGGAACCTAGGAACATAGGAACCGTAGTCTCGCCATATTGGCGGATCAAGAGCAAGTCTTATCTCTTTTCTGTGCGATGAATCAAGATATCGTTCAATCGCTTCATACCCATATAGTATTCGGGAATCACCTATCAGAGAATGGACTAGCCGATGGCTTCGCGATCGCCAACTGGCCGGTACTACATATACCCTGACCATACACCACCTGGGCACGCATCCTGATCCCGCCCCGCATTGTTTGTTAATACCTACCTAGGGTATGTTGGTGATCCCCGTTCATAGAGATTTGACCTTCCGAATACAACAAGCCCGAGCCGACCCTGTGCTACTATGTATGTAGATAGCTACCTACGTAGGTAGTTAGCCTGTGCTATGTAGATAATTTAGAAAGGGTCAAGGTATAATAGTTCACACTACCTACCTAGGCTAGGTACCTAGAGGTATGTAAGAGCGGGAAGGGAAGTATTGCACCGTCGAGCTTTAGGCTTGACCTAACATGGGCCAAGCCGGCTTTTGGCGTAAAAGCAAGCATTTCCTACCTAGGTAGGGAAGACAAGCAATAAGACAAGCATTGGTGGCTGTAGCCGTGTCTCGGAAGCTCTAGACCGATGTAATAAGGGAATACTACGTAGTAGATACCTATCTATTACTTTGTTGTAGACTAGGTACCTATCTAGGTACTACTTTGTTGTAGAAGGAGAAAACTCGGAACCTGGAACCATACCCTAGGTAGGTACCCAATTTACATATCCTTAAAGATAAGATAAGATAATGATGTTGCACACCTAATATACTAGTCTTTGCTGAGATCAGCAATTTTTAGGTAGGTACATAAAGTAGCGACACGAAGGAAGGCCCGAGTTCCAAGGTTGTTGTTGACTCCTATCGGTAGTGAAAAGTACCTAGGTATAATCGGAGATACGCGTAATCATACAGATGATAATAGTTTTCGAGATATTTCAAAATATTCTCCCGAGTCTTATGGATATAAATAAAATAAAACAAAAATGGACCATGATATTAGGGTATCATATAATATCAAGATGTACCTATGAATTTATCAAAGTTGGGGGTGGAGATTACTAAATAGTAACGTGCATAGATCCTAGGCTGGGTACGTACCTAGGGTAACTATTTGAAGAGTTGCAAGTTGATTAGGTGGCTGTCGTTTAAGGCTGATTCACTGAAAGTTGAATGGATATAGGAGTTAGGTATGCATACCACCCTAGGTATCATGCATCTTACTTCGCAAATATTAGAAGTATGATCTGCTAGGTTCAGAGCCTTACCTGATCATATTTCGTCGGATCCATCGTACATGCTCAATGACGAACTAAAGGCCAGCATGATGCTGCAATCTAACCCTCAAAATCAAATTATATTCGCACCGTCGAGAGAATCCCATCGCGGGATCAAGTCCGTTTTCCTAGCTGGTACTACCACTAAGACAGACGGCCGCGACTGGCGCGAGGTTCTGACCGAATCCCTTTCGAATTTGCCACTCACTGTCATCAATCCATACCGCCCGGATTGGGATTCAAGCTGGCGAGAGGACATTACATGCGCACCTTTCCGGGAACAGGTAGAGTGGGAACTTGATATGCAAGACCATGCCGATATAGTGGTGTTCTACTTCCACCCGGCAACCGAAGCTCCTATAAGCCTGCTAGAGCTTGGGCTTTGCACGAGGACTAGGAAGGCCATCGTAGTGTGCCCCGAGGGATATAAGAAGAGAGGCAACGTGCAAATCGTGTGCCAAAGACACGAGCTTGAGATGGTAGAGGATATCGATGCGGTGAAGCAAGCTATTGAGAAGAAGCTACCAGGTTACTATTGAGTCTTTGTGAGCCCGAAGATCCGTGGATTATGATATTTCGTATTATGGTGACCACTTGGCTGATATTTGAGCTTTGGTTAGGTACTACAGTGGAAGGATGTAGATGTAATCGGTATGGATATTTGTAGATTGGCGACTAAATCCTACCTAGGTACCTAGGTACATATGTAGATTGGCTGGGTGGATACCGGGTATGAAACTGCCCTGAACCGTGAAATGCTTTATGCAACGTGTCGTCATCACTTAAGTAGGTACGGAAGGAAAGAAGAAGAAATGCGTAAAATAGAGGCATGTTCTAAAGGTTCCCTTATATTTTACTTTATTGGAGCGAGCGATCCGGGGTTTCTCCGCCTACCTACCTAGGTACTAGGTAGGTACTCTTGGGCTAAAATCTACAATTCGGGGTGGAACGTGGGTAATGGCCAATGATAGATGTGGATTCGGCGCCCCGCCTGTTCAAGCAAACACACCCTACCTAGGTACACCCAGACACCTCGAAGCGGCGGGGCTTTGGACTTTTAGACTTTTAGACTTTTAGACCTTTTTTATTATTATTATCCCTTCAATACCAGGTAATACCCTAACGTGTCTTTAACAAGTACCTAGCTTATTGAAGGAGAAATTTAATCTATTCACATTAGGTAGTCTACATACCTCCTAGATACCCAAGGTAACTTTGTATAGACGAAGTTTGAAGAATATTTCGCTATTATTTCTTCTTGCTCTTTGTTCGTCACTATTATCAAGCACCTAGTCTATCATGGACGACCAATTCAACGGCCGTACGGATGATGATCTGTTTGCTGACGAGTTCGAACCTGTCGAAGTCCGAGGTGAAGAGGTGTCCTCGAAGAAAAATGTCAAAACTCCTTCTCCCCCAGTTGCTGAGGACCACCCGGTGCCCGCGAGCTCTGACGAAACCTCGGCTGCCCCCACACCATTTACGTCGCGATCTCTAGATCAGTCGCGACACGCAAAGCCAGCCTCGTCATCGTCGTCGCAACACCACTCGCGACCTCGGAAGCACTCCCCGAAGCCAGCCGCAGCGAAACCAGCTGTAGCAACACCCATCACTACTACCACCACCACCACCACTACGGACTCTGAGGAGCAACATGATTCCTCGCCTAAGAGCGCCGGCGACGACAGCAACGAAAACAACAAGAAGAAAGCGCAACAGTCGCCTGCGAAACCCGGGCAGAACACAGCGCTCGCAGATCGCCTGGCGTCCGGCGCGAACCCGCGCACGAAGCTGACCGAGTCCGAGCTGGCGACCAAGATGGAGGAGATGCGAATCCTAGCGGTGGAGAAGACGCGGCGGTTCGAGCAGGCGCAGCGCGACAGCCGCTCGCACGCGGCCGCCTACGAGAAGGGCATGGAGGAGGCGCGGCGGCGTCGCGCCGACGACGCCGACCGCCGCCGCCGGGGCACCGAGGAGAGGCGCCGCATGGACGAGGAGCGCGCCGCCAACCGCGAGCGCAAGCTCAAGGCCATGGGCGCCAAGGAGGGCGGCAGCTGGGACGAGGGCAAGACCCTCGACGAGGACCGCGACCGCAGGGCCGGCTTCCGCAGCGCTAACGGCGGCGTGCGCGGGGCGCGGAATAACGGCGGCCTCGCCGGAAGCCGCTTCGCCGAGCGCGACGGCGACGTTGTAGTGCCGAGAGAATTCGGCCCTGACGATTTCAGAGGAAGAGGGCGCGGCGGGCGCGGAAGAGGAGGAGGATCTGCTAGGGGCCGAGGCGGCAGAGGAGGATTCAACGGCAGTAACAATGATGCTAGACCCGCAGCGGCGGCGACGCAAAATGGCAGCGCGCCCCAGCAGCACAAGGCGAACAAGGCCCCTCCCGCCGCAGAAGACTTCCCGGCTCTGCCGGTGCCCAAGATCGACACGGCCAAGGCGACGGACGCAGCGAATATCCCCGCCCTATCGCCGAGCCTGAATTCGCCGCCCATCGGGAAGTGGGACGACGAGATGGCGGCGCTCGACGCCAAGGCCGGGTTCTAGAATAGCGTATGTATGTGTATATACATCCTCTGACACTGGCGCCGGTCCCGCCCTCTATCTAAGGTCCTAGGGGCCTTCTGAGACTTGCGATGGGAATTTGTACTGTTTAGTGTAAGGTATGATTCCGGGATGAATCGCGCAGAGACGGAAGCATCAGCGTCATCATCATCATGATTACAGGCCGAAGCGACGTTCGCGCTCGCTAAGGCATATACGAGCATTAGAGATACCAAAGAGCGCTGAACAAAGGTGCATTTACTGTATTACCAAGAACAAATCCGACGTATTTTATGCCCGCCTGTCCAAATGTGATATCACGTCTAACCTTGACTGCTTGGGCCCAAACGCCGGGAACTCCGTTGTATGTATGCATGCATTGGTAGTATCGCTGCCGCATCACCACCCGCTGCGGAAACCTCGTCCACTCCTTCCCCCGTAGCCGCCGCGTCTGGGGCCCCTCGGGCCGCCTTTCCACCCGCCGTCCCCGTAGCCGCCGTCGTCGCGCATGGGGCCGTCGTCCTGCATCTGCATCTGCGGGCGCGGGCGACCCCTGATGTCCTTGGGCAGGTTGTCGTACGTCTTGCGCATCTGCGCGTAGCCGAGGTGCATCTTCCCGTAGAAGTGGTCGGCAAGGCGCCGGTCGTTGTCGAGGCGCGAGAGGTACGCGCCGCACACGTCGCAGACCTGGAGCTTCTGGTGGCCGGACGGGCCGCTGGTGTCGGCTAGGGTCTTGAGCTCGCGCTCGCGCTCCATCTTGGCCTGGGCCGCCTGCCGCACCTTGAAGAACTCGTCGTAGGCGCGACTGACCTCGCCGAGGTCCCCGAGGATCTGCACCTCCTGCAGCCCGCAGTTGATGGTGGAGCTCAGGTCCGAGATGGCCTTGAGCAGCACGTTGGTCTGCCGGATCTCGTCGGGGGTCTTCTCGAGGCGGCGCTGCGCGGCGTCGATACGCCGGTTGCACTCCTCGATGTACTTCTGCAAGTCGCGAGCGTAGTCGATCTCGAACCCGTACTTCTGGCGCGCGGGATCGGGCAGCCCCTCGTACTCGGTCTTGAGCGGTTCGGCGTGGATCTTGGGGCACGGCCCTAGGTCTTGCTTCGTGTTGGTGAAGAGGTCGTGGGGACAGGTGCCGACGATGTAGGATCGGCAGACTTTGGGGTCGGTTAACGAGACTTGAGATGCGCGTGAGGTCTGCGGCCCGCCCATGAGCTGCTCTAGGAGGGTGTTAGCTGGATACTCTGGAAATGGAGGAGGTTGAAGCTTTATTTACCAAGCAGCTTTCTTTGCTCCGCCGCCATGTTGAGATTGATAAGGAGAATAATCCCTCGATTCTCAATATACTATTATTAATGTGCTAATTTTTCAATTTCGTAGAGTGATGCAAGTATTGATATGGCTGGTGGTGATGTATGTATGGTGTACGTTGGCGCGATGTTGAAAAGTTGAAGTTACCTCAAGGCTGAAAATCAATTGACAAACAAAAGTTAGTGTAGGTAGGTACCTACCTAGAACTACCTAGGTGTAAAGCTGAAATTTGCGGGGACCAATGAGGCACCTTCCAAGTCTCTTTAGGTAAGTGCCATAACCACACTAATAGGCTCGGCAGGAACCCCTGAAATTAATGTGGATGTCCATAGGTAGGTATTTTGGAAGGCAGGTACGGTAGCTGCAAGGTTCCACGTTCCACGTAGCCGGAAGCTGGTTCCTCTCGTATTACTGTAGGTACATCGTACCTAAAGTAATTAATTCAATAATCGACGTATCACAACTCTTCTCTTTACATCTTCAACTTACAATTACCACCACTACAATATAAAGGTCGTCCTGATGGACCATCGACGACCACGATGCGTAGTTTCTTTTCTTACTTGATACCCTTTTCAATTCTTTTTTGGACTGTTGCTGTTGCTGTTGCTTCCGACTATTATGAACAGCTAATTCTTAAGCCATTGCCGCAATCCACGGTCCTTGCCAGCTTCAACTTCAGGTCGAATACAAGTTTGTCGCAATTCGAAGCGCACAACTTTCGATACTTCCCTCGGTCGCTGGGACAGATATTACAACATGTCGGAATTAGAGAGCTGCATTTGAGGTTCGCCTTGGGGAGATGGGACGCCGAGAGTTGGGGAGCGAGGCCGTGGGATGGCACAAAAGAAGGAGGAACAGGTGTTGAATTATGGGCGTGGTTAGAAGCAGAGACAGACGAAGAGTATGATATCTGCTGCCTTAACTTCGCTATGAGTACCTTATACTAACATGATTCCCTGCTAGGGCTGATCACAAGTGGTTGAGTCTTACGAACGCATTATCCGGCCTCTTCTGCGCGTCACTGAATTTCATCGACGAGACCAGAACGACGCGACCTGTCGTGTCCTTCCAACCTGAAGGGAATCATCCGAATTCTACCCTTGAAAACATGCAACTATTACATGGTGTGCTACCGAGAGAAGTAGTGTGTACGGAGAACTTGACCCCCTTTTTGAAGTTGCTACCGTGCAAAGGGAAGGCGGGAATTTCGAGTTTGCTCGATGGGCATAAGCTCTTTGACGCAACTTGGCAGAGCATGGCAATCGATGTTCGACCTATATGCCCGAGTGATGGAGAATGTGTGCTGCAGATAGAGCAGACTATCGATATGGTTCTGGATATCGAAAGATCCAAGCGACCTAGGGGTAAGGGATGATGATTACTCTCCAAATAACCTCATTTGTCTAACAACAAACAGATAACCCTATTCCTCGACCTCCACCAGGTCATGATCTGAAGTGCAATTCGTCAAAACCATACCATTCTGACGACACGTGCTTCCCAACCGACTATGCGAATGGCCAGGAATGGGCACTGGATCAAATATTTGGCAAGTCAATTAAGGGGGCTTGTCCATTGACTGATACGGATGTCCCCCCTGTCTGTGTCCAAGCCCCCCATAGTAGAGACATATACACGACTGCTGGATCGACCGAGATCAAGAACCCAAATGGACTCTCGCGATGCTACCAAGTTCCGTCAGACTCCGATTTCTCAATGATCCTCCCTCGGATGTCACGAGAGGGTGAGAATGCAAAGATGGATGTCGACGAGACTGTTAAACCGGAAATCCCACTTTTATACGCGGAGCGCAGCTTCACGGGACACGGATATGAGCGCGGTGGTGTTCGAACTATTCTTACCAATCCTAGCCCCGATACCGAGGTGGAGTTCTTCTACATGGAGAGCTTGCCTTGGTTCATGCGAATCTACCTTCATACACTTAAAGCCCATATTGATGGTCCGTCAACGTCTGGGAAGGACGTTATTGAAGAGATATATTACCGGCCAGCCCTAGACCGTGTTCGAGGGACGCAACTCGAGCTGCGGATGCGTATCCCGCCAGCTAGTACGGTTTTTCTTACGTACGATTTTGAGAAGTCCATCCTGCGGTATACAGAGTATCCACCAGACGCAAACCGCGGCTTCGACGTCGCCGCAGCTGTTATCACAATTCTTCCCTCCGACTCTCCCACTGCGCCGATAGCGCGACAGAAAACCTCTAACCTCCGAACTACAACCCTACTCCTTAGCTTACCGACGCCAGATTTCAGTATGCCTTACAATGTTATCATCTTCACCAGCACGGCTATCGCCCTTGCTTTCGGAGGCCTGTATAATATTCTAATACGGCGATTCATTGGGGCTGACGAAGGGGATGGCAATGTTGGTGGTCTGAAAGGCAGGATTATAGCGGGTGTAGCTAAGCTCGTGGGGAAATTAAAAGGGGCTAAGGGAAAGGTAGATTAGGCGTTAGCTATAGCTGCGACTACGTATTAAAATAGACATTGAAGATTATTCCCATTGACGTTGCCGTATTCTGACTTGTGGCCTGCAGACTACCTTGGTAAGTAGGTATGTAAGGATATGTCTGCGATATCGCGATATTCTAGTAGTATTCAGATAATACCAACACCTCCCATAGTACCTTTTTTCTAAGTACACATGCCTTAAAGATAGAATCAGGCAACGAAGATGTGAATAGTCAAGGAGTGAAGAGCAGAATCTTCTTTATAATTAAAAATCTATATACTTAGTATGATGTAAGAATAAAACCGGATCCTTCTGCCGGACGACATGTATGCATGTGTATACCAAACGCCTTGCAAATCAATACAATAATGCCTCCCAGTTCCACACGATTTAGTACGCCCGACTGAAAAAATCCCTCTATAAACCACCCCTTACGACTGCAGCGAAGCCCCGAGTGTGTACGTCGAGGAGCGGAAGTAATCCTGCATCCGCCCCATTCGTATGGGATTCGATACCTGCTCCCACTGCGGCTGGAACTGCGGCTGGACCTGCTGCCACACTGCTCCGTATCCGAATCCGTATCCCTTGCCAACCGAGTTTAAATACTCCGCCGCGTCGGGCTGCGTGGTGATGGTGTCGAAGCTCGACCGCTTGCTGCTGGGGTATGATGACGAGTTGTAGGAATCCACCGTGCTTGTAATCGACGACGAGGATTCTCGCCGGTGATGTCTCCGCCGCCGGTGTTGGAACTCGTCCAAGGCGGGCTCGGGATTCGGTTCGGGGCTGGGATCGGTCTGCACGCATGCGTCTGCGTAGCCCGACTTGAGCTTCGTGTCGACCTTCGGCGTCTGCTTATGGGCCCCTTTACTGCCGTCGTCGTGGCAGCCGCAAGTACAGGTGTCATCTGAGACTACCGCAGGAGGGGCCGGCGCTGGAGATTTCGCCGGCGTTGGCGGAACGTTGACTCGCTGCGGACTCGGCTGCTCCTTCAGCACGCCCAGGTCATCGTGCCCGTACACCAAGCTGCGCGGGCGCAGGGCCCACGACCTCCTCTTCTGGTTGAAGGCAAGCGGGACGAGCGAGATCCTCCGCAGCTTGTCGGCGGACGACGACCGGCTGTGGCTCGCCGGCGGCTTGAGATGCGGGCCTGGGAGGTGGTCCACGGTCGGCGACATGGACGGCAGCGTGCTGGACCGCGGCCGGTCCAAGTCGCCGTCTCCCCCGGAGAGCCCCCGCGCTCTGGTCGTCCGCCTCTGGCCCGCCGCCGCCGCGCTCTCGCCGCTGAACGTCAGCGCTCGCCGCAGCCGCTGCTGCGACCCCGAGGGGTCGCTTCGCACCTCGCCGTCCCGGTCGGACGCCCAGAACGTGTCCTCGCCCGAAAGCACCACCTGCAGGGTCTCGAAGTCTCGCGTGTTGCCGTCGGTCGGGAACAGCCAGTCTTGCAAGGGCTTTGGGAGACCATTTGACTCTGGAGAAATGCGTAAATGTTTAGTATATCTCTAGGTCGTCTAAATCGGATTAAAGAAAGTGATGGTGACTTCGGACTTACGTTGCTTATATTCGCCGGAATGTGTCTTCCAGCAGATGTAGTGCTGCCCACACGATCCGAGAGCGGTCACGACCAGCTGCGCTACGCCGTCCGCCTCGCTGGTGTCGTTCGCTAATGAGTGCAAGATATCCGCGAGCATTATTCCTGAGCTCGCTACCGACGCCGAGTAGTAGTTGCAACCGTATTAGATGGCATTCCAATCACACACACTCGTTCAATTAGGATGTAAATTTGGCCAGCCGTATTTAGGAATTAGTAATGGTAGGTAGCAAGAAACGAATGCACGAACATCATGACATAGTATACAGATTACACTATTTCCAACCCCAAGATTTTCCAGAATCCTTTACGGCGAAGCTGCCAGCAGCCGGTTCCTGGTCAACAAGACAATATGATGAAGCTCACCGTTGAGGAGCGAGAGGCAAACGCATGATTATGGATGCACGGGGCAAGGATGAGACATTAGAGTCCTGGAAAACAGCTGATATGGGCCCAGCGACGCCCAGCTCCCTAGACACAGTTGCATCTGAAACGGCGACAGAGGATCCACGAAGATGCCCCATCGCGATTCACCACCACAAACATCACGTCAGCAATGTAGGATGTGGCCCAGCCTTACTTACCTAGGTACGTATTCAGACTCGTATGGTTCTTAGGGCCAAGGAATCACGGATGAGTACCGAGATTAGATCATTATTTCAGACGAAAAGGAAGAAGTTGAAGCCATGGTGTCTTGATTCGAGGAAGCCCCTGGTCGAGAAGCTCGAATTGACATGCCAAGAATTCTACATCGGCCAATGGCACGGATACAATTTTCACTCACGCCTCGTCGTCTATGGCAACCGAGATAATTATGAACTTATGTACTATGTTCAAGCATGTTAAATAGGAGGTTGAGCCATCGGACTAAATTATAGATACATCGTGAACTATTACACATGCGCATGTTAATATATGGGCCTGACTATTATATGCCGGCTCTTCTATCTATTGTGTATCTACATCGTCTTCTCCCGCCCTTTCAGAGACAGGCTCGTCCTCAACATATGGCTGTTTATATCCAGGTTGTGCCGACTCGTCAGTCAGCTCCTCTAGAGTGTCGAGTCGACCAACTACGGAGCTCGCTGCCGTGACAGACGCGGTATCGCTTAGATTGTCTGCTTTCCTCGCTGAAGACCAGAACGAGACGTTATCAGTTGCTACGCTGGGTGAGTGAGGAATCAGACCTGGCGGGTGCACCGCAATAGATGTAACATCAAGGTGAAGTTTGCTTAAGTCAAGACTAGCCCGTGGCGTCCCTCCTCTTTTCTCATCTATCACGTCTGTGTTATGTTGTTGCTGCTCTTGCGCGGCTGCCACCTCTGCCTCTGCTTGTTGCTGTCTACGCATCATCTCCTCGTTTTCTTTGCGCATCATTTCTTCCTTTTCCTCCTCTTCCCTCTGTGTCTGCTCCTTGTGTTGCTTCATCTTCTCATCTAGCGTCTGAGGAGCAGTTGGATCTGCCTCAGGCTTGCGCTCCTTCTTCTCCCGACGAGTCAGTTCCACCTCCAATACCCTAGTTCCCATCGGAACTTTGGTAACCAGGCCGTCGTCGTCGTGGTCGAAGTAAAGAGCCCATATTCCAGGAAACTCTTCCACAGCGACAAAGCCCTCCCATTTTTCTAGCGTCATGCGCCGGTCCTGCCGGGTGCAATCGAAGGGTCCAGTGATGTGCTCTTGCGCGTCGGCGCGGACGCCGTACTTGACTTCGTACGTGTCCTTGTCGACGTATATCCAGTTTAGCATCGGAGGGTCGTCGCTGATGGTGCTGACTAGACCTTCGTATCCCTTGTCAGGGTACGGTAGGTAGTATCCTGCGAATGGATGTCCGCCATCTGTAGTAGTCGATTGGACTTCTTCAGCGGAAGAAGGATCCGTGGTGATATAGAGCTATGATGTCCTCATAATGAGCTATATACTTTACTATCCCATCGCATTGGGCAACATACCTTCTTGTCTTTTAGAACGACTAGTTTGCCGTGTACGTCGCGACTTCGGATCGACTGCTTTACGCAAGACACGATAAGATTACAACGACGGGCCCGATGCTCTTCGCGTTTGTTCTTGGACTGACTTTGCCGAATCGCTTCTTGTGTTCCTAATAACGCAGGCGCGATTGTGAGCGCCAGTATCATGGGTAAAGCCATGGCGAGTTCTTCGAGTGCTTCCTGAAGGGTCTTCCCTTGAAATGTGAATGATTGTGATGTTTGAGTATTGGACGACATTAGTCCCTCGTACACAAAGGCCACTCGAAGGTTTCGCTGTGATCTGCACGTGTAGTAGGAAGAAAGAGAAAAAAAGATTGATGTTTCGAAGAGACGTCGAGGTCCAGCTCGGGATAGGCAAGATGTTTCTCAAAACAAGGCGAAATCTGGCAGGTTGACACGGGAGCTCTAGAACCTTTTGTCGATCCAGGGGTCCCTGGGATAGACTATTCTCCTATTGTTATTAGGACTCCTTATTTAGCGACTGATCATGCCATCCTCAGATCAGATCTGAGCGCGGGTCATGCGAGACAGGGGTGAAGCGAGACCCTTGATGTTTGAGGCTCAACGCTTTGATCCGGGGCTCCACCGCACCCCGGACGCTGGCAAGCAATGAGAATACGACGAAATCTCCGTCGTAGCTTTCATGGTGGATAATTGGATGACTTTCATCGTGCCATATGGGACGAGGATGTTACATTAGAATGCTCAGCAATTGGGATTTGCGTTGGAGCGAACTCAAGATCATGGTGTTTCGAACGAATAGACGGAAGCCCCGGTAAATGGTCTGGAGAAATACCACTGTTTGCCTAATTCTGGGTCGGGTTCCAATAGATATATATAATGTAGTTGTCAACTCATTCTTGAAAAACTAATCTACTCACCATCCAGCATCAACATTAACATTCACAGCTTCAGCCGGCCTGATCGTTACCTTTTTATTAACTTTTATTTTTTGAGATCTCTAACCTTTTTTCAATCCGAAAATTTAAATCATTCAAAATGGCCACTCCCAGCACGTGAGTTGTCCATGTCCTTGGTTCTGGTAGAAAAAAAAAATGTGTTTGTTCTAACATGTTTTACACAGTGCCTCCGCTATCCCCATGAAGAACAATGTCGCCTACACCAGCGACTCGGAATCAGACGGCCAGGCCCGTGGCAGTCGTCGTCCTCAGAACCAGGTCGCCCAGACCAGTCTGCCTCCTCTACCAACCTCGGTTGGATTGGCTCAGCCAGCAGGTAAGATAAAACCTCCTTAGTGTGTGTTCGATGGTTATTAACTCATTAATATAGGCTCGCTCCTAAGGGGTGCGACTGACGACAACGGCAACCAAAAGACCGCCGCCCTCCTCGTCGGTATAAAGCTCGACTTGGAAGCAGAGGTCCACTTGACGGCCAGAGTCCGTGGTGACATCTGTGTCGGTCTCTACTAAGGGATTTTTCACCGGAAGCGCGAAACATCATTCTGTTGATTGAAGACAAGCATAGCATAGGCGACGGCATTCGCGGAAAGCGAATCAGGGAGTGGAGCACACAAGATACCCCATTTTGCATGGATTGTTCAGAGTCTAGCTGGAGCCGTCCCAACTCCGGTACCTTAAGCCGAGTGCTGTGCGGGCTGGCTGGCCGCCGCATAGCAAGGTAGATTAATACGACGGTTTGGAGATCTCAATACTCCTTTCGTGCTACTGTGATATGTTTCGGTGATCATAGATATATGTAACCCATGTTGATCTTAAAAGCTTTGGGATTTGAAAAGCTAATATTTGTTGATATAAGTTTGATGATTTGCCAAATAAAATCCACTATCATGCCGGATACCTACCTGGCTATAGTGAGTATATTTATTAAGTTGTGTCAGGGGTTTGGCTTCCTTTTAATACTATTAGCTTACGCGTACGGATTAGCACAATAAAAGAGGTTAGGATATATAGAATACCTATATGTAATATTAAATCTTATCAATATCTAAAACTTGTCCTCCGTCCTCATTTAAGTTGTCTTCATCTTCAATGTCAACTCCGAAAAAGTTGCCAAAATCATCGTCGTCATTTTCATCAGGCGACACACCATCGAGCTGGACCTGGTAGGACAGCGCATTTTTCGGCAACTCACCGTATTCGATCAGTTTGTGAACTTCAGCCTGTATGTAAACGTGAATAATATCCGCCTTGCCATCTTCAAACTCACGAAGAGCTATTAGGACGAAGTCGCCTTTGGATATGAACACCTTCTTCCGCATGAAACCTCGCATAATAGCGAGACGAACGGGTTGCTTATCATCGTTTGTAGTCCCGAGAATCCGGACTCTGAAGCGACCGCTGCCGAGAGCTTTCTCGACATGAGCATACTCTTGACTAACTTCCTTGAATAGGAGCTCTCGCTTATTGCCGGCGGCGTCCTTCCTGCCACGGCGCCGGGTCTTGCCCCCCTTTCCGTGATTCTTAGGCATCTTATCTATGTTATAAACGAGTTCTAGGTGTAGAGTGATCTAATACCTAGGTACCTATGTATTCTTTTAGTTTGCAGGTTAATCTGTGTATATTTGTTGATTGAAGTTTCTAGCTACATATGCGAGATTCAAGTTCACACTTATATTTCAAGATAGTAGCCTCAGAGTTTGAGCACACTCACTTTGTTTAGGTACCTACTATCAGACTGTACACAATATAACTTGTATCACTAGGTATTCGTCAATAGTTTCAACACGACAGCAGAGCTTCAAGCGGAGATAGTATCAAATCTCTTAGTATTATCAGTGCCATTATTGCCCGGCTAGAAACATTTCCGAGTAAGAAGCTGGTAGAATGTACCTAGGTACCTAGGTAGTTATGCCAGGTTTCCAACTTCCAGGTACTATCTGTTGATAGGTAATCTACAATGGGAAGATGATCATTCTCGTAGTTTAATTGTCATTATTAGGTTGTGTCGCTTGCGACGGCCCTATTCATACATCATACTTCCCGTTGCTTTCCTTGAATGGCCGGTCTCACATGCTGCGAAACTCTAGACTCTCCATAATTAACATCAATAGTTAGATACTTTTTCCATTTGATATTCAGTGAAGATTTATCTCAACTCTAAAAGTGGAGATATTCCAGGTATTGTTATGAATATAAAGGACGGTGTTAAGCAATCCCTTTTAGTACGACAAACAAAGATGACTTCAAATTTAGCAAGAAAGGTAAGAGGAATCAATGATGCTAGGCAGTTTAACTAGCTAATCATGTGTCGGAGGAAGCCGAAGAGATATGTAGCTGCTCCACTGCTCCATCTATACAATGGATGTCATAACCCTTATTATACAGCATTATAGTGGCGTTGCTCCCAATACACGACCAACGCACTCGCCGAAGCCCACTTTCCCACCCGGCTCCCCACAGATCCCGCGCATTATAATCGTGTCCCCGTCCTTTAAAAAACGGCGTACATCCATACCATAAAGCATAATATCCTTCTTCCCCCCTTCACTTAGCTCTAAGAAACTTCCCCTTTCGTTCAGCGACGGCCCGCTGATTGTCCCCGAACCAAGAAGGTCTCCCGTTCTCATCGGGCAACCGCCGAGAGAGTGATGTGCGATCATTTGAGGAAATGACCAAATCAGGTACTTCGAACTTGTGGTGCATATTGTTGTCGGGTCTCCCTGCGGTGCTGCACCGTGTTAGCAAAATGATAATTCGACTAAATTTGGGCCTATGGAACGTACTCAAGAGCTCGACTTGCAATTCGATGTCGAATATGTTTTCTTCCTTGCCTTCGTTCAAGTACCCCTGTAGCGGTGTCCAGTTGTCAATGGGTTTGCTCCTAAACGGTTCTAGGGCATCTGCGAGGACAACCCAGGGACTAATGGTAGTAGCGAAGTTCTTCCCATTGAAAGGCCCCAGTGGTATGTATTCCCAAGCCTGTATATCACGTGCACTCCAATCGTTTAAGAGCACGTATCCGAAAATATGGTCTTCGGCATCTGTGACCTTGATTGAAGAGCCCATCTCATTAGGGGTTGATATGAAACATCCCAGCTCCAATTCAATATCCAGACGTCTACTGGCAGCCGTGGTGGGCTGCTTAGGCTCCGCCGTGGGATCGATGATGATCTGGCCGACAGGACGCTTAATGGGTGTTCCCGAGACTACAATGCTAGAAGCCCGCCCGTGGTAGCCGACCGGGAGATGGGTGTAATTTGGCTGCAGGGCAGTCTGTGGGCCGCGGAACAGGGCTCCAACGGCATAGGCATGGTGAAAACCAGCATAAAAATCGGTATAATCGCCGATGCTCATGGGTAGGTGCATTTTGACGTCCCGCCGAGGGAGTAAGGCCCTCTCTCTCAACTCCACATTGTCCTTCAAGACTTCTGGTCGCGATGATTCGGTGGATAAGAGGTCCTGAATGGCTTTACGGACCTCTCGGTGGACTGGCCGACCCAAGGCTGCGAACTCATTTAACGTGGCCTTCGAGAAGATGCCGACGTGAGTTTTTAAGGCTGGAAAGATGTCATCGAAGGATACATATGAAGATAAGACCTTTAGGTCAAGAATATGAGATCCGATGGCGATAGCGGCATGTGGCGCGGGGTCGGCCGATGAGGTGACGATGCCGAATGGGATATTGGCTAAGGAAAATGGAGTGTCGGGAGAAAGATCAGGAACCCATGTTGATATCATAGTGTGGTTATATTTCGTTCTCCGTTTTTCATGAGAAGTAATTATGATTAGGCGTTGAAGTGGTGTGTGTAATAGTTGGTGTTGAATTATCTGATAATACTTTGATATTTTGACACTTTGATAGGTATTTTGATAATTCGATAAGTCCTAGGTACTAAGTACGGTAAATATGCCGAGAGAATGCCGATGCAAGCCGCTGGGTATCAGCCCCTATCTCTACCTAGGTAGGCACGGATTAGAGTAGGGCGGGGTACTTAGGTACATATCTACCGTCCGTGTTTACGTCAGCTATTATAGAGAATAGGGGTTACCGTCAACGGACTTCGTTCGCAACTTCTTCTGTATATTCTAGGTACCGAGAAATGTCTAGGTCAACGCTACTTCTTTAAGAAATTAGGTATTAGCTTAAGTTTATTATCGCCACAGGCAGGCACATATCCATTGTAGGTATTTACCCTACCTACCTAGGTCCTAGGTAGGGTAGGAGGCACCTCAGGTTAAATAGTTGCCAGCTGCGATATAAAACCAATCCATTCCCCGTCCTCTGCACCAGAAACAACCAAATCATTCGTTCTCTAAGCCATACAAACATCTTCTCCAAACATATTCCATCGAAACATCAAACACACTATGCATGCCTAGGTACGTGCCTAGGTACGTATGTAGCGACATTCGTTTCTTTTCCTTTCTTCTCTATCGCTTAATCTTCCTTTATACATCATCCCCAAACCACATCACCACATCAACCACCAAGATTATCCAACGTTATACTGAGTACCAAAATCCAGTGCGAGACAAGCACATTCTCAACTATCGCCATGGATACTAGACCGACTATCCCAACGGAGAGCACTGGGAATGCCCTAATACCTACATCCTGGGTTCCGGACCATGCACTTATCCGCAACAGCTCGCTGTTAGAACTGGAACGATACTTCATGAGATCGATCCAAACCTTCGGCTTGATAGGCGTCGAACGTCGGATTTATCAAAGCATTGATTCTGGTGCGATTCCGGCCGTCGCCGCACATGCTTTCATTGCCACCTGCTGTGCCGGTGGAATTGTTGTTGTCGGCGCTCTTTCTCAGAACTATTCGGCTCTTGCTCGACGGACAACCATATATAATTTCAAGAAACAGTTCCGATCAGACCTTTTCCTTTTTTTGTGGGCTTCTGTAGGCGATGTACAGGGGTTGATGACCTTGATGTCAAGAATGTCGGTCCGCGACGTGGATCTTCTATGCCGCTGCATTGCAAGAAGCAGATCCAAGAAGTCGCCTGGCATTCCCCGTGAACAATTCGTCACTAGATTATTCAAGTCATTACACAATACCGATGGCAAGAACTTCGAATTTCCCAGAAACCCCGACACCAGACCTCTGGCTTCGTACTATAACAAGATTATTCCTGCATGCGAGCCGGGTGTGATCTTTCAGGCAGTTTCTGAAAATAACGGAGTAAAGAACATTACCTACAGGGCTGATCCTCAAGATTATTTCTCAATCTTCTATAATATTATTTTCCCACACAGCGGGATAGGTGAAAAGATTACGCCCTACATGTTCGTTCTCCACGGAACTGCCATTGACATTTCTACCGATTGCCTAGATAGATTCTCTAAAGATCCCGAGTCCCTCAAGAAAAATGCGGAAAATATCACCCAGGACCTCATTCGCCCGCTGGCAAGGCGTCTTTATAACCGAAGAGAACCGGGGCACATATATGTACTTTTCTATGGTCTCATCATCGACTGCATATACAGGGAGCCTGTCATCGCGAAGTCACTGGACTATTATATCGTCTCGCATGCTATCAAAGCATGGAACCATACTCATGATTATCCCGAAAGAATGAAGAGTTTTCTTCCAGTTTTCCTGCATCTCATGACGAGAGACTATCAGTGGACGTTTGACAGAATCGTGGACGAGCTACGGCATGTTCGACCTAGCCTACGACTTTCACTTTTGAACATGCTGCTTCGAAATGGCAGTCCCTTTGCAATTGACTTCGAACTCTTTTCTCAGACTGGTAGTGAATTTCTTGGATCTTTGGGCAGCGTCTTCTCGCCTCAATTTTTCCTCCTATTCCCCAGCGATATCTCTCTTCGTCTTTTCAATCTCCTCAAGGCAGCGCGGCCAAACGGTGAATTTATACCAGTGATTAATAATAGCCGCTTTTCAACAGTCATGGGGTGCGTCAATTATGACAACCAGCAGTGGGGAGACCCAGAAATGCTTTCAGCCCTACTTCACTCAAGACATCATGTTATCGATCCGAGTGACACCACATGGATTTCTGCGACCATAAACGTCATTGCAAGGCGAAGAGATAACGCTATGTATGCACCAAATGAGGAGGAAATGGCAAATTGGACCCAGTCAGCTATTCTCCTATCCATCGCATCTAGACATTTGCTTTTATACGAGGATACCATTAATTGGGCACGACAATTTGAAGGAGGAGCCTTGATAGCCAAAAAAGTATTCTCTGCTGAAACTTCACTCACGGAGGAAGGCCTGGATCTTTTAAGCGGAGTTTCTCGCCCTGTCATCAAGCACGACTTCTCGTTGGCGCAGCTCGAAGAAGAAGTCGAACATGCAAACCGAATAATAATGCAGTATGTGGAAAGCCTATCATCATGCTGCAAAAAACACCAGTTTTCCCCTGTTGAATTGTACGTCGCCCTTTCGCTACCTTCAAAAGTCATTTGGCGAAGAGAAAAGCGGTTACGTGCTTTAAGGAGGGATTCAGGTCTATCCGATGATGAAATCTACAGCTCCGTTTGGGAGCCCAGTATTGATATGCTGCTTGATGTTGAGCGCTTTGGACTCAAAGAAGAGAACAGTTTACTCAAATTCAACACGCTCGAGGGGCCACTGAGGTCCGGGGACCCTCTGAACAACCCTAGGCCTCACTTTGGTAAGTTTCTCAACCAACTTGCGGAATCTCGCGATAAGCTATGGCAAGAATATCGAGTAGAAGTACACCCTGCAACAAAAAGTCTCGATGATCCTTGGCCAAGAGGTCTTCCTATTCAATACTTGGTGCCAGATGTACCCTCAATATGGCAATATATGCCCTATGTCATCTCAAAGGCCGAGGCAATCATATTTGCGCCTGCACAAGCTCTGATGTCCCCCATACCTATCGATGAGGAAATAAGAGCAACAATTGGACCATTTGTGCACGCCTTTATGTTTGCCTTGTACGTTTTTGTATCAGCAGCGGGAAACCGACCCGAAAAAAATGCTAGAGTTTGCCGAGCATGGGAACACGCTATGGCGAACTTTACTACTCACTGCAACCCTAAGGAATCCGCAAAATGGTACTGGAAACACTTCTTCTCCTTAACGCCAGGGGTAAGGTTACCAAGATCCATAGAAGCATCATTTAAGCTTGCCGCTTTTGAATTTCCGGTCCCTGATGACTCTGGGGCTCTTGTCAAGTGGAATCCAAGCTCGGCGCTCGGTCACCTTTCAAGGTCATCAACTATTATCAAACAAGCAGGATGCCCTCCAAAATGTTCTTTGGAATATATGCTCAGGGCTTATAAAGTCAGGACCTCATGGGAACTAGAGACTATTCATTCACCCTTCGAACTTCGCAAGATGGGACTCATTGAGACTGCGCATGCATCATCGATAAATGAATTCAGGGCTACCTCAGATGCAATTCCTTTCCCGACAAAAGATTATTTCATTGCGGCTACATTGGCTTTTCTGAACACAAAGTATGGGTCGGATTTTTCTCTACTTGAACAGCCATTCCCGTCCGCCGACGAAGTTCGTTTCCCTGCCCTATACTTAGACTAGGAACTCATTGAAGAGCAGGGTGGAAAAATTGAACTTGAACCAGTGTTGAGGATGTTGGAACGCCTCATAATTTCTGCTCCCACGCAACTGATTCAAAGGCTTATAAGGTCAATGTTGAAACGCTTATATTCCCAAGACGACCAGGACGAGGAAGCAATATATGCTGTCGTGTCAGTTATAAAGACTCTATCGCTAGGAGATCGCCCCGAGTCCGCTTTCCAGTTCATAATAGAGTGTACTTTGAATCATCAAGACGACAGGTCATGGCATGAATATATCCTAAATCCTGGCCTTCTTCGCCGCCTATATACGCACGAGGTGGAGGATTTACTTCACAGGTTCTCTTCTGCCATCAAGAATAGACTCCGATTGCATGAGTGTGCGATCAAGTCAAGAGAACAAAAAGATATGTCGCCTCCACCACCACCTATCAAAGTCTCAACTATCGAACTGGTCGGACGATTACTCTGCGAGACCGAGTATGTGAACCAAGAATTTGCTTGTAAAACTCTTATTAGCTTTCTAAAAAATTCCACGGACGCAGACACCCGAGTTGCAATTGTGAAAAGCCTCCTGAACATCAAATCTAAAACCAGGAGAGAAGAGATACTGTTAAATATTGTCGAAATCATAGAAGAGCACGCAGTTCCAATAGCTGCGTCTATTAATGAGCACCAGCCACTAACTGAGGCAGAATGGGTGAGGGCGGAGGCTGAAGGAGAACCTCTACCAGAAGTCTACGAAAACACCCTGATGCAAGATTTGCCACCAATGCTGAAGCTACTTTTAAAAGCAATTCCTACACCTTCGATGAGAAATGACAACGTCAGCGAGCTATTTCATGAAATATGGATGAAGAGAATCATACTGCCGATTTTGAAACTTTCGGCTGACAACCATCGGCGATGGACCTATTTATTTTTAAAGCGTAATGGGTTCGAACTCTCTATTGACAAATTGCCTATGGTGCCACTAAAGCCAAAGCTCCTCGCGGATCTTTTCGAAGCGTATCCGAAGCTCTTCCCTGGCTCGACTTTCAACACGATCAGGGATCTAGTAAGACTAAATATATTTCCGGATGCAGAAATTACTCGCGTCAATGAGGCTGTTAGAAAGAATCCCGAGTTTCTTCAGTCCAACGCTGGGAAGCATTGGCTTTCTGTCTGGAGCACAACCGAAAACCCCTTGGAATTCGGGGTTCTCCAGCTTGCCAATCTCATGCTACACAAGACAATGAACGCTTCAAACGAAGGGCTTGGGGGTGCTACGATCGAGACTCTGCGCAATTTCATGGTGGATATGTCCAAGATGTACATATCTACGTCTAATGCCTCGGCTTATAACAAGTTCATAGAAGACCTTAGGTTTTTTAAAGGTATCTGCTCATCAGAAACTCACGATCTCTTCAAATCGAATTGCATACCTCTTTTAGAGGGCTTCATCGCATACATCAACCAATTGCGAATTCCTGATTGGAACCACAATGAAGTTCGGCAACCGTGGGAACTTCCGGATACATTTCGTATAAAACTAAAGATACTGGAAGGCAAATATTGTTACCGATATCTCGAAACGCTGCCATTGGCGGTCATCCAAGAATTTGTACACGAAGTCACAATGCTGATGGAGGAATGGATCAGAGATGATGTGCCATATTTTTCGAAATGGGTGATACTCAAGCAGGCTGTATTGCAACAATTCAACACTAATCATTTCGTCTCTCTGGCTATCGAGTTTGGTTCCCTCCAAAGATTTTATACGTTGAGTCGAAACCTTACAGACTATTTACGTATGGAACTTGTAAAGGATCTCATTTTTCAAGCTGCGGCTCCTCACGATGCAGCCCAGCTAAACAGTTTTTTGATGAGCTGGAGGAATGATCCCAATGAGTATATCCGGTCGACAATTGAGTCTATACTGAGATTTTTACACCCTGAATCAATTGCTGGACACTACGAACCCGTGTTTTAAGGGATCATGAGGTTATAATAGTGGAAGCTGGTCGTTGTTGCTGATGGTTACCATAGGCGTAATCTGATATATTTTTAGAGAAGCGGCTGTTGTTTAGCTTATTAGTGTATTATAGATGAATAGCGAGCATGTTTCACTGGACACTGCTTCAATATGAGGCAACATAGCCACAACCAGATTAATAAACCTAGAAATGGAAGTGATTATATACATACTCCCGTTGCTATCCCGTGTCGATTCGGCGCTAAAAGCTATCTTGGGTTAATTTAACGTCGCGCACCATACGTAGGGCGGACGTCCGAAACACGAGATGCAGTACTATATGTGAGGTTAATCGACCCTGTAATTACAAGCGTGCGACCTATTACAATGAATGCAGGTGTGTTTTCAAAACCTAGTACTAACGTCACTATGCCTCAAGTCACTGGCGGTTATCGTCATACAGGCTTTGGTGATGACAAGCAAAAGGGGCACATGCATGGTAAAAGCCCCTTTTGCTGGCGGTGCGTTGGGTATACCCCTGCCCTGCCTACACCGGCTTAATTGTTTACCTACCTACCTAGGTACCTAGGTAGCCTAATCAAAATATAGGCCTTAAAATGTCGCTTATGTATGTCTGGGGTTTTGTACGACTGAAGATATTTTTGATTGGACTCGTAAACCCGACAGAGCGAAAATGGACAAAGCCGCCACACCGCGTCTAGGATGCGCCTAAGAATTCATTACGGAGTCACGGCACTAGAACCGACCGTGGAGAGAAGGGTTCCATGTTTTCTCTTCTCTCCTCGTCGAATAAAATCGGACGCTACCTATCCGAAATGCACAACAGCAGAGGCTTTTAATAGTTCGGGATTTAGTCCCCAGCTACACGGGCCACGATGCACAGTAAACGCCTCTGTCGGCCTAGCACGACTTGCTTCCCGAATTGACACTTCGAAACTTGCAGTTGTGCGAGCCCGAGGGTTGACGATGCGAATCATGTTCACGTCGTGCTGCCGTGAGATGCAGATTCCTACGACTAGCGTAGGCTTACCGACCTTTCTGGTCGAAACGAGATGGTGATCCTCCTTAAGAAGATGCGACTGCAGTGACGATTGTAGGTGGATGCAAGCCGTCGGGATGCATAGACGAAATGTGTACATTCTGCATATAAGGAGGACTGTTGACACCTCCGACTTGGGACGAGAATATCTGCAACTCTCGGCCTAACCCTGACCTTACATCTCTCATTAATAAAACAAAAGCAAAGACTCATTCGTTACCATTTCATCTCTCCTTTCCCGGTAATTCACGTGGAAGAAGCATAATATTTGTCTTGAATATCGTTCTGCAATATCACCCCAGATTGTGATACACGCCAGCACGCCTTGGCCAGGATGAAGACCAACACCCTCTTAATTGGCTTTGTTGCCCCTCTGGCTATGGCTTTCCCCGGTATGGGCCGCACCCTGGCTGAGATCAAAGCCCGCGGGGATTTCGCCCTGGGGCGTAGGTCCACGGAGCTTCTAGGTGATCTAAAGACCACCAAAGACAAGGACTTGACCACAGCTGGGTCGAACATCAAGTCAATTCTCCAAGGTGGAAACGCCATCGCGGATGGTAGCACATACAAGCCACCTGCTAGTGATCTCGCATCTGACACATGCAAGAAATCCACTTTATGCGTCTGGTACTATATCGTCCAAGACATAAAGGGCACTTTCACAGACAGCGATGGCTGCACGGACTTGGCTCGTGGCGCCATTCGTCAGGGATTCCACGATGCGGCAACGTGGGATAAGAACTCAAATTACGGAGGCGCTGACGGCTCTCTTCTGCTCAGCGACGAACTTTCGCGTTCCGAAAACAGCGGACTTGAGGATATTGGAGCCCAGACCAAAACGTGGTACGATAAATACAAAAGCTACGGCATCAGCATGGCCGACTTGATACAGACTGCCGCCATAACTGCAACCGTATCTTGCCCGGGGGGGCCTCGCATAAAGCTCTTCGTCGGTAGGAAAGACAACAGCCAGGCTGGTCCAACAGGAAAGCTTCCGTTGAACTTTCAGGACGCCCAGACTCTGATCGACCTCTTCGCCGCCAAGACCTTCACTTCTAACGACCTAGTCGCTCTAGTTGGCGCTCACACGGTAGCGAAGCAGAAGTTCGTGGACATTAACCGGAGCGGCGCTTCCCAAGATTCAACTCCCGCCGTATGGGACACGAATTTCTACAAAGAGACGATTGCCGGAAACAACGAAACGATCTTGATTTTCCACAGCGATAAGAGTATCTCTTCCTACTCGGCGACTCAGGCCCAGTTCAAGAACTTTGCTGGGTCGAACGGCAAGTCTCTTTGGTCCACTGTGAGCAGCCACCCACCCCCCTTTTAACGTATCGTGACTAACGCCACTTCAGGCTTACGCGCAGGCTTACTTCCGTATGAGCCTATTGGGAGTGAATAATTTGAACAATCTCACCGACATTACCCAGGTCATTCCCTTGTCACGATAGAGGATTAGTTAGAAGGTCGTTGTACTACATTCATTTTATGTTGTCTTTTTGTAACTTCATATTTCCATGTCTGGTCGCGTCTGCATAGCATCTTAGAAGGAACTGAGGGGAATAGCCATTGGAATTGAACACATGTTTTACGTTATGTCGTACTCGAAATATACCTATACATTTGAACCCTACTATCTTATCCACCTAGATCACCAACCTGGCCAGTACCTAGGTAGTCATGAACACGATAGCCATATGGCCTCTAAATGTTACTTCAATCTCCATCTGCGATTTTATGATTAATTAGGCCTGATAGGTGACCGAGAGTAATAAGAATATACAAATTATATTGTTCGTTCTTAAGTCTTAAAATTTTCAAGTTTCGCTTCTCTAACCTCGCATCTCCTGACTTAAAACTTTACAATGATGATGAAGATTTAAACAAAACTGATCTCAGTATAATATTCCATAGGTGTCTGGTTCTCACAGGCCGCTAACCTACTGTATTTTGCTACGAGATATACCTAGCCTGCGCCGGACACTCCAACCAAAAATAGCTTCAGGGGTAATCAACCTAAACAATAGAAACAATATAAACAATATAAAGCTGTACAGCTTTTTATATCCGGAATTGGTTAAATTAGATAACAGCTGAAATCCAATTTACGCGATACCCAATGGTTTCAAACAATAATCATACCGGCTAATTATAGATTAGAAAATGGGGGCTGTACTAGGTTACGGAGTGGGACGCTCGACTAGCCCTACGGCCAGCTCCTTTTCAGCTCGCAGGACAAGTGCGCCAGCTTCTGTAATTTAATAATCGCATCAAGGTTCCTCGCTAGGAATGAATTTTAATCCTAATCTGTCCTTGTTTTTCATTAGCATATTTTCGACAATTGCAGCTTCGGCAAAAAGGCCGGCCTCGTCGAGTAAGTCTAGAACATCGTACGGAGTTCCTCCGGAGGCAGCACGGTCTATATTTTCGAGCATGTTAAAGTAAACCTGCATTGAGCTATGGATGGCGAAGTGCGTGAGGCCGACACAGATTCTCGCCCACGTCTCTGCCCACCGGCCATCTGTGGTTCCTTCTGCCTCGCGAAATTCGATAGTACCGGGGCGGCCATTGCGATCCTGAAGGTTCCAGCACGCATATGGAATGATGCTATAGTTAGGTCTCTCTCCAGCCCGTATTAGCCACTCTATTGAACACGAACTGGGGCTGGATAATATTTCCAAGACCCCAGGAAAGACCCCGATATCATTAAGCGCTTGTTCATCGAGGCCTCCCATCCTGAAGGAATTAGGATCATCAGGTATGCGTTCTGGATACGCAATTCGGGGAGCCGTGCGGATCCGTGTCGTTAGACGCGGGGCGTCGCTAATACCTACTATATTCATATCAACCCCTGGACTGGGCTCTGGCGATTTCGACTGAGTAGCGGTGTCTTCCGTTTTGCCCTCACCCTTGTCGATGGGATCCTTCCAAAAGAATGGCTCGTAGTGCCCCGGGTTCCGAGTTTCTTCGTAAGCCTTTATGTGATGTTCCTGTTGGTTCTGTTCTCTCCAGCTGATAGGTAACTCCCCGTGTCTCCTTTCGCCTCCAATATATCGAACACAACGGTCTGACTCTGACTCGTGGAGTATCTTCTCCCTCCACCCTTTGCCACGTGCAAGGCGGCTTCGTTGTCGAATACTCTGAGAATAGTAGTTAATCTTCCTGCTAGGCGGATGTAAGCAACCCAGAAGAGGGTCGGCGGCCCAGAACAGCCCGGCAATACGCTTTATGTGCTGCAGCGGCATAAGATCGGGCCCATCACCCACGTGAACATGCAGCCCGCAGCTCTTATTAACCTTGAGCCTATAGTTCGATTTTAGTAAATCTATAGCGTAGAGAATCGTGCGGAAAGCCTCAGGGGATGCTCTTTGGGCAGGAGATACGATCTCCATACTAGACCATTTATAGTACGCGCTTTCCGCAAGAGAAATACTCCCGTCATCTTTGATTTTCCAAGCGGTGTATTGGCGTTTGGGTTCCACTCCAGATTCTTTTATATCAGGTAGAATAGGTAGGCCATGCGTTTTAAGTAGATTATAAAATATAGTATACATAACCATACCCTGCTCCTCGTATGGCCCATTGAGAACTATACCTTTTAGATCATTGGGGATTCTTAATACAGGAGCGAGCTCACTTGAAAGATCTTTTTGAGGATCAGGTTCATCTTCCCACAGCCACGGTATTACCATCTCAAATTCAACACCAAAAGTGCGGGCTTGCGAATGTAGCGGGGTCCGATCTTGAGTGGACATTTTGAACCTCCTCTACTTGTAGTCAGGTGATATTGATGATCCAGAACCTAGTTTCATATTAAAATTCGAAACAATTCGATATGATATCACAGAGCTATTTATTCTTAAGAGTCTTTGTTCTCACGGGTTAAAGGGATTGTTAATCCGTGGACAATCGACATTGTGTTTTTTATAAAAGAAAAAGAGAGCCATGAAAGACAACACAAATATCAAGTAACCATCTAAGCTTATAAAGCTGGTTCGTGAAAAAGAGAAAATTAACCTAGGGACTTAGTTTTAAGCAACGGTATGGATATCGGGGGTCACGACCCACTTCCGGCCGCTTTTGTGGAGACCGAGCCGCCGAGAACCCGGAGATCTTTCTCCTTTTACCCCGAAACTGTGGTTCATTAAAAATTTAAAACATAACACATCTTGAATTGGTTTCATTCATAAAAGTGTGAAAATCCATTTTATTTATCAATCAGAGTCATTTTGCATGAATATAATAAATTATAACCTCAATAAGTTTTAACAATCGGCACATGATGATGGCAAAAAGCTCGTCAAAGACTGACACGTTTCGTCAATGAGATTAAACTGTTTTATAATTAGTTAGCATACGATAATAGAGAAACCAAAATTGCAGTGCTAGTTTAAACGAAGTCTGGTTAGAAGAAAGATTTAACTTACATCATTCTTGTAAAAAGACCACCGGCGATTGGGGTTGACACCGAAAATAGTCCTGCGTTCGAAGAGAGTCAGCCGACCGTCCCATGGTACGAGTAAGTTTAATTAGAGCAGAGGTTTTTAACGTACGGTCCCTCAAGTTGAGCGAAGAGCTCAGCACCGCAAACAGCACCGTAACATACGGAGCCTTCCGTGTTGCTCGTGCCGATACCGGCACTGCCGTAGAGAGTAGCGTATCTAGTGTCATCGAAGTCAGTAAATCAAAACGAGCTGGAGTAAAACCCCTTGTGTTATGGTAGAGTGGAAGATAGGATATGACTTACGTGGCGAGCTGAAGTGACACACTTGTGTCTTGAACCTTGTACTTGGGATTCCACCGGATTCCAAATTCCACGAGCGGAGTTCTATAAATCTATTAGCAAACGATGGACTCAAAGATAAATCCCACATCGCCGATATTATTAATATAGGGAGGTCTTAATAAAATGATGGACTCTGTTACTTACATGGTTAATGTTATATCACCTTTGACCCCGACATCCGCGCTAAATCCCTTTTTGTTCGGTTCAATCTTAGCGCCAGGTTCATCCGACATCTTCGACGTCGGTGTTAAGCCTGAAAGGACATCATTGTCTGGATTAGGGTATCGCTGTGTGTAGTCCCATTCCGATACTTCTAGGTCGTAGTGGGCTTCGCTGTCGGTAGGCACAATGGGTTAGATACAAATAGTCACATTGAAGGGAAACGAAGGTCTTTCATGCTGGGAACTAGAAAAGGAATAATACTTACGTGTGTACAGTAAAGGTTCCAGCAAGCTCCTATTTGAGGATTGTCAGCAATTCTAATACCTAGCCTTGAATGCAAGAAGGCTGTGGAGCTTACCCCTGTGATCCTGAGATTGGGTCCGATTGTCACGACGCCAGGTACTATGAAAGCACCTGCAAAGTTTGCTAAACCAAAAAGTTCAACTCTTCCAGTGGAAAACCGCACCTGGGCCTGTGCTTCCATGTGAAGGCCGGTCTGTATAGATCCCTTATTCCGGACAAGTACATGGGACTGTTTGAAGGTGCTGAGGTCATTCAAGCGGCCCTGTATGAAAACACCAAGTTAGTTTGGTTCAAAGTTCATAGAAACAGCCAGAACTTGAACTTACAATTAGCGTGAGCTGGGCCGATGTCTGAATATCCACGTGGAGGTCTGCCCAAACCATGAAATACGCGGTATATGGAACGCCGAGGAGGGTACATTGTAGATTCTCATTGAAGAGGTAGAACGGGATTTGACGGGTGATGTGATGAGATCCGAGATTCACTTCTTGCTGAAACTGCTTCTCATTCAAGGCCTCCATGAACTTCAGCCAGTCAGCATCATCTACATCGGTCCAACGTTTGCGGAACTCGGGCAAGAGATGTTCAGGAGTTTCCCGTTTCTCTTTGCGGTACATGTGATCGACGTATCGCTTCCACGAGCCGCCGTGCTTGCGCTCAACCTCGAGCTCGATGTCGCGCTTGTGCTTTCTTTTTAAGGGGTCTTTGTCGGGTGCGTTGTCCACGAACGCTTTCCAGTATCCCGGATCTTCAGAGTAGTCGATGCGGATCTGGACATCCGAGCTCGCTCGTCCGTGAAGTATTGCGAAGTTGTAGTCGAAGGTGAAGTCGTAGATCATCGGTGCGCGCTGAAGGTTGCTTCCTCGTTTGACGAGGCGCCTGGCCAGGGCACGAGTTATGTTCTGGTTGGGCGCCGGTTCCATGCTAACGGCCATGGCATAACGGCCGATACCACAATGAGGAGGCATTTCGACGACAGTCTCAGAAACGCCCCCCAAGAACAAGGTGTGGCAGTTGCTGTCTTCCGAGTCATCGGTACACACGGCCCGGACAGTGACTCTAGAATCCTCTGTTACCGAGGAGCGGTCGGGACAGTCGTATAGCTCCCAGTGTGAGCCGTCACGCTTATCCAGCGACGCCAAGTCCTTTTGAGGGCCTGTCATGATAACCCAGCCGAAGCCATTCTCATTAGGATCCTCGTTCGCATTAACATCGGACTCGACGTCGAGTTCGAAATCCTGCGAGTCGGAATCCGGAACCTAATCGCGTCGTTAGCATTTGCTTCTTAAGTAATACTTCTAGTGTAAGGGGAATGTATCGGAAATCGCTTTACTCACAGGATCAGGGAAAAGCCAGGCTAGAGGCACTGGTGAAGTCTTCTTGTATATAACCTGATCTCCAGCCGGACAGCATAACGCACGATAATACACTACCGGATGGCCAATTCCGTACCAGGCGCCTATTGCTGGATTGTAGTACTGGTGGTCGCAGTTGGACCCACCTCCTAGCCTCGAAACACCTACGTTGATCATGTTTGGGCAGTTCTTGGCGTTCTCGCAGCCCGTGCTGGGCTCCTCGTCGCCGCTCTTTGGACCCTGCCATTTACACTGCGATGAATCGTACTCCTTGTTGCAGCACCAAGGCCGCCAATATCCAGGAGCACAGGTGTCTTGCGAAAAAGTGACATACTTGCGATCGACCGAGTTGCATATGTCATCGTTGGGGTCCACATCTGGGAAGTGGTTGGGGTCGCCATTACCAATGCAAATTCCAGTGAGCATACCACACGCCTGGTTGGCGTCCTCAGTAGTATCGCAACAATATTGCGCAGTACCGCTAGAGCATTTCTTGTCACCTTGGTTCTCCTCGACGTACCATTGGCTTTGGGCAAGGAGAACCTCGTCACTCGAGCAGGAGTCCACACAAGGCGCCGATTTGACACCTGCCCAAGACTGGATAGAAGCCTTCCACCGACACGTCTTTGCATCAGGGGCTTTATCCCGGGGGCAGCATACCCACCGATGCTGGCCATCCTTATCGCAGTTGATCTGGGGGCCTACACTGATGTAGTCTCCCGAACAACCAGAGGAACCGCTGCAGTCACTAAGATGACACGTACCATCCGCGGACTGCCAGTCGGTCGAAGAAGATGGGCCAACGCCATTTTGAGCTCTGAAAGTCCCGAGACCACCTCGGCTGTCTAGAACGGCTGCCAAGGCATCGTAGTTGCTGTTGTCAAGATCCAACGCCCAGATGAACAGGCCTAGCAGGCCCTTCTTATTGGCATAGTCGACCTTCTCTTTGATGGTTTTCACGCTGTCGTAAGACACCCATTGATCCTTGCCAAATGCGAAGTACATTGATGCGGCCTTGTCGTCTTCTACAGGCTTAATGTTGTACGTGTCTGCTATCTGGGTGATCTCGTCGTACGAAAGAATTCCCGACTGCCCCGAGCAGGCGCCTGCTGTACCGCCGCTTGTGAAGGGGCAGCCTGGGAGCGTACATGATGGGTCTTCGAGGGTATAAGAACGCCCGTAGAACCCAAGACCAAGATTAACCTTGTTTGCGGGAACATTGTTGCGCCAGAATAAGTTCAATGCTGCTTCGATCTCGGTGAGGTTCGTATGTGCATACACGTATGAGCCAATTTGGTCCTCAGGCGAGTCCCAGCTACCGTGTAGATCGTATGTCATTAGATTGACCCAATCTACACTTTTGGCCAAATTTTCAATGTCAAACCAGCGTAGATACCAGTACGATGTCGGCGCAGTAAAAGAGAGGCCCCACTACTCGAGGAAGATTTTCGTGTTAGCATGGGTGGTGTATTAACCATAGTTTCCAAGTTATGCGCAATGAAGAAGGGGGATCACTCACGCCGTTACTTTGCGCAGTCCACCATGTTCTGATATCTTGAAGCAAAGATACGTAATTGGCTATGTCTCTATCCTGACCCCTGATTTACACACATTTGGTTAGAACGATGCAAACAGAATATGTGATAAGATTTTCGCTTACCCTCGATCCGGGGCCCCAGGATACTCCCAATCCAAGTCAACACCATCGAATCCGAACTGGGCTATTACATTTGCCTATGATTAGCATGTTTATCTGTTGTTTGATATGCTGTCCGGCTCTGGGCTTCTGTGTGCAAAATTACATACTCATAAAATTCACCAAGCTGATGATGAACTTCTGTCTCTTCGCCGGAGTAGAAGAAAGATCTCCCCATACGGATTGCGTGTCCCTATAGGCAAGTTAGATGAATCAAGTTTGTGTACCATTAGAATAGGGGTAATGAGACAACTCACGTTCCATTGTCTGAATAAGTCCAACCGCCCAGTGACAGAAAGATCTTCAAGCCTGGCGCACTCTCCTTCAAAGCCATGATTTGAGTGAATATCTCGGGACTGGACTGATCAATAGGGACAATTTCATATGTTGATGGCTCGATGTAGGCAAACGCTACATATAAATGAGTGATAGAATCTGTTTTGATCCAAGACGGGTCACGATTGGGACCTAGAGCAAATAAATCCTGTCAGTGACTCTCATGTCTGTGATCCATGGAAATTGTGTTCACTTACATGCTCCTCGTTTGTACGGGGCCCATGATTCATAGTAACTGCGAAAAGAATTAATTATCTATACGAGTAAGACCGGCGTAATGGCGATTCTTAAAGTCAACTCACCCAATCACAATATTTGTGACATTTCCTGTATTCAGGCCTGTACTTGGTGGCTGTGGACAGTTGCTCTGACAGCCCAATGAAGTATCGCAGAATTCCTGGTATCATAGTGAGTCAATAACAACCGAGACCTGACGTTTTTCATATACGAGGTTCCTCTGCGCTCTTACCTCAGTTACACCGCAATACCCGGATGCGCTGCAGCAGACATTAAGGGGGCATTCTTTCCCTGGGGGGTCGCCCCAAGAACCGCACTCTGCCCTAGCTAAGCAGTTTGAGGTGCACACACTCGGATCGCAATGTTCTTTATCTAGGCCACACTACGAATATTAGCTACCTAAGTTATATCTCAACCGCTATAACTTGTCGAATGACGAGATATTCCAACAGAAGGGACAACACGGGGGAGAGAGATGGTCCATACAAAGCCACTAATATAAATTGTCTAGTTAGTAAAGGGATAATCATTGAATATAAGTGCAATCGGTGGACTCACGTTTTTCCGTTACAGCATTGACCTCCCACACATGGCGTGTCGGCGTCACATTGTCCCTTGTCCAGCCTACGAAATAACGAGAATTCCACCGGTGAGGTACTACTCAGACTCGAATTCCAAACCGTAGGGGCATCACGATGTTGAGACGAGACCAGAGTGAAAAGGATGGTAAAAGTGATGACGGCTATTAGGGGCCGAGTTGTACTCATGATAGTCATATTGAAGATTCAATACGACGAAGTTATCATGACAACTTCTTCGAATATGACGAACGCAGATGAATGTTGGAAGTATATCAACAATCTAATGAGCGACCATACAGAAGACGAATCCCAGCAGTATCCTGTTAGATCAGAGCCGCTTGGGGAAAGGGGTCGGAGGAAGCGGATGTTCCAGTTTCTCCATCCTAGTTGCGGCTTAGAAGTTCATTAACTGTCGAGTGTCGTTCTTCCTTCGCATGCATTGACCCGAATTAGATTCTATAAATCTAGATGTTCTAGATTAGGCGTCACCAGACCTGCTTACTGCATACTTGCTAACGTAACTAGCCTAGGTAGATTGATAGCTGACACTGTTAATTCAAGATGACGAAGGATGCAATCTAGGTGTATGCCCGCGTAGGGCACACCGATGCGACGCTGATATTACCTGGGACACAGTACGCCATGCACTGGGAAGCATGTAGGAATTGCTCCGATACTCCATACTGGCTAGGTTAGTTCGGTTATATTCAAGGAATCAATATTGGAAAAAGTCTAATGAATATCCAGGGTATGTATGAATTAGAGGTTCCATCCCATTAGTGCTGGTGAATCTGCCGTCTGAACATCCTCAACATTTTTGGGCTTGTAATATTCACCTTTGGTCAACATGGCACTGCTTAATCTTCTAAGTGTGTTTATCATCTTCACATTGTCTTTTTCCACCCTTGGGAAGAACGTGGCCCCTCCTGTAGTCAAACGGAGTCCTGTCGAAGATGCGCCTCGGAACCTCCCTCGCAACAAGGCACCGTCCATGAAAGTGACGGGACGGTCCAGTCGTGGTCCGGAACAAGTGGAATCAAATTCTCCAGAGATCGCACCTGTACCTCGTGTCCCCCAGGACCATGTATTCTATGATAGCTACCAGGCCAATTTCTCGTGGTCCGACCCGGTGCTTCAAGCTGCCTTAGGTATCCGCTCAACGGCACTTGAACTCAACAGTCGCGACAATAATCTTGTTAAGCGCACACCAGGTAGCGCTCCAGGCGATCCGCTAATCAAAGCGCCAAGTTGCTTGGGATGCATTGAAGCATCAAATGGCCAAACCGTGACGCTGGCAGACCTGACCACTGAGTACCTGGAGAACCAGATCGTCCTGAGGCCTGATTCTATTCTCCAGGATAGATGTGTCTTCTACACATCGGTACCGAATCCAATAACAGCTATCTTGAATCCAACAGACCTTGCCGAGTTGTTTGATCGTCGGAGCCTCGGCGGTGCGGACAAACACCCCGGTTTGTCGTTGATAGCGACGGACTGGGCCTGTTCTACCAACAAAGTGACTATCTGGGTAAGTAGCGCCATGAACCCTCTCAAGATTAAAGATGAAAACATGAGAGGTTTGAAGAGTCACTAATGCGGTTTATGGTAGAACTTCTTCTCTGGTCAAAATGACGTTAGTGGGGGCAGAGATGTCCCGAGCAGGCGAAACTACTGGGAAGTCTACGTATCGGGAAGTTGGCTCAATTTCCTCGTCCCAGCCGGCCAACAGTACACCTACTTCGAGAATATGTCCAGGGCTATGGCACGTCATTGTGGTGGTGTAGTGTGTAAGTGACCCGGTGGGCTTGTATGCCGTATCAGAAGAACTGGCTAACATTGAAACCCCTGACAGACGTCATGACCATGCGTCCTAGGAGAATGTCTAAGTATCAGTTTATCTGGGGGAGCGTAGAGTATCCGCAGCTGCTGTCTCGGTGGGCAGCTGGTCGGGGCGGTGCTCCTACGAGACTTATATCTGTTGATGCGGCAAACCCTAACAACCAGTACTATTTAGACTGGAGAACGCAAGCAGTAACGGGTCAGTTAACGCGGAGGGACCCAAATTTCCTGGAGATGGGCGAGTTACATGGCAGAGATACTTGCAGCACTAATGTTGATTATGAGTTACCGGACGAAGATTGGTTTGGATAAAATTATAGTAATTAACTATATTATTACTTAATCTATGATATTTACTATGTTAGTTTCTAACTTTTAGATACCTAGTATAAAACATAAATAATTCATGGCATGCAGTTTACATTAAATGACCACAAACCCGACTTGCTTAACACCTGCATTTAACGTAATTTACCTACCTACTCAATACAAATAAATTACCAGTAGGTAGGTATCTGACCTACCTATGGTAAACCATTTTCTTAATGTTTTAATAGGTTAAAAGCCAAGCCTACCTAGGTACCTAGGCAGGTAGCCAATCTATAAATGCATGCAGCTAAGAAAGCTAGTGCTAGGTACTTACAGGTAGGAAGGATTTCTCGAAGCTTACCTTGAAGCTTAACTCGAAGCTTGACTTAACGTTAATTATGCTATTATTAAGGTTATGATGATAAAAATAGTGGTGACAAATAGTAAGTGATAGCCAATCAACACCCGTATCTTGCTGATTTGTGATTGGCTAGAATCAACAGCCCACCTTCCGAAAGGGGGGGAGTTGTACACCAATTGGTCCCTACCCCACAGTTCTAGTTAGGATCGACGGAACCTAAGGAGTGGAGTGACGGAGCCTAAGGAGTGACGGAGCACAAGGAGCAACGGAGAACAAGGGGCGACGGAGTATATACTCACATGGCTTCCCTGCCAGCCCTGTCAGCTCTGTGCCGCAGAATCTGTGCCGCATGACCACGCGACACCGAGATTGCAATATACTAGCGCGCGCAATACCGGACGTCTATCCACACCGAGTCACGTGAGCACCCCTTTATTAATCAATATACTATAGGAATCTTCGACTTCCCCTCCTTATTGTCCACATTCATATCTAGACTATAGCTTTAAAGGAACGGCAACCATGGAGATAAGTCAGATTACACCCGGCTGTTATTATCACACCGCTTCGGAGTTCGCCCAGAACCTGATTTCTACTCATGAGTTTTTCTTAAGGTGTCTTAGTCATCTTGGTCCTCCAGATGTCCGTGTGTACCACCCAGAAGACGCAGGCCCTGTGAACCAACAGCTGAACCCCCTGTTCTGGAATGGCACGTTCGGTCCTATAGCGGCCGCGATCAAGCTATGCGAGTCTGACTCCCTAGCAGCGTCCATAAACGGTTTGTCCCAATATCTCGCTTCTATAATTCTGCTCCTTCATAACACAACACTAATTAGATACCTCCGGAAACAGTGGAAGGATTAGTCCCATTATTCCTGGCGTGTGTGGTCCCATCCCAGAATATAGAGGTCATCCGAGCATCAGACGGCCAGAACGTCTTGGCATCCCCCCTTTTCCGCCAGGCTCTTATTGTAACCGCTTTGAAGAGCGGCAACGAGCCACTAGTACGAGATCTCATCAATCATACTCCAACGACCCCGCCGCCACCGGAGACCTGCTTATTCAAGATGCGCCTCTCATCCCTTGTCGACGAAGAGGGGATATCGGCCGGTGTATGGGCCGCTCTCGTAGCGACCGGATGGGCACTGCCGTCGTCGAAACTAGTGCTTTGGGCGGCGTCTACCAATAATGGACCAGATGGTGTAGCCTTGCTGAATGCAATCACGACAGCCGGCTTCGATATGCACGCCAACCCCATGTACAAAGAGACTCTCCCGGCCATGGCACTCGTTACCAGCGAGCCAGAAGTTTTGGAGTACCTCTTTGACCTTTACTCTATCACCCCGACCAACGACATGCTCATCCAGGCCATTGAGTTTCGGGAGAACGGCGGCGTGGAGGTTCTGAGGTGGTTGTTGGACACGTATGAATTGGATGTGAACTATGTACGCCAGGGAGGTGGTCCGTTTGACATACCTTCCGATGTTGGCGACCCAAGAGATAGGGCCGAGCGGGAGTATGCGATGCAGCAAGCTGGAGTGCCGCAGAAGCCGAGGACGGCCTTGCATGCTGCGTTGCTTAGGGGAAACACCGAGGCATATGATTTCTTGTTGGCAAGAGGTGCTTCGGGTACCTGAGTAGTGGACAGTGATCTATTGACATTACATATTTATAACTTAGTGTCATTTAATAGTTAGGTACCTACTACATTTGCATTTTTACAAGTTTTGAACTGTGCAGTGTTCCAAACATATGCCCTGCTACTCGTATGTTACATTTTCCTCACTTAATAAATTTATTTTCTTGGAATAATTCTGCATAAAATGAATGTAATCTCATTGGCACTGATTCTAGCTACTATGATAAGGAAGACCTTTGATATTATTTCAAGCGGTATTAGTAGAGGAAGTACCACTCGTAACCACGGCAGTGCCATGAGTCGTAGGCGTACTCGATTTTGAACTCGTGATTACAGGAGTCTGCGATCCTTGAATATTTGCAGCATCGGCATCTGTCACCGAGGTTGTCCCATGAGTCCATGGAGATGTGGTGAGAAACGTGCCAACTGCGATAGTAGTCGTATAGCTCGGCTTATAATTGGGTATCGAGACGCAATAGTCGTAACCCATATACAGCCCTGTGCAGTTATTCAAGACGGCCGGGTTCCAGGCGATGAACCGGGCATGGCTTATTCCATATTGAGTTTCAATTTCTTGACATGGTAGACTCCCCCCTTTTTATATGGTCAGTGTGACGTATTCGCATAACTTGGAGATATGTTACTTACAATCTGTGTCAACTGGAGAGGCGAATAAGTTGCAATTCGATGTTATGCCTGTGCCGTGTCAGTACCGTGTCAAATTCAAACTGTCAATACTATAGCGGGTTGAGACCACATACCTGGCTGCTTGTAGTGCGCAACAGCTGTGCAATAGTAGGTCCCAATCTTGAAATTCTCACAACTCGCACCGACATCAGGATTCCAGAGTGAAAACCGGTCTTGGTCAATACCATAGTTCGCCATGAACCTGTTGCAGTCGTAACCTGATGGAGCTACGTCCGTTTCGATGCAAGCACCGACGATGCCCGGGGAGATGGTTGCGTACGTCGCCACACAGTATTGAGTGTTATTAGCCATGACGCAAGGGCTTGACCCGTTTAGTGAAGGATTCCATTCCAAAAAGCTGTCTATGGTCACACCGTACTGGTTGACGACATCCTGGCATGCGAAGCTTGTTGTTCCATTCCCGGTGTAGTTGGTAAGTATCGGCGCTGTGACATATAAGTTACAGTCCATGCGTGTCAGGTTACCATACGGTGCGCCAACTGACGAGGGGACATAGGTAGCACTTGGATACGCGCTCATGGGAGTGAGAGTTGTAGTCCAGAGAGGTGGATCTGAGGGCCGAGCTGTTATCGTTGTATTCGTCGGATTAGGATCAACCCAATCGCCTCCCGGGTTGGACGAGCATATCACATAACCGACATAAGTGGCTATGTTGGAACACTTTGGCCCAAGGGATGGGTTCCACGATGTTAGCTGGGCGTAGCTTATGCTAAACTGTGACTGTAGAGAGGAACAGGTGTCGTCCGCTTGAACGATGTACGGTCTGCACTTGCGGTAGGATGGTACGCATAATGTTGCTCCTGCTGTCGGGAAATAGTTGCATAGCGACGAAAGTGAATTGTACGATGTCAGGTCATCAGTGCTGAGGCCTTCACTTATAGATATCCCGACGCATGTATCGGATGACGTGACGGTATGAGTTGTACCTGTGCACGATGGAGTTGGGGATGATACGACGGTAGGCCTTGTCATAATAAGTCAGAAATATAAAATGTGCCGTGTATTCTATATAGAATTTAGATGGGTACACACCTGACTGTAAAGGTCGTCGCTGTTGGTGGTGGAGACAGCGTCCATCCCGTCTTCTTACATGAAGATGTCAAGACTGCGAAATCACTCGACATTATGCTGGTAGATGCAATAGGCATAGCAAGTTGCGTAGACATCAATGATAGGTAGCAATCGTCGCAAAATGCAGTCGATGCTGTTTTCAGTCAGTAACTTACACGCACTACTTTAACCTAGTAAAGATATCTCCGACTTACCTGGAGTTCCAGTGGCTTGTTGATTCGTTGGATTTATACTCAACACACTCCCAATTACCAAGTTGCAGAATGCTCCCGCTCTGTATATTATATTATTAGCTCTCAATTTTGCTATCGGGAGTCACGGATTCAAAACATAAGACTCACGCATTCTTCAAACACACTGAGTTGAAGACTTCCACAAAGATTTCGGCGAACGATGCTGGAGCGGCCGTGCCACCATCTGGTTGCTCATATAGGGTTGAACCACATGCGCCGGCGATTCTCCTTTCCCAGGTAGTCAACGACGACTGGCATGTTGTTGTACACAGATTTGTCAACTGTGAAGAACTCAAGAACAGTGGAGTACCAAACACAGGTCCATTTTCAACTGAATTTCCTGCCGATATGAGAGCGCTATCGCAGGTCACTTGTTGGTTGAGAACTGCGATACAAGTCGATGAGATACCATCCGTTGCAGACACGTTCAGGAGCTGAATCTGCGCTCGGCATGTCGTCGTGAAGAATAACACCACCGTAATCGTGATTAGTTTAAGCAACATCTTGCCGCAAAGATGCACCGTTGCTAATGGCATTAAAAATTGTAAGGTTAGTTATGACCTTTGCAATAGAATCAGAGTATAATTTTGTGAATATCCGATAGTACATCACTCGGCTCTAAGCACTTGGTAGGAGTTACATAAGATATGGAACCTTAGAAGTCTAGAACGTAGGATCAATGAATATTCAGCGTCCACTAGGTTAGCTAGTACCTTACATGGATTTCTCACCTACAGTGCCGGCAGATTACAGTGTTGGATTTTTAGCCCCCACACGGTGTCCCCTTTTTTTTTTTAAAAAAAAATTGAAGGATTTTCTGACCTGGTCCGGGATGCATTCCCAATCTAGCCTCAGCACAGTGGGCATGTACACACCATGTAAGCAGGAGAAGGAACGTGACTTTTATTATCCAACTAAGGTGTTGTTCTATATCGCACGATGAATACCGGCTTATAGACTCCGGGTTCATCGGATGTAGCAAGAAAGAAGTTAGGTTAATCAATAGTTTACCGCTATTATCCGTATAGGTTGGTCTAGGATCTGAATGCTGACAAAATACTATCGAAATATGGCAACCAACGCGAATTCCGAGGTAGTATCGAGTATTGAGTCTCAGAATAGTAAATTTTGCGCCAGGAAACATTGTGAAGACCGGTGAAGATAGGTAGATATAAACAAGCATAGAGTCACGGCTTATTACATATGTCTACCTACTTAAGGTATACACTAACATATTACTACTACTACCACACGTTCCACGCTGCAGTGTAAGATAATTATTATTCCAAAATGTCTCGCTCATATTTTTTCACTACTGTCGTGGCCCTAATGCTATCTACGTTGGTGTCTGGGTACAATATCGACCCCCCGACGACGGCACCTAGCGATACTATCCAGGACTGCACAAACTGGGTAGTTGCCGAATCTTCAGATTCATGCAGTACATTGGTTGCAGATGGAGGGATCACGCTGAGCCAACTATACTCATATGTATGTATATCATGGATTGATGCTCTTACGCATCCTGAGTGTCAAAGGAAAAAGTCACCAACTATATGGTGATCATATGGGGTGTCACGTGTTACTAATTATTTCGTTTAGAATCCCTCTCTTTCATCCACTGGTTGTCCGATCATAGTTGGCGACTCGTACTGTATCGAGCAAAACTTCGGTGTGCCACCACCGACAACTTCAACAACTAGTACCAGCACTACCTCAGCAGGCAATGGCGTTACTACCCCGACCCCTACCCAGACGGGAATGGCCACAAACTGCAACAAGTTTCACCAGGTCGTCTCTGGCGATACTTGCGGAGATATCTCAACGGCCGCCAAAATCAGCCTCAGTGACTTTTACACATGGAACCCCGCCGTGAAGACAGACTGCTCTCTACTTTTTCTAGACTACTATGTATGTACTGGAATTATCGGCGGAACCACCACTACCTCGACTACGACGTCCGCCACCACCACTACCGGGAATGGAATCTCAACCCCCACTCCCACACAAACCGGCATGGTGAGCAACTGTAATACATTTTACAAAGTTGTCTCCGGCGACACCTGTGCCACCATCGCCTCGACGCATGGCATTAGCTTGTCTAGCTTTTACACCTGGAATCCGGCCGTCAAAACGGATTGTTCACTGCTTTTCCTTGACTATTATGTTAGTGATCATCACCAATTCTATCATTTATGTAAAATGACATATACTGACATGTTCTACTAAAGGTATGCGTCAACGTGGTTGGTGGAACCACTGCCACGCCAACTATTACCACATCAACGACCACCAAGACCGGAAATGGTGTCACAACGCCAACGCCTACACAGACAGGCATGGCGACGAATTGCAAGACGTTCCATCTCGGTAAGTTATTCCCACACCTGAGGTTTCATTAAATGTTTTTATTGACACTTCATTTTTCAGTGGTTTCTGGAGATACTTGCCAAACGGTTGCAACTAATGCTAAGATCACACTGGCCAACTTCTACGCCTGGAATCCGGCGGTCAAGACGGATTGCTCCTTGCTCTTCTTGGGATACTATGTTTGTATAGGGCTTATATAAGGACATCGTAGTCGGTAGGCTGCTGTAAAGAGTGGTGATATTTGTATATTAGTTATGTTACCTTCTACGAATACTAATCCATACGATAGCTACCACACACTCTTCTTTATAATTTTCCTTCACTGATTGCTTAATATTACTTAGAGGTAGGTTAATGGTTTCCACCTATTAGTAGTAACAACTAATATATTTAGCTATCTTGAAATCCAATCTATAAATATTCCTATGAAAGGCTAAGCTACTTAGGTACCTAGGTAGTTGGAGTTTTCGTAAAGCTCAATCAGGGGATATAATAAGTACGAGATCTACATAATGGAAGGGACGACATTCTATAAGAGATTTTGCATCTCTCTACCTCGACGTCTATGAGTTCGGTTATATACCTATATTGTCGGATTATAGGTGCTTAAAATTCTTTTTACATAGGTACGGGTAAATATTGGTTCACTACCCCTTATTTTAATTCTCGAGTGGAAGGTTACGCAATGCTTTGTTCAGCTCGTGGTAACTATTGTATATACTAAAAATAAGAAAAATAAAGAATTCCACATTATACCATTGTTCGATATCTTTCCGTTTCCGGCGTTTAAGATACTGCTGTGTGTTTAAGCGGTCTTATACCCAAGTTCTGCTATTAATGATGAATCATTTATAAACTGACTTGTGGATTATATAGTTACTTACCGGTATAGCTTACTTTTGAAGAATGAAAAGAACGACGAAATGTCGATCCGTGGTCGAGAAAAGGTGGATGAAAGAACAGTAGAGGATGTCAAGCGCCTCTCAGCATCCTTCTCGAACAATGAGAATAGATTCAAATTTGAAAGAATTGTAGGAGCCGGTTCTCGGGGGTTTGTCTTAGAGATGAGGATGGTAGACCAATCTGGCCCATCCCTTACCCGAAAAGTACTACCAAGATTTGTATTGAAGAGGGCATTAAGTAATCAACCAGAAGCGGTAAATAGCATCCGGCATGAAATCGAAACTCTTCAGGTATCTATGCTCGCTTATGCACCATAGTCGCGAGATATCTAATTAGCAAGTAGCAATTCCAAGGAGCTCCGAATATACAACAGCTTTTCCGTATACCGGGCGAACAATACCATCTTAATGTACCGTATTTGAACGGCCCGACATTATTCACGGAGTGGATTCCAAACGGTATAGTCCGGGACCTAATAGACCGACGACCAGAATGGGGGCATCCTTTACCTAACCGAATGCTGTGGAGACTTTTTCTGTGCCGTAGGTTTCACTAACAGCCTTTTGCCATCAAAGTGAGCTAAAACCATTAATATAGTCTGTTACATGCTCGTCGCTATGGCTTGGCCCCCTGATGGTCGACCGAACGACCCTTCAACGAAGCCGGACCTACCACCACCGGATCATACTGGTAACCGCCCAACTAAATCTCGCCTAGTACATGGCGATCTAAACATTGGGAATGGTAGAGGATTCAACATTTCTAGCCGTAATCACCCAAAGTCTCTTACTAATATCCTGAATTAGTTATGTTTGGGGACTTTGAACCGGTTGCACATCAATTTGTTCCGATGCTCAAGCTTATTGACTTCGGACAAGCTGGTGATCTTGATAGGTGAGTTATGTAATGTCTTTAGGGAAATCATATGCTAAAGTCCACACGGCGGCCCACCGGATTCAGGGGTAAAATCCAACATGTTGAGGATCGGGGCAATCATGATCAGCTTGATAGGAGGAAACGCCATGATCCAATCGCCCGCTGCAGGTGCCTCCAATATGCAGGTTACCTACGGAGGTAAAACAGATACCATAAGATCATTCGCGAGAGACCTAGATGGCCTTAACCCTATATACGGAAAAGTGACACCTGACATCACTCGAATACATAATGAATCTATACAAAATTTAGACACCGATCTCAGGAATCTGTTAATACGATGCCTAGCATTGAGGGCAGATTTGCGACCAGATCTTGAGGACCTTGTTCAAGAGGTCCAGCGTAATGTTAAAGAAAAGACCCAGAGCTCCTACACTGGCAAGAAATATCACAACAACGAATCCGATAATGCATTGCGTCAAATTTCGATGCGGTTAATAGTTAACCGTAACCAATAAACATGACGGCAATATGGATAGATCATCTAGATTAAGTCAAAAGGGCGAAGAACGAGCGACAAAGAGTTTTGTATATTGAATATAGGATGATCATATATATTTTAATTATCAGTATGAGGTAACTTGAACATAGTTACATGTCGTATTATGATAACCTTCTTTCTTTGGTCAAGCCTTATCAAACGACCTATTGCTTGAGTTACTACAGAAGGATTCCACTGTGGTTCAAGGAGATGAGGCCGGCTGGCAATGGACAGTTGATTCAACCCAGTTTAATTAGCCTGGGGTATTAAAACCTGTCTCATTACTTCGCTCATTGAGAAATTGACAGGTTCAATGCTAATGTCAAATATATAATACTTGGAAGAAGAGTTTGCCACAGGGGTGGTAGATGTTATACGGATAGGCTCCACGAAGCAGAGTATGATTAATATATGCATGCATGTTGGTTAATACGAGATGTGTTGGAACTTATAAAATAAAGTTATTGGATGAGGTTAATTAGAAGATTTGATTAATATATGTAAGAATAAATTAATAGGAATAAGAGGGCGTTAACGGCATTTAAGGAGATATTTAGATTATATATATATAAGTTATTACGCCTCGTTTTGTAAGAAGAGATAAAAGGTAAGGATTTTAAGATTATAAAAAATTATAATTTGAAATTAAATTATAGTTTTAAGCCTTATTACCTTTATTATAGATAATTCTTTTTTATCTTGAAAAGATTTTATTTTAAGAAAGTACATGCTTTTTAGAAGAAAGTTAATCTTTTTATTAAATTATTTTATTTTAATTACTTATAAACGATTAACCTGCTTAAAGAAGTTTCTTATTAAAGTATATTATATTAGTATTATTTATTAATCTTATTATTACGTACATTATTATAGTTGTAAAAGAAATTTTATATTTTATTATTTTTTAAATATTTAAGCTAAATATTTATATCTTAACCTTATTACTTATTAATTTACGAGATTTTAAATTACTTTCGTTAGATGATGAATAATTTTTCGAGTTTTTAATAATATCTTTTTTATAAGATTTCGAAGCTAAAGGTAGGTATAGAAAAAATCGTCGTTTATAAAAACTTATTAAGATTAAACGACGTTTTAATATGTGATTCTTTATTAAGATATTTGAAATGGAGAATATATTACCTCGAGACCTTTTCCTTATTCCTGGATTATTTTAATTTAATAACGATAATATTATAATCTTTTATAATTTTTAAAATTATGAAATAATTATGTAAGACGTTTTTAATATTAATAATATCGGAGTTAATTTTAATAATCTTTTTGTATAATTTATTAAATTTTATTAAAAAATGTACGATAGTTATTATGTTATTTAAATATTTATTATTATTATTACGGGTAATTAAATTATTAATAAAGATTAAATCTGAAATTAATATAATATGGTTTAAATAATTTATAATATGGTGGTTTAATTTAATTAAACCGGTATGGTGTTAATAAACGAATAAGTAGTTTATTTTAAATAATAAGTTTAATAAGTTAACTTAAACTTTTTATAATAAGTTTAAGGTATAATTATTTAATATATATAAGATAATTAAGCTTAATAAGAAGTTATTAATAAGTTTAAGGAAATGGTTAATTATTATTAATAAGTTTTTTAAATCTTTTATTAAGATATTAAAAAGTAAAAAAATCTTTAATAAAAGGTAGTAAATTAAGCTTATATTAAAGAATCTTAAATTAATAACTTTTTTATAAAAAAATATGTAAATTTTGCGTATATTAACGTAAAGATCTGCCGTTAGTTTAATAATTTAAAGGTTTATATTTAAGCTGCTTTTAATAAATTTAATATTTAATTAGTTTTTAATAAATTAATTAATATTTATTTTATTTTAAAAAGTATCGAAAGGCGTATTATATTAAAAACGTTAATTAAACTAAATCCCTTTAATTAAAAAGACTTAATATATTTTAAAATACTATTTATTAAATATTTTAGTTCGGAAGCCCGAATAAGGAACTTTTTTTTTTTATAATTCTTTTTATAAGCTTAGGTTAAGAGAATAATTAAAAGGGCCCGAGTATAGTTTAATTTTACTAGAATTAGCCTTTTTATGTTTAGAGGTAATGGGGGAGGAATTTTCCTTAGAGGGGCTGCCGGAGTATCTGATAATAACCTAAGCGATTTCGATTTTAATAATTAATTTTGGAACTTTAGATTACTTAAGAACCTTTTTAGAGGATTACCTTAAGGCAATCTTACGTTTTTATATAACGATAAAAATCTTTTATCTTAAAGTAATAATGATTAATTGCTTAAAGCTTTAAAATAATTAATTTATCCTTTTTACGTAACGATTATCGTTAATTTAGTATAATTTAATAAACTTATTGTTTACGATGGAAAGGACCTTATAAAGTTCTAGATTTAATAAATAAAAGTTAAGGTATACTTAAAAATATATGCGGAAAGTTTTTTTAAAGATTTTTATCGTATTAATTAAATTAAATTATTATTATTTAAAAAAGTATAATTATAATATTAATAACGTAAAAATTAAATTATATAATTAAAAGTTTTTAACATTTAAGCAGTATATGTTATTGCCTTTTAAAAACGTTTTATAAACCTTTTAAAAAAGCATTATAATTTAAAAAAGATAAATAAATTTAAATATTAAGAAAATATTACTTAATATCTTATTAAATTATTAAACCTTAATAAAATAATTTAATAGTTTAAAACGACGTTTTAAAATTATATTATTAAAATCTTTTTTAATAAAATTATTAAATTAATTTATTTTAAATAAGAAGGATTTCCGGATATAAATAAAAAATTCCTTACCGTTATTTAAAAAGTAGGTTAAATATATAAAAATATATTAATTAACCTTAGTATTTTAGGAAAAGGAAGATTTGTTTTAACTTAAGAGCCTTTAAAATTAAGTTAAGTTAATTACAAAAAAAAGAACCGTTTTAATTTAAGTTAAGATTAATCCTTAAGAAATAACGATAAACTTAAAAATAAAAGTAAACTAAAATTAAATTAAAAGGATAAGGTTTAATTTAATAATAAAAATATTTTAAAAAAAATTAATTAAATAAATATAAACTAACGAAAGAAAGATAAGAAATCTTATTAGCGTTATAAATACGATAATTATTAAACCCTTTTTTATTTTATAAAAAAGGATATTAATGGTAAGGATTTATTATTAAACCCGGATAAAATCTCTTCCGTAAAATAATCCTAAGATAATAATACTTAACCTATATTTTTACTATAAAAAAGGGTACGAATAAATATAACCTTACGAAAATTATCTTATTCTTGAATTATAAAAATCGAAAATTTTAATTTAGATTTTTAAAAGGCCTTAACGTTATATTTTATCGAATTTTACGATTAAATTAAGGTAAAAAGCGTTAAATTACGGCAATTAAAAGATTAATTAAAGATAAGATAAAGGTTATAAAAAAACCTTGCTTAAAACTAATTTTAAGATATAGATTTATTATTAATATAATATTATTATATAATAAAAATAAATATTAAATATAAGTATTATTAAATTCCAAAAGCTTAATCTTAATAATATCTTTTTTTAAAGTAAGAAAATAGAAGTTATTAATTATTAAAAAATAATATACTTAATCTATATTAGCCTTTAATTTAACCTAAATCCTTTTTATAAAATATTATTATACCGATCCCTTTATTTTTTATTATTAAGAAGATTATTTTTCCTAAATTAATTTTAAGCTAAACATTTTAAATAATAAATGCAATATTATTATATTATAATAATAAATAAAAATTTATAAACTTGTAAATTTCTTTTTAAACCTTAAAAAGATTAAGTTTAATTTTTTTTATTATCGGAAATATTATATTAATTTAACCTTATATAACCCTAAAAAATTAACTAATATAACAATAATAAAAAATATTAAAATAAATAAAACGTTAAAGAATATTCTTAAGAAATTCTATAAATTTATATATATTATAATTAAAGAAATAGGATAACGTTTTTTAAATTATTAACTTTAAGATTATTTTATCGATCTTTAAAAAAGAAAAATACCTCTTTAGGGATCTTTTTACATTATAAACGAAAAGGAACTTAATATACTTAAATTATAACTAAATAAAATAATTAATAATAGCTAAATCCAGAAATTAATCTTATCTTATATAACACCTATAATATTTATTAATAAACCCGATCTTTAAGATTCTTTTAAGTTAATAGTTAATTATTAAAGCTTAAATAATATTATTATCTTTATTTACTATTTTATATTATTAATATTAAAATTATAAGCTTACTTTAAAACCGTAAAATAATTTATAAAAATCGACTTTAAATTAGGATTTTATTTAATTAAGATTAAGGGAAAAAATAAGTAGAAAATAATATTTCGTTATAAATATAGCCTTTTTAAATATTTAATAATACCATTTAGATTAATTAACGCTTTTATAACTTTCTAATTAATAATAAATAATATTTTCCAAGATTTTATCAATTTAAGCCTTTTAATATATTTAAATAATCTTTTTATTTATATAAATATAATAAAGGAATACAATAAGATTATTAAAGAAGTCTTAAAAAGATTTATAAAATATTATTTAACGGTTAACCTATAAAAGTATTTTTGGAAAGTATAAGAAGTAGATTTTTTAAGATATATTATCGGAATAAATAACATTTTAATAGCTTAAAATAAAATCGATTATATTAATAATTAAAAAATATTTAAATCTTTTAAAAAATCTTAATAATTTATTAACTTTGTAAATTTCTATCGACAATTTATAAAGAAATTCTTAAAAATAATAAAACTAATTATTAACGTAAATAAAGGAGATAAGAAGGATTAAAGGTGGACCAAAAAAATAAGCAAATTTTTTAAGGAATTTAAATCCTAATTTACTTAAACTTTTGTTATGGCATATTTTAATCTTTTAAAATAAACTTATATTAAAGCCAATATATTAAATTATATTATTAGCGCCGTTTTTTTTTAAAAAGATAAATAAGATAAGCTTAAATTAATAACTTATTATTCTTATAAATTTATATTAATAAAAATAAATTATAAGATTTATAATAAAGAATTATTAATTATAATAAACTCTTTTAAAAGATGGCATTAATATTTAAAAGGTGTTAAATATTAAATTAAAATTTCCTTTAATTATTAGAATTTAACTTATTTTATAACGGCTAAAATCTCAAACCAACGTTAAGCTTAATAAGCATAAAAATTATTATTATATTAATTTATTATTAATTATTAATTAAGAAAATAAAATAATAAGGCCGATATTTTTTTTAAATTATCGTAATATTAACCTAAAAAAGGAAAAGTTAAAGATTAGCTTATAAAATTAATCTTATAGGATAAACATTTTTTACATTTTTAAAGAACTTTATTTACCTTTTTAATAACCGTCTTTATTATATTAAGAAAATTGTATAACCTTACCACCCTTAATTAGGCTTTTGATTTTATAAAAAAATTAAAAAAAGTAATTATTAACGACCCGGAATATATTACGTAAATTATAAATCTTTTTAAAGACGTTATCTTTTAAAATAATTTTTTATACCAAAAAGATAAGCTTTGGATACCTATAAAACTTTAAAAAGAAATTATTTCTTTTAAATATAATATCCTTATTACTAAATATATGGGAATGGATAAAATCCTAAAACTAATCACCTAAAACTTTTAATAACTAAATATTAAAAATATCGTTCGAGATTACGTACGAGGCTATTTAAAATATTAATAAAATAAGATCTTTTGTTACGCCTTATACAAATATCTTTAATTAATAGAATTATATTATAAACCTTAGTTAATAATAATAATAAATTTTATTATAAATTTTTCTTTATCAAATAATTATGATTTTATTTAGGTAATAGTAGATCCATTTTTAAAAATAGCTTACTTTATTCCTCTTAAAATAAAAGAAAAAAAGTCTAATAATCTAATTAAAATCTTTACCAAATAATACTAGAAATTACATAACGTATCATTAAATATTATTTTTAACAGAAACTTTAAGTTTATTTTTTATATTTAAAAAAACTTCCTTAAAATAATAAAAATCAAATCCCGTATAAATATTACGTTTTACTTACAAATTAACGGCTAAATAAAACGCCTTAACCAAATCTTAAAAATTTACTTTAAGACCTTTGTTAATTATAAAATAAATAACTAAGAAAACCTTTTCGTAACAACTAAATTTACTTATAATAATATTACCTTATTATTAATATAACTTATATCCTTTTATATTAATTATAATTATTATTTAACCGTTTATAACCCTTTTATAAACATTTTACATAATTTAAAAAGTAAACTATATATACATTAAATAACATAAGTACATTAAGAAATATAAAAATATTTAAAACGAAGCCATTAATGGATAAAAGAATAGGTAAATAAATAACGAAAAAATATACCAACCTTTTAAAAAAAATAATTCGTAATACTTAATATAAAAAATATTAAAACAAAACACCTTACTAAAAAATTAAATAAAAAACTTTTAAAACCTTTTAAAATTTAATAAGTAATTTTTTTTATAATAATAAAACTTACTTTACCTAAAAATTAAAGAATATATAATTCGTTTCATATCTTATTTATTAAACCTTACCGCGTTAATAATTAAGAACTTCTTAATCTTAATTAAATCTTACATAAGGCAACCTTAATAAAACTTAAAAATTATTAAATGAAATAAATTATAAACTTCATTAAAAACTAAAGTAAAATAAAATATCTCGTTAAATAAAAAGGTTAGCTAATTAAAAAATATTAAACTTAGGAATCTTATAAACACATATTTAACAATAAAATAAAAATAACAATTAAGTTATTTTATAAACGATACGTTAATAAACTTCGTAATCTTATAATCCTTTAAAATATTTAAAGTTAAACATTAAAAAAGAAAGAGTTAATATTATACAAGTAAACTTCACAAAGTAAAGTATAATTAATATATATATACATATTAATTAATATAAAATATATTAAAACTTATAAAACAAAGCTATTAAATAAGGTTAATCAAAAAACTTAATTAATATATATAAAAATAAATTAACAGGAATAAGAAAGTATCAATAACGCTTAAGGAGATATTTAGATTATATATATATAGGTTATTACGCCTCGCTTCGTAAGAAGAAATAAAAGGTAAGAACCTTAAGATTATAAAGAATTATAATTCGAAATTAAACTATAGTTCCAAGCCCTATTGCCCTTATCACAGTAGAAGCGCGAACACTGCGATGCGCTTTCTCGAATCTGCCCGCCGTGGAAGGCTCAAACTGGCCCTCCAGGTCGTTAAAACTGATTTCTTTCAAGTCGATCTCGGAGTCAATATTAATAGCGTTAAACGCAACATCTAGTCCACTAAGCGTGCCAATCATTAAGGCCAGTCGCTCGCCATCAATACGCTAGAATATTATGGCTGCTGAAAGTTGGGCCAGCTTCCAGGTAAGGATGAATAAGACGGTATTCCATCCAGCCGGGATTGTCTGGCTCAGTTCGGCCGCTTTATCGAAGTTGGCAAGCGGGAGCTAGTCGATGCCGGCAAATTAGATATGTTTTTCTTCCTAAGGAGCGCGACTTTCACTGCCTTCGATCTGAGCGAGTTGTATTTTCACAAGGACCAGTTCTATCGCGAGATACTCGTCATGTAAGCAGCAAGAGTTCAGAAAGGTGATTTTTGGCTTTCAACTAACGAGGTCGTTAACTTGTGTAGTAAAATAAGGGAGGTGCTTGACTTGTTCCGCGCGAAGGAGATCAAGCCACTTCCTACCAAATGCTTCGATATATCGGAGATCACTAGTGCCTATCGCTACTTTTCGAAACGAGATAGGGTGGGTAAAGTGGTCATCTCATTACAGGATCTAGGGAGTTCCATTCCAGTAGGTCGTCAACGGCGCCACTCAGGATCCGCGTTCATCCATCTTATCTGCGGCCCTTGAAGCCGACAAGCAAACCAACGGGAGTGCGACCGAACAACTTCAAAATATGGCCGTAGCTCAGTGGCTGACCAGTGTCCCATCAGGCGCTCTGGCAGCGCTTAAGAAACAGGCCGATGCCCGCTCACATTCGGATCCTTCCCTGAACCGAACTTCCCTAATGCCAAGTCATTGCGCTCGTCGACCGGGTTGTACAAGTCTGATCTCGACTTATTTCGAGAGAACAAAGACTTGGAAGGTCCAGACTGCGAATCGAATCCGCTCTCCGCGCCTGTAATCGATGCTCCGATTTGAGTTTACGCCGGCGCGGGGCGGCTTAAAGGATAGTCGGCGTGAGTCTGAATATGATTGGTTTCCTGAAAGGGGGCAATAGTTATAAATGGGGGGCAACCATCTGGGTAAACCGTTGGTAGCTTCTAATAGAATGGCCTAATTGTCCAAAGTAACAACGGTCTCCAACGGAAGATATGTTTTCTATTCAATGTAAAAGTAAAAGAAAAAGGGGTTAAAATAATAATGTTAAATCTCAATTTAGGTACCTAGGTACCTACCTGTAGGGAGCTAGTGTAAGATAATTACAGTGGAGATGCAACTGCAACGGGAACGGGGTGCGGGCCGGGGACGGTGGCGGGATAGTACAGCCGTCGGAAAGTCCACATCCAGCTAAGTACAGTACCTAGTAGATACTTGGAAGGTACCTAGGAAGGAAGGAAGCTCAACGGTAGGTACAGATGTAATTAGCCGACTGTAGCAGGTTACATCCGACCCCGCCGAGCCTCGTCGCATACATATCTAGGTAGGTACCTCCGAATATTTACCCACCTAAATATACCTAGGTACCAGTAGATAGTCCATCCTTCATCTTACAAACACCTCAAAAGTTGTTTTTAGTACCAAGTGCAACTCTTAATATTGCAGTCTGCCATGCACTAGGTATAATTACCTAGGTAGTTACCGATGGACTTAGTACATTGAAACGGTCTGAGATGGCATGAAATTATAGAACAACAGGTAGAAAGATCGTGAGACAAAGATGGCATCAACTAACGACAGCACAAGCACTGCCCAGTTGCAGCAGAGATACAAGCTTATCAGGGCGACCGATTATCCTCGATGGAATATTGAATTGATCGAGGCTCTGCGCGCCAGGGATTTACTCCCGTACGTCATGGCGAGTGTGCTAGAGCCTACCGGTGATGAGGACTCGCCAGCTCGCCTTCGTTGGCGGAAGAATCGCCTCACCGTTTTGCTTATGATGAAGCGCTCTCTGTCGGCTCATATGAAGGCCAAGTTGGTTAATACCGGATGGAACTCTGGGCACAATAGAGATCCGAAGAAGATGTATGATATGATCCGGAAAGTCGCCGAGGAAGACCTAGGCGACGCAGATGGTGTAATATCCCAGTCTTTTTCGCCCTTGGAATCAAATGTCACTGTAGACGATCTTGAGGAGGAAATCGAACTAATAGAGTACGAGGATGGCGAGGAAGATTGGACAGCCGTCGACATATCCTCCAAAGCGTCACCGCCTGAATCGATCCAGGATCGTATAGTACGCGTTTCGAACGACTTACGAGACCTAACAGCTTACTACGACATCGAAGGCTCGGCATCCCGGAATGCGCGGCTGGAAGTCTTCTTCCGGGACGAACTAGCGGACCTTGACAGACAGTCTTTCGATTCGTACTCATCGCAGGATGACAGAGTCGACCACTTGCTGCTGCATAACTACATGCGGCGCGCACGGCGCACGCTCGAGCTCGACAAGGCGCGAGATGCAAAATTCGCGGCCTTCGTCGAGCCGTTCGCCGCCCCCTTGACGGCATGGTGCGAGCAACGACGGCGTGTTGAGTCGATCGACCCTAAGGCCTTCGCCAATAGCCTCAATGCGACAGAGAAAATTATCCTGCAGGCTCGAGACCATATCAACCATAATTCTGGGAAGTATTCTAAGGCTACCGGTTATCGCGCCTCTCGAAGGGTGGCCGCCCTTCGTAGCAAGCTTGCGGAAACGTATGCCTTCTACAAGGATTACGATCCCCAATTTGATTGGTGGGTGACCGAGCCCTACAAACGGATTGACGCGGCACTCGGGTACACTGTGGAGTTCCTTCGCGAAGTCCTGGTTGGAGTTAAGCCCGGCGATGATGAGACCATCGTCGGAGAACCAATCGGCCGGGATGGTCTGCTTACCGACCTCGAGGCTGAGATGATACCGTATGCGCCCGAAGAACTACTGCGCATTGCGGAGAAGGAGTACACATGGTGTGAGGCGGAAATGGTCAAGGCATCGCGGCAACTCGGTTTCGGCCTCAACTGGCGAGCCGCCCTTGAGTACGTAAAGAACCTTTACGAACCGCCAGAGACCTACCCGGCCTTCATCCGCTCGCTCGTCAACGAGGGCGCCGCATACGTCAAGAAATACGACCTCGTCACGGTTCCGCGAGTAGCCGAGGAGGCCATCCGCATGACCATGATCAAAGCACGAGAGCAGAAAGTCTCGCCCTTCTTCCTCGGGGGCACAACTATGCAGATGTCGTACCCGACCCGCGAGATGCCTCACGATGCCAAGCTCATGTCGCTGCGCGGAAACAACCGCCACTTCGGGCGGGCCACGGCCTTCCACGAGATGATCCCCGGCCACCACCTGCAGGTCTTCGTGGGCGAACGGCACCGCCACTACCGGCGCCCGCTGTTCGACACGCCCTTCTACGTCGAGGGCTGGGCGCTGTACTGGGAGATGGTGCTCTGGGAGCGCGGCGACTTCTTCGTCAGCGCCGAGGACAAGGTCGGCTCCCTGTTCTGGCGCATGCACCGGTGCGCGCGCATCCTGTTCTCGGTGCGCTTCCACCTCGGCCAGCTCAGCGCCCAGCAGTGCGTCGACCTGCTCGTGGACAAGGTGGGCCACGAGCGCGCCACGGCCGAGGGCGAGGTCAGGCGCAGCCTCGCCGGCGAGTACTCCCCCCTCTACCAGGCCGGCTACATGCTGGGCGCCCTGCAGCTCACGCGCCTGCGCAGGGAAGCCGTGGGCCCGGAGCCCGGCCGCATGCGCGAGAAGGACTTCCACGACCGCGTCCTCCGCGCGAACGTCATGCCCATCGAGATGCTGAGGGCGTTGGTTCTCGATAAGGAGCTCACCAGGGGGTTTAAGTCTCAGTGGAGGTTTTATGATGATAAGCTTTGATGGGGAGGGGAGTAGGGAGAAGAGGAAAATAGAGGAAGGAAGGGAGTGTGGATTTGTATATGTCGGCGTGGTACGGATGTTGTCTTGTTCCGGTAGTTAGCTACTAGGTAGCTATCTAAGCAGGGGTCATATTTATCAGGGACATGAAATATTAGCTACGTGTACCTATCTATCTAGGTAGGTACTGATTTGATTTGAATGAGATCTATGAATATCCAATTATTATAAAATTTTGTACCTAGGTATGTTGTGTAGTAGATTAACTGACCTGTGAGTTTACGGTGGAGAATGATAACACGGACGGGTGGTATTTACCTAGGTACTTTATCGTCGTAATGTTAGGATGAGCTACATATGATATGAGATCTGATCTTCACCATACCTCCGAAATCTTACATTTCAGGAGGGTCATGAAATAGTAAGTGGAAGCATACGAATGTCTATAAAAGCAGAAACCTCTTTAGGTTATGAGAAGAAAATATTATATAGGTAGGTTCCGCCTTACCCAAATTAACCACTTAATACAAAACCTAAGAAGTGCAATGACTAACGCTAGGTAGGTATCTACATGAACAATTGTATTTCTATTATTACATTATACCTAGGTACTCAGAGTCAATTTAATATGAATTTGCAGACCCGTTACTCCTAGCCCCTATCGAGAACCAGACACCCCGCATATACACCTATATCACAATAAATCTAACAAATAAAACATATTCTTTGAAGTTAAATTACTCGCATATCTCACTTTATCTGCTTACGTTGGTAGATACTTAAACCTTCGGCCTACCTATTTACCTAGAAAATGCAACTCTGATCACCTCGATACGATTGTTATTCGTGTACGAAACCGTCAGCGTCTGCCCGCCGGCGTCGAGATACGGGTGCGCGACGCCGGCGTACGTCAGACCGCCGTCGATCGGCGTCGCCGTGTACACCTTGACGTCCGGGGTCCACGGGCCCTCGAGCGCCGCCGCGGTTCGGAGCAGCACGTCGCTGCCGCCGGGGCCTGGTGCGGGTATAAGCGTGAGCGCGAGAACAGACAAACCTAGTAGGTACGCGACACTCACTCAAATGCACGTAAGCATAGCAGCCCCAAAACGCGCTCCACACAACCTGCCCCTGGCCCACACCCCACATCACCGCGGTCTCCGCGCCGAACTGCGTCAGCGGCCGCCCCGCCTTCCAGCCCCCCTCGTCCGCGCCCGCGCCCCACCAGTACTCGTATCTATCCAGGTCATACGCGTCGGCGGCCCGCACGCGCAGCAGGTACACGTACTGCGAGGCCACGGGGTCGGGCGCGGAGGATGGCGCGCCGCCCCACGCGTACACGTACTCCGAGCGCGGGTCGCGGAACGCCGCCACGTCGCCGTACCGCGGCGTCGTCGCCGCCGGCCACCAGTACCCGCTGGAGCCCAGGCGCTGCGTTACGGTGGGCTCGTTGTTGACGAGCTCGACTTTGGCGACGCCGGCGCCTTTGAGGCCGCCGGCGTTGGCGTTCTGTGCGCGGGTGGTTAATTGGAGGGTTGAAGCTGGCTGGGCGAAGCTGGGCTGGGCTGGGCTTGGGGAAATAGGGGGGAGATAGCTAGATTAATGCGGTATGATATGGTGTAGTGAGCCTTGCTTACGACGAGGTAGAATATAGCGCCGGCCCCGTCGACAGTCTCGAACAGACTCGTGCCCCCGAAGCCGTACGTGTTGTCCTCGCCCCAAGACGCATTAAACGGGACAAACTGCTGTTGATGGCGGACGGGGCTATCATCGTTAAGGTGCAAATCGACAGTAACAAGGGGGTCCTCAGTCATTAGCGACAAGGCGTCCCTGACCATACCATGGAGCCGGCTCGTATCGTCCTGGCGCGGGTCCTTCACGCCCTGCGCGCACCACAGCGTGTCGCCGAAGACGGAGTACCACTTCCCCTGAAACTCGCCCGTGAACCCCAGGTCCCGGTGGCTGCAGCTGTTGTTCGCCGCCTGCTGCCCGAGGAACGTGGTTTCAAATTTGGAGATCGGGTTCGTGCCTACGGGCTGTGTGGGGTCTACTCCATCTCGTCGCTGCCTATCGGAATTGGCGAGATTGTTTCCGTCTACGAAAGCCGGACTAGCGAGGACGAGAAGAACGTGGAGTCGTAACATTATGATTGAGCCGGCCGAGAGGCAAGAAAGGTAGACACCCTATGGGGGTAATGAGAAGCGGGAGTATGCATTCTGGGTTGATGGTTAAGTAGGAATGAGGAGCTGATGAATCGTGAAACTAGAGCGAAGTGACGGGAAACAATTGACGATTATTCTCTTAATCGGGAATCAAAATGTATATCCCGAAAGCTTAGATATTTGAAAGATGTTTTGGAAAAGATGTTAATTTTCTTCTTTCTCTAGCGCTTCGGCCGTTTGACCTGACATTCAGGGACGGCTCGGGTGTTGATTCCTCCACATATATCGGCTGGCTGCATTTCGCGCATTTTCTACGCCGGGGTCTAGGTGCGTAGATTCTGAGGATATAGATCGACAAAAACTACTAGCAATGGAGCTAGATAATAAATAAAAAGAGGCGCTGCGTACGTTATCTTGGTCGCTCATCACCATGTGCTGCATTGTTGGTTCCTGCCGTCGGGTCGGAAGACTTCGGTAGTTTGTCGTCTTAGCTGAGATAATAGTTCGCCTTCGCAAGGTCTGCTAATGGACGAAACAATCAAAGGAGCTGTCGTGGTATTCTAACTAGTCCGTAAGTGAAGGCGTTCATATCCGATTTTCAAGAGGTAATTGTTAGAAGATCAAATCGTTAAATCCCGATACTTAGGTGCATAAACATCCTTGATTCCCGCTTCTCATCTTACTTCAACAACTAAGACACTTCGTCGTGATCCATAAAATTGAGGATAATGAAATACAGCGAGGTTGTCTATCTAACAGTTCAGGGTATTGTGTAAATGTGAACAATAAAAAGTGAACCATCCCGATTGATGAACCGGAAAGAGCCGTGCCCTGAGTTGTAGATATGATGCGGGTATTGCGGGTACCTAATGCGGAGAATTCCGAGGTTTCCTTCGGATGTAATTGCCGGTACGGACCAAAAGGCGTCAAAATATCTGGAGCACGTGCGAATTCATACTGTAAAACACTGTAAAAACCCATACTCAAATGGACAATGTTTTACAGTACGAACTCGCACGTGCTCCAGATACTTTGACGCCCTTCTGCGGACCTGCTTCTAACGGTTAGATAAACCCCCGTTTAATACTCCTATACCGGTATGGCGGTATCATTTAAACCGGTCCCTTATCATACTACTCTTCCGAAGGTCGGCAATTTAGGTGCTCTCAATAGAATAAAATAAAACATTATCCTCACATATATTGATATCGGTAGAATTCTAGATAGATACAGAATGCGAAATTTAGAAGATGGAGTATAAGCGCCAACCTGAACAGACTGCAACGCAGGTCAAGCCGCGACTCATTATTCATGGCGGTGCTGGTAACATCACACCGGAGAATCTAGGACCTGAGAAGTACAGAGAGTATCGGCATGCGCTTCTTACTATTGTGAGTGCTATAATCGACTCAACTATACGAAGATGACGAATCTAAGACACACAGAATAGGTCTCGAAGTCGGATGTTTACATGCGCACCCCCTTATCGCCGGGCGAGAATGGGCACCCTTACTCTTATACACCTAAGTATCCCTCGGCCCTCGATGTCGCAACATACGCCATGACGCTGCTCGAGGACAATCCACTCTTCAACTCGGGCCATGGCGCTGTTTTCACGCGAGACGGTATCAACGAAATGGAAGCCTCGGTCATGGTATCGAAAGGTTACGCTAAGCGTGGCGTCGGTGTGACGGGGCTGCGTAGGGTCAAGAATCCCATATTGCTCGCTAAAGCGATGTTGGAACACGGGGACGAGGATCTGGGTAAGAAGGCCGATTCCGGATTAGCGCCAGGGAGAGCTTTGAAAGGTTCCGAGAGCCCAGAGACAACGCACCTTGATATTCCATCGGCGCAAGGTCACACGCTACTCCACGGCGAGACGGCCGAAACATTGGCCAAAATGTACGGGCTTGAACTGGTGGACCCGAAGTACTTCTTCACTCAGAAACGGTGGGATGAGCATATACAGGCATTAGAAAAGGAGAAGGCGGGAGTTGGCTTGGCAACCTGGAGCGCCGAGGAATATCTTCCCCAAGGCACATGTGGTGCGGTCGCGCTCGACACAGACGGAGTCGTGTGTACAGTGACCAGCACAGGAGGCCTGACAAACAAGCTTACGGGACGAATTGGTGACACTCCCATCGTCGGTGCCGGCTTCTGGGCGGAAGAATGGCCTGAAAAGAACAACTCTAGCAGGGAAAATTTGGGGCCAGTCGTGGATGCGTGGCACGGTTGGAGAAGGCATTTGGGCTTGCCAGGGCCAATAGTAGAGCTGTCATCGAACCTGCGAAACCTCGTCGCGGACTGTCTGCCGGCACCGTTTATATATTCCCCGATCGCGCGAACGGCGTCTTTTGCGAGCGGTACCTTGGCTGACCAAGAATTGCGAACAACAAGATCTATTGCTCTATCAGGTACGGGAAATGGCGACTCATTTCTTCGAACAACGGCTGCTAGGACTGTCGGATCGATTGCGCGATGGGGCGGGTTGTCCGCAGTAAATGCCCTGCTTCATGTCGCGGGACGAGGTGGGGAGTTAGAGAAGAGCGCTGGAGACCGTTGGGGTAGGACGGGTGAAGGAGAAGGCGGCATGATTGGTATAGAAAGCATCATCTCGCGTGATGTCTCGGGCCGCATAGTGAGTAGACACGCTGAGATATTGCAGGATCATAATTGTGGTGGTATGTACCGGGCCTGGATTGATGATGATGGAAAAGCCGTGATGAGGATATTTCACCCAGATAGCGGACCAAGGCACCGAGGTGAACGGGATACGTTTGAGGGCGAAGATAAAGCTGAGGATGTCTGGCGCTGGAGTACTGATAAAGTGTAACCAATAGAACAAATAAACTAGATCCGAGATTAGCCATTGATTTCAGCACAGCCAATAGATTTATCCTCAAATATCTATGTTCATCAACATTAGGTAGTGTATTCATATATGTGGATGTGTCGGCTGGGAGGACATAAATGGGAAGGGGGCCCAGCACGACATCGACACTCTTATTTTACATGTCATTCCCCTGACCATCCGTGCAGGTATGCAAATTCCGCCTGAAACCGTATGAAATACATGGAACCGATGGAAGAGTGTATCGGAAATGAGTTGAGTGGTAACGTGTCTTTCGTTATATTCGTCATTATAGGACCTAAGCTAGAGCTTTCTCTGTGTTCGGCGGCGGTGCCGGCATCTGAGCTAGAAGTTAGTTTTCATGCGTAGTTCAGATATTTTTGAATAGGCGAGATTAGAAAACCGACCTCTAGTTTTGTTGAACTTGCAAGCATTCTCTGGAATCCTATTCCAACACCCTCGATGACAGCCAAAAGCACGGCGCAACCGATAGCGCCGTTTCGTGCTGCTTTATACCCTCCTCGGATGGCTAGAGCACCACCAGTGAAGAAACCAGCAACTAAGATGGTAATTAGCGAAGGCCAGCTGGCCTGGGGACATACCGGACTTACTGATAGCATTATAAGGATCTTCCTTCTTCCTTACTCCCTTGACGGCACAGTCGAATGTCGAAAACAGACCGCCCCATACACCTATATGATGGGTAAGCCCCGAGCGATGTTATGGGTAATATCTGGTATTTGGTGCCTACCGAAGTTTCCACCTAACACTGGTGCTCTCGCTTTAATAGCTGTGATCGCTCCTATTCTCCTCTCGCCCATTGGACTGTTCCGGAAACCCTTGATACCGTGCCATATAGTTCCACCGATTGCCTGATAGAAACCGGGCGTTAGCACGTCTTATAGTTACCTAGCAAGATGGATCGCAAGGGCCCTCATCGCAAGGAGGTATAATACATACTCCCATAGCAAAAGCACCTCCAAAATCATTCAAGACGACCCAAGGGCAAGGGTCTCTTGTGTGATCCATCTTGAGACTATGACGAAGTGGGTAGAAGGTCTGGGAATATGGATGAGGATTGAGTATTGACTCAGTTGGTTATGGTCGCAACCAGTTTTAGTTGGGTGTTTTAGAATGTTGAGTCGGAACGAGTTCTAATGAGGACATATGCGAATTGGTCGTTGTCGTTCCCGGCGAGTGCTGCGCAAGTTTGTTGAATAATTCGGAATTCTGAAGCTTAATTGAGAATGATTTCGATACAAAAAATATGATAATTTAACGCACAGACCAGGGACGGAAGCTAAGAGAAATCTTCTTCCGATATGTGATAAGAGATAACCGATAGCCACCCTGCCGCCACCACCACCTTCCCACTATTATTATTGTGGTTGAGTACAGCCAGGTATATCCCTGTAAGTCCATCCGTATTTACTAAATACTGGCTTTACTCTACAATTGACATTTTCTCCTTTTCTATTTAAAAACAATATTGATTGTTTCAATGTCGATAATTTTGGTTACCTACCTACCTAGGTACCTTCTAGGTATATATCATAGGCGGGTATGACATCTAGATAGGTTATATAGAAGTGTCAAACTTGGGCCGATATCGGAATGAAGCAAGTACAACATACAACATTATGTCTATTTATGTCTTTTTCTTACAGACTTATTAGCTAAGCATACCTACTATTTGGCTAATACCCAGGGCTGTCAAGGGAGAGACGTTGATTTTAAGGATAAATATGACGTGTGAATCACTCTAAAGTGCATCATTTTTATGGGATACCTTTATGCTAGCTCGTTACATTTCGAACTTGCGGTCTGGACCAGAGGAAACATATAGATACTATTTGAGTCGGTAGGTATTCTACAGTCATGTCAACATGGATGTCTCGACACAGCTCTATATTGTCTATGACGTGTAAGAGCCTGGTACCTTCATGATACACTACCTGACTACCTAGAATCGAGATAGCTGCTCTGGCTACCTAGTTCTAATCTGATAGCGGGACGGAATATGAAATCCACTGTCTCACGTATTGATAGTCAAAGATCGCGCCATAGCCCAGAGAATCTAATCTGACTGACCATGTCACTGCTTTAGTGTAGCCAGTCTTGCTTCTTGATACCTAGGTATGCAAACTGGCCAATCGATCCTCCGAAAGTCCATAATAAGAAAATTTCCCTCACCGTAATTCGGGAGTTGGGTAGGAATCATTCCGCATACTTAAAAGGCTCAGCCCACTCTCACTGTCCTTTTGAGTACATGTCCTGTCGTATGTCCTCAACTCTATGAGTCAACAACCATCATAGCAATCCGCACTTGAGATACTGCAGAAACTGCAGAAACTACGATCATGGCCATTAGTCTCGACGAGAGGATGATTGGCTGCCGACGTTGCCAAGAGATTGAAGACGAGGAGTCCAAAAAGAAGGAGGCTTTGAAAAAGCTCCTTGCTAATGGCATCCATATCCGGAGCACTAGTTGTGAGTATTTTTACTACCTATAAGTTCATGTTAAATCCTAGTTGGTAAAGGTCATGATCATGGCATCTTGCAGGACAACTCTACCTTGTCTAAGTCCATCTTTCGCCAGTCTGACGAATCAGAAATCCCCATATGCTCTACCTACCTAGGTTAGGTATTTCACGAGTCTGTTGCAGCGTTTTGGAATCCTCCACTGTGAAACATACATCTACAGCTTCCAATCTAGGAGACATTTTAGGGAGTTGACCAATAACCACGGAGCACTAGCCTCGGCAGGTACAGGCTGCATAGCGGATACCTATACCGAGTAACTAAGAACTAAGCCACCGGGTCAGGCTAAAACCCCAGAGTTCCAAGTTGACCCACTTGGTCTCCAGACAGGAACACTGGAACCCTGGAGTGGATGTGCCTGAAGTGCCTTGGAGCAGGCGCTACCGTGGAACACCTACATAATGGAAAGCTTCAGCTATTATCACTATCCACATTGCGCAACCTTCTATCAATCATAGCACCACACGTCATCTCCAATCCTCTCCCAATACACAAACTCAACTCATCGTCGATTTTCTTTTTCTTGATTCATTATTTTCTGTATCCTTCACCCTCCCACAACACAATACATTATACTCACATAATTCTCTATTTATTTACATAATAATTCAATTATCCTCATGTTTTAGCAGATATTGACTTGTGAATAGCAACTACGCCGTCTACAATGGCAACTTCGGCCCCTTCTCCAATTCTCGAAATTCCTCCTCACACCACGCCTCAATTACACCACAATCTCAAGCACGATAGCTCGGTACTTGCTCTTGCCGTTGGCAATGATAGCATTTATACTGGAACTCAGAATGGAGAGATCGTGAGGTGGCGCTTGGGCACCTTCGAAAAGATCTGTCATATACAAGCCCATAAACGAAGTGTCATGTGTCTCTTCCTATCCGACGATGGATCTCTACTCTTCTCTAGTGCCAGCGATCCTATTGTGAATGTGTGGTGCCCTAAATCCATGAACCGACTTTACGAAATATATAGCACCAACGATTCCTTCGGCGACATCTTTTCCGTTTCCTACTCCTCCCAACACGAGACCGTCTACTATGGTGCCCAAAATACATCCATACAATGGGTCAGTTTAAAGGAACCTAACAGGCTTGTCTCCCACGATTCGCAGAGCCACCCGGACCGAAGGAACCACCGATTTTTCGATTCCCGAGCTGTCGGCGGAACAAGCACACCGAGGCCTACTGACGAACGGTACGAACTGATACCTCGACCTCGTTCCGTACTCGAGACCGATAAGCGAGCAAACAAGATGTTCGCACACTATGGCTATGTATACTGTATGCTCATAACAAAGGGCAGCACCGCCTATACGGAGCCAGATGAAGATGTCCTAGTATCGGGCGGCGGAGACGGCACCATCAAGGTCTGGAAGCTTGGTGGCCGAGAAATTGGCCCTGATGGGTACGAGAATGGCATTGAAGAGATCATGGTCCTCGGAGAACAAGACGCCGTGTCTGTTATGTCCCTTGCCGTTGATGGGTCATTCCTGTACAGCGGGAAACTTGACGGCATAATTGAGCTATGGGACCTGGATACCAAGCAGAAGTTGAGGGTCATCAAAGCTCACAAAGGCGATGTCATGGCTCTGCAGATGGGCTGGGGCTATCTGTGGAGCGCAAGTCGTGCTGGGACTGCCTGTGTAAGTGGACTTGATCATGCCGGACTATGTGACCTCTAACGCCGAAACAGAAGCACAGCACTGTCCACTACGGAGAGTATCAGCGAGACTCCTCACAAAATGTCAACCAGAAGTACCAATGCTTGACTCAGTGGAAGGCGCATGACGGCAAAGTCCTATCGTCGGGCGTCACAACGCATGATGGAAATCAAATATACATCACGGGAGCCAACGACAACAACGTCGCCATCTGGATGCTCAAGAACGAAGCTTCGGTCGAGCAACCAGAACACGAAGAGCACGAGGATATGATGATAACCTCTCTGCGGGAGTTTGTATCCTACAAGACAGTATCGTCTCGGCCCGAATATGCAGAGGATTGTCGCCGAGGTGCCAGCTTTCTTCGTACTTTATTTAAGAAACTTGGCGGCGATGTAGAAATGCTGAGTGGTGAGGACACACTTCACCATCCCGTGGTCCTGGCCAAATTCAGCGGCAAAGTCGAACCAGCTGAGAAGCGAAAGAGGATCCTTTTCTACGGTCATTATGACGTTGTTCCAGCAGAAACTAAGAATGGAAAGTGGAACTACGACCCATTCCAACTGACCGGGACGAATGGATATTTATACGGCCGTGGAGTCAGCGACAACAAGGGGCCTATTATAGCAGCTCTCTATGCTGTCACCGATCTTATGCAGGCCAAGTCTTTAGACTCAGATGTTGTTTTCCTCATCGAAGGACAAGAGGAGTCAGGTTCTCGTGGGTTCAAGGAGACTGTCCGCAAACATAAGGATCACATCGGAAATATCGACTATATCCTATTGGCGAATAGCTATTGGATCAATGACTCCACCCCATGTTTAACCTATGGTCTGAGAGGCGTTATGCACGCGACCGTCTGCATTGAGTCGAAGAGCCCCGACTTGCACTCTGGCGTCGATGGGTCGTACATGGTTAATGAGCCATTATCTGACCTCATGACACTGCTCTCAAAACTCAAGGGGCCACGGAATCGCATCACGCTCCCCGGGTTCTACGACGGTATCCTCCCTCTAACAGCCGAGGAAGAGGCTCGGTACGACGATATCTTATCCGTCCTTATGGAACAAGGCCAAAATGGAGTTTCGGCAGAGACCCTGAAAGCGAATCTCATGGCGCGCTGGCGGGAACCAAATCTCACCCATCACAAAGTTAAGGTCTCAGGTCCTGATGGTAGCTTAATCAGCAGTCATGCCAATGCTAAGATCAGTGTCCGACTCGTCCCTGGGCAGGAGGTGGAAGAAGTTACTAGCTCTTTGACCTCCTTCTTGGAGAAGGAATTTGGCAACCTAGAATCTGAGAACAAGCTGAGTATCCAAATAGACAACCAAGCAGAGCCTTGGCTCGGCGACCCTAGCAACTACATCTTCCGAACTCTCGAAGAAGCCCTTGTGCAAGCTTGGGCCCCCCTATTTTCTAATAAGGGTAGTAATGGTATTACTAATGGTGTCAATGGTACGAATGGTACCAGTAGTACAAATGTAACTTTTACCAATGGAAAATTTACCAACGGCGGATCCAAGATTCGCAAGCCCCTCTATATCAGAGAGGGTGGCTCAATCCCAGCCATAAGATTCCTGGAGAAAGAGTTCAACGCACCGGCAGCTCATCTACCGTGCGGACAATCTTCTGACTCGGCGCATCTGGACAACGAGCGGCTAAGAGTTGTGAACCTGCTGAAGAGCCGAGAGATCTTCCGTTATGTGTTTAAGAAGCTTTAAGGGGGGTTGCATATAACGGGGTTTCATGACTAATATTTCGGGGCTAAGGCCAGGGGAAAATGCGCGCTAGTTTTTTATTCACGGCGTATTGAACAGACTCAGGTGGTCAGATAGAAGCGCGGAGTTTGCGGATTTCATAGATGGAATAGAAAAACGGATACCCTCGTGCCTAATTTTATTTTGCTTGAATTTCCGAGAATCATGGGTTCGGTCATGCAGGAGATCATTCGTGCGTAGTTTAGAGATTATATCGTTGTAGCTGTTAGTTATCGCCTAAATATTTTTATAGGCTGTGATAAGGTTGTTGTAGGGGACGGGATTTGACGAGTTGGTGAGGGCTGGGGCTATGTAAGTATCAATTAGGGAATGCCGATGTCCAGAGTAACCACCCAAGATGGCTCAACCGCCCTACGGCGTGTAAGCCTAATATTGCATAACAATCCATGTAACCTAGAAATTGGCTTGTAAGGTCTCATTTATAAGTCATCTAGGAGGATACCTTTTATTCCCATTTTCTAACTATTATTTTCAAGAGTGAATACACGATATGACCCACCAACAATCTTGGAAGATACAATCACCTCAACCATGGCCTGCGCCCGTTGTCATATATGGACCCAACTACGAGAGGATGTCGAGGTGATCCGTCACCGTAATGTAGAGGAACTGATACGCGGGTGCCGGGCTGGATGTTGGTGGTGTATTAGAACATTCACGCATTTGCAACAACAGCTCGAATCACTACCCTGTTTGCTTCAAGGACATCCTCCAAATATGACTTACGCGACAGGGTCTAAGACTTCATTCAGGTTTCAAAGTTTTGCAAAGCTACGTGTATTCTTATCTAGGTAGGTATTGGTATTCAGGTGTCCGTTTCGAAATAGGAGGTAAACGTGGTATCGTACGCGACCTTGAGTTCCACACCGAACATCATGATAGACCAAGACGCATCCTTAACCGCATAGATGCTATAGCAGACAGCACAGATTCCCAACAAACCTGGGAGTACATGATTGGCCGCTTAGAGAACTGTGAGAGCAACCACGAATGCTACTAGCAGCTTCCCGACGACCTACCATCCAGGGTAATAGAAATACGAGAAGAAGAGGGAAAGTTACAATTTCGCCTCACTATCACCAACAGCAACATCCGAGGCTGGTATGTTACATTGAGCCACCGGTGGGGAACCGATACCAGCTTGAAACTCATATCTGAAAGACTCAGCGACTTCCAAACTGAAATTCCCAGGCAGGAGATGCCTCAAAAATATATTGATGCTGCCATCCTTGTGTCGAGGCTAAAGATACAATATATGTGGATTGACTCATTAGTAAGAGAGTTTCTCATAGTTGGATTATTCCAATTCGCATCCGTTCACATCTAATTATTTCAATCGGTGTATTCTTCAAGACTCGCGCGAGGATTGGGATCAAGAAAGTCGCATGATGGACTCAGTGTATCAACACGGATATTGTAACCTTGCTGCTACCTCCGCGGCCAACCGGTCAGAGGGTTTCTTCTTCAAGCGATCTTCGCAACAAGTAAGCTTGCAGAAATTCCACCTACCAAAGTCCGGGGAATTGGCACTTGTTCGTGATGATGCCGATGCGATGTTCTGGAACCTTGACCGCGAATTGCTTAATCGTAGCGGTTGGGTACCGCAAGAGCGCCTCCTATCAACTCGGAACATTAGCTTCAGCCGACGACTGGGGTATTTTGAATGCGCGGAAGAATTCAGCTGTGAAGTCATGGACAGCAGTGAAGCGATCCAACTAAGAGAGCCGATGGGATTTAGATCGAGTTCTTCAGGCTATGATCCGAAATTCCCAACCTCCCCAGAGATAATGACACCGGACAACGTCCTGGGCTTTTGGCATACCATAATTGAATTATACTCCGCCTGCGATATCACAGTACCGAATGATAAGTTAGTCGCGATTTCAGGGGTTGCGAAATACTATCATCAGTCAATCTTTCGATCGGACTATCTGGCTGGTCTATGGAAATCCAACCTCTGTCAGAACTTGTGCTGGTATTAAAGACATGACCTTGAACACATATCAAATTATCGCGCACCTTCTTGGTCATGGGCATCAGTGGACGGAGGGGTTCGCTACTGTTTCTTTAATATATATAAAGAACTTGTGGAAGTCGTGAACATCTATATCGCACCGGTTACCAGAGTTAACCCCTACCTAGGTATGGAGCAGTTCGGGATTCATGGATTCAGCTTATCGGCTGGGTGTTTCCTGTATTCCACAGGGCTTGCGACTCATGTGAGCCGCAATAGGTAGAAGGTTATGAGAGAGATCCGATCTTCCACTTCAGCTGGAAATGCGACACCTCTATTTCCGATACGCTAGATGGTGTACATGTCAGAGCCCAGATAGACTCTAACAAACTGGATAAAACCATATCAATAACCCGTTCAGAGGGGCCGCATTCCGAGATAGTGGAATGCTTCATTCTCCCAGTAGCTTGTGAAAAGTCTGGTTTGTTGTACTGTCTTCTACTAGCAGCTGTGACGCCCAGTCGTGGTGTCTACCAACGGGTCGGGTTAGGTATTGTACTTGAATAAAATAAAAATTTAATCAAATCGCCGTTTTAATATTCTCATCAGGCTACCTAGCTCAATTTAAAAACATAACTTTTAACTCGATCTATTTTACACTAGCTGTATTCAACTAGATGTTGGGCAAGCAAGTAAAAATTACATTTACGTACCTACATGCTCGAACCCCTTTTCTCTCCTACCTTCACTCTGACTACCCGCCACCGATCTTAACCTTGCTACATTGCCTACATCCCAACGCGATGCCACTCCCTAACTAGGTCAATTTTATTACACAGTCTTCAGCGACGCTGCCTATGGCTGCGCGAACCCGACGCCCCCGGCGGAGGCGAGGCGCGGTTGAAAAAGTTGGTGAACAGCCCTGGCAGGCGCGAGGGCGGCTGCTCCCGATGCTCGTCGGGTCGCGCGCTCGTGCTTGCTTGGTTGCTGACCGCCGACGGCGTTGCTGATTGCCTCCTCGTCCTCGGCGGGGCTTGCTGCATGGGTAGTGGTCGCGGTGGCTGGATTTCTGGGTAGTGCGTTGAGGATGTAACGGAGGGGGGCGGTGGGGGTGGCGCTGGATGTGCAGAGAGGGGGTGCGCGTTGTGGTGGTGGTGGTGCTGCTGCTGCTGTGAGTATTGCGCCGCGGCGAGGCGCTGCGCGAGGTTAAACCCCTCGTAATATGCAGCAGCCTCCGGGTCGAGTTGCGCCTGGTTCGAAGTAGGGGGGCGCGGGAATGGCGAGCCAAGATCAGGCGCACGGTGGAAAGGGGCGAAGGTGGTGTGCGGGTCCAAGCCCCTTATGTCCGTCTGCGCGTAGGCGTTTCTAAGCGAGAGCTTTTTCTTCCTGTTGTTACTGCGGGCGCTAGAGCCTTCTCTTGTGTTCTCTCGACCTCCTATCGACAGCTGCCGACCAAAGCGCTCCGTCAGTTCGGCTTCGCTATTGTCTCCTAGAGACATGTGTCGGTCGAAGTCTCGGGAGAGCTGTTCCGCGGCGGAGAAGTAGCTCTCGTCAACGGGTTGACTAGCTCGTGTGGCAAACGGCGGTCTGGCTCTCTCGTGCTGGTGTAGGTCTGATGGTGGTCGGACAGGCATCGGCGAGGGATCGCTACGGTGCCCGGTTCCGAGGATTGCTGTCGTCGAGCTCATCGAGGCCCGTCTAGACCGCCGACCGGTCTCCTGTCGGCGTTCTGGTTCCCCATTAGCGGTTCTATGAGAACCAGAGGTACCTCGGTTTGATCTTCTTGGCCGGTGGGTAGTCTCGCGGCTTTGTTCAAACTCATCGTCCTCGTCATCTAGTAACTCGAGCAGAAAGGAGTATCTCTTGCGACGCCTAGGCTCTTCGCTAGTGGATCGGGAGGAACGGGAGTTGGAGGAGAGGGACGAGAAAGGCGGCATGACGATTGATTGTGTTGATACAAGGTGAGCCCAAACCAGCCAAGAGATGCCCTTGCCCTCAAAATACTACCACTTAGAGATATCTGACTTAATGGACACTGATGCGAACTACTCGTCGTTATAAATAATCTCTTAGTGCATTATTTCTACTAAGAAAGCCCACGATTGCTCTTTGCATCCAAGACTTTCTTCATTCGAACCCCGGAACAACCTAGAAGCAAGCGATGTTCATTACGACAAAACTCCACCCTGACTGTGCACTAAGACATGCCATGAAATGATCATTATTCCTTTGTGCTTCTTATACCCGTGAACCACTTTCTCAACCAAATTACCTACCTAGTACCTCCTGGTGGAATTGAAGCTATCCCCTGTTGTTGTAGACCATCTCACTTTAGTAGAAGCAAACGGCAGCCGAAATACCATATGACCTACAAGTATCCCGGTTGTCGGATGCTGAAAATCGCCCAAGTACCTACTGTTCGAAATACTGTTCCAAATAAGCCATGTCCCACACCGATTGAGCCTACGAGCCTCGTTGTAGTTTAAGGAGAAACCAATGTACCTCTAACACTAGGTACCTATAATACGGTGAGCTATTCTTGTGGATTACACCGACTCTTCAGTCTGAATGAGACCTAGTTTAACTACCTCTCTCTTTATAGATTACGCAAATAACTTGCAGGTCTTTTATGAGAACATCCATTATAATTATGAATTTTCTATATGATCGCAGTAGTCATTGTATATTGAGATATTTGCTTTCAATAGCTAACCCATGGGTTAGGGTTAGGGTTAGATCCTCGTTGGGGTTATCGAAGCGCAACAATTTGAAGTCGATTGGTGTTTGACTCATCACAACACAATAATATAGCATATATCATCACAAATACATATATTCTCATATGGCATAAATATAGGTCGAAATCGTTTAGCCTCGCCATTCGCTTTAGTTCACCAGATTGCCCAGGTCATGTGTACTAATTTTCCGCCCTGCTATGATAATCAAACTACGGTACGTTAAAATACCTACACGTTTGAGGGCGCACATCCTTTCATGCAACCCCCTGGGAAAATGTAGCAGCGCACAGATGTCCGCTGTCCGCCTTAATATCTCCAAATTGTGCCTTGTTGGCCGTGGCGAAGTAAGCTCATATAACCCCTCCATCTCGTCTAACCAGCGCTCGTGGAGGCGAACTTCACTGAGAAGAGTAGAGAAGGCATATTTTATCTGTGCCTACTCGTAATCGAAGGGGATAAAAGGGCCTAACTATGTAGGTCAGCATGTATATGAGCTGAATCATATTGCGACTATTATTGTTTCGATCATTTTGTCTGGTTCTCCTGTTCATGATTTCTTTTACCTAGGTTACAGTGCTCCGCTTCTGCCACCCATGAATTAAAATTCAGAATGGCTGAGATATGCGAGTGCCGTTCCAACATAGATCTAGCCGTATGGAACGGAGGTATGAAAATCCCTTCTGTGTTGAGTGGGCAGATGTTAAGAATACTACAGATGGCTGGGATAAGAATCACGTCAATTGTGCAGACATGATGCTTTCCAACCCGGAAGATATCCAATGGCCATTTGACTCTAAAAATGAAGTCATTGTTATGTGAGTTCGTGACTACGAAGACTGGCATAGCCCCTTTTCTAATCAGAGAGTACAGAGTAGCTAATGCTAATCTGATTCGGAAATGCACACTCTGTCGTGAAGGCTTCATCGCAAGGTTCGGTATGCCACGATTCTGGTGGTCGGACACATACAAGAGAATGAATGGGTACTTTGGATCTGAATTCACGAGGAATGATGACGGAACTATTGGGAGTTGTTGTAAGTCTTCGTGATACTTGAAATATAACTTACTAAATAGCTCAGCAACGTGGTCCCGCGCTCTCATTAAACACTTGGATACACTACATCCATCCATAGCTAAACCAGATATACACTATCGGTGGCTTAAGTTCAACCTATTTACACGATGGGTTATGCCTGGAAAGATTATAATTCTTGTTTTTGATCCTGTTGATGAAAACCTATATCTACAGCCCCTGCAGGATTTAAGCAAAGAAGAACTCCAGGATCCTTTTTGGCCTTATACACGTATCCTTGAAGAGCTCGTGTCTCTCCAAGGGAAGTCCATCTGGAGCCTTCGAGATCTCATAAGAACAACAGAACTATCACCAACTAGGGATCATGGAAATCTGCGAAATAAACCAAAACATAATTATTCTCATCTGCATGACATAGCCCGCCATGCTATACACATATTGGAAACAGTGGACCTCTCTATTAAACTCTCACAAAGCATCGTATGGGAACACGAACAGTTAATAGAATCTATTCCAGATGTCCAACCAGCATTCAAAACCGAGCAATATCAACTATTCAAACGAGCGTATTGCAGTACTCGTTCTCGTCTCGCATTCTTTAGTCATGCGCTCTTCAGCCTGCGCTGTCGTGCTACATCCAATCACCAACGACTGAATAATGAGATACAATTACGATTTCATACCGATTCTCAGTATGATTCGCAGGCATCCGTTGAGATTAACTACTCAGCTAAATCAGATAGCGCGTCCATGAGGTGGATCGCAATCGTGAGTCTCGTGTTTCTTCCGGCGAACCTAGTGTCATCGGTCTTCAGTACAACCTTCTTCGACGGCACAAATGGAGTAGTGTCAGTCTCGAAAGATTTCTGGATATATTGGTTTGTTTTAGTTCTAGTTACAGCGGCGACTATGTTCTTCTGGTTTTACTTGCCACGTTTTTCTCCGGAAGGAGGCGCACGAGTTAGCAACTCGACTTCGCCACAGGGCGCAAACAGGCCGCTTAGAAGATTCATACGCGGAAACAAGAGACAAGATACTCAGATAGATCTGGCGACATACGCGTAATAAGCTATCAAAGATGGCAAAAGGTCAACTGTCAAAGGACAGCTTGTCTAGTGAAAAGGGGAGAGGGTAGAACCCATGGAGATGTATTCAACATATAAACGGGGCATTCAGATTAGGTATAACTATCTGCTATCAAGTTAGGTATTTCTGAAGTACATCGATAAAATTTAGCTAGATACGTAATATGACGAACTTGAACTATATTTTGAGGATATTTGGTGAGTTGCTAGGTAAGAAGCTATCTCTCCCTCCGTCTTCTCGAACCAACAGCTCTTTACCAACCAACTAGACTTAATCTATACATTCGTACCTAACTACATAGGTACCTAGGTATCAAATGATAGCTTCACTTTGCCAGGCGCAAGTCGGCTAGGAATATAGGCAAGGAAATGCCCCTGTCCGGTTAGCCACTTGTTTTGCGCAATCCTCTGCCATTAGCACACATTGCTGCACAAAATGCAAGAAGTGCAAAAGCAGTCGATGCTGCAAACGAGTACCTTATTCCATCATAATAAACTATCCTTGCTTTGAGCTGAATATCAGAAGGCAGTTCATGTAATGTTTCAGCCGAATGCCTGATTGCATCAATGACCTAGAATCATTACCGATCAGTATTACTACAAAATATTATCATATTAGAAAATTTGATTAGGAAAGGGTCGTACTCTCCATTTATCTGGAACTTCACTTAAAACACTCGGAAGTCGAACACTGAGTGTTGTTTGAACAATAGCTGAGCTGACCGATACACCCCATACAGTACCCAAAGACCTAATGAGGTAAACGGTGGACGATGATACTGCATGATCTAGGAAGTGTTAGCTACTATACGTAAGTGACCGACGACAAATCTTGTGACACTAACCAGCGTGCTCAAAGGTGGCTAGGGAGGTGAATAGAATGCCAGGGTATATGATTCCTTGTCCTAGATTTGCCGGGAAGATATAGACGAAGTACTTCCAGTTAGAATCCACAAAACTCAGCGAAGTTACCAAGCCGTTCCCAATAGCCATCAAAATAGCACCAGTCCGGACGAGAGTAGTAAGTTTTCCCCATCGCGACATGACAATACCTGCAATGAGACCCCCAATAGGGGTTGCCAAGGATGGAATTGCGAGTCTAGCTCCTGCAGTTGTAGCCGAGTCGAGTAATACGATCTGAAAGAATAAAGGAAGTAGAAATAGATACTATTAGGAGAAAATCAGTTTTTATGAAGAGTGTGAATATTCATTAGAGACACTAACCGCGTAAGCAGATATACCAGCACAAACATTAGCTACCTGTATGAAGATAGGTAACCGGCCTTTCAGCATGCGTAGAGGGATGATTGGGATTGCAGTGGTCTTTGCTTCAACCAAAAGGAAGAGACCAAAGAGCACAATACTCCCCACCAGAGATGAAATTACCCATGGGCTACTCCAGGGCAATTCGTTCCCACCCAAGCTCAATCCAACTAGTTGAATGGAGATTGCCGTGACGAGAAGGAGAGACCCGGAGAAGTCCACCATGCGCCAGATTTCTTTTAGACTTGAGCCTCCTCCAAAGTTGGATTGTTGATTCTTGATGACTATGTAGCCAAAGACAAGCGCAAAGGCTGACACTGGTACTTGCTACCTATTATTAGTTGAATGGGCTGGTGTAAGACGAGCATACTCACTAAGAGAAAACACCAACGCCAACCGATTGTATCGGCTATCGAGCCTCCAAATGAGGCACCGCATATGGCACCAAAGCCAAAGATGCCATTTTGCATTGCTTGGTACATTCCACGTTTCCGGAATGGAATCATATCTGAATTGACGATAGTAGCTAAAGTCGAATTAGAAAGAGTAATCATTGTTTAGGATGAACCACTTGCCCATGGTCATGAGACCTCCACCACCAAACCCAGCTAGGGCTCTCATGCAGTTGAGCAAAATGATATCTTTCGCAAGGCCACATCCAAGACAGCCTATAGCAAACGTAATAGTCGAGATAAAGAAGCAGATGCGCCGGCCGAAAATATCTGATACACGACCATATAGAGGTTGAAAAGCCGTGCTCGTAACAAGATACGACGTTGTGAGCCAAGATGCAGTGTTTGTTGCATCGAACTCAGAACTTATCACAGCGTATGTAGAAGCCGTGATAGTCCCGTCGAATCCGGAAAGGAAGACGTTGGACATGATCGCCAGCTCAATCCAAGAGAAGTGACGAGGAGCTACCCAGTCATCTTCTTTTGGTGGGATTGAACTAATAAGGGGCTGACACTCCCCAGATTCTAGATTATGGGAGTCATCCCCAGATGGCGGAATGATCTCGTGGTCGTCCATGTCTGTCTCCAAGCTGTCTGGAATGATGGGCAGGGCATTAGGTGCCGTGTGAGATTCATGTGATGTGGTCATTGGGATATAATTTTAAGATCACCACCTAAGAACTGATAGAATATGAACGGTAGTCGCAACTGAAGTTCTTAGGTAAAAAGGACTGGGACATAATATCAACAAAAGGTCAAAGGTTTTCCACCAGCTTTATCAAATTTTACGATAAACGCCAAAGCGGACGGATAATAGTAAAATTGTGAAACCGGTATAGAATCTCCTTGGCCTATCCATTGGACGGGGATTGCTCCCCGAACTCGGCCTCCTCCTATAAGAATGGGCCTATAACGTAAAGACACGGTTCTTTGCATACGCACTATAACTACCTAGCCGTTGATTGTATGTAGGCTAAAATGATGCAATTGTGGACTCTGGTCTCGTTATTCGACTAGACTCAACTAGCTATATTGTGATTCTATGAAGTTTATATATCAATTCAATTACGACTCCAACCGAACTCTTCCTCTCTATCATTCTTAACCTACATACTGATCGGTTTCAAAAAATACCAATAATTGAAAATTAAATATTCATAATAATTTTCGAAAAACTATAAGGAGGGGCTATCTAGGGTTATTGTCTTCCACCAAGGTTAATGTACCCTCCTTTAAAACTGTGAGATGGAGTCGATTTCTGACATAATTAGCATTTACCGCCTCCGCAAACCGCCATGAAGTCCACTCTCCTTATAGGGGCGGCATTGACGCTATCTACTCCGACTGCTGCGAATTGGCAATTCAAGTCTCGTTCGGACCTTGCTCCACCGATACTAAATATCACCATTCCGGCCACCCAAGATGTTGAAAAGGGGTACTTGTTTGTTGCCCCTTTTGCAGGCTTCCCGGACACGCCGACGGAGCAGCATGGTCCTAGACAGGCTGGTCCGTATATCTTTCGTGATAACGGCGACCTAGTATGGTCTGGCTATGGAATCTATAGCATTTGGTCAACCAACTTCCAAGCGGGCCGCTGGAGGGGCAAGGATATCCTCTTTAGCTTTGAAGGTGATCATAACCCAGGCTATGGACATGGTCACGGCCATATTACTATCATGGACAATCACTACGAGACGATTCGAGAGCTTCGAGCTGGCAACCACAAACTCGTAGATAAACACGAGTTCCACATTGTTAACGAGGAAACGGGACTTATCCAAATCTACCAGCCAGTTGCTCGTGACCTGACGGCCTGGGGTGGGAGCACCGAACAGCAATGGATCGTTAATTCTATTATCCAAGGTAGTCTCATCCTCCCTGTCTTTTACGAAATAGTTTTGCTAATCAAGACTGAAGAACTTGATATCGCCACAGGAAAATTGCTATTTGAGTGGGCGAGTTTGGATTACATTTCACCTGACGGTATGACTGGCTTCCCTCAAAAGTAAATACAGATACGGTCCTAATATATCACAGAGGCTATCCTTCCAATCAACCCTGGTCAAGCTGGCTCTGGCTTCAACAGTTCTGATGCTTGGGACTATTTCCACATCAACAGTGTCGACAAGGACTCGGAAGGCAACTACCTAATATCTGCTCGTGATGCGTGCAGTGTCCATAAAATTAATGGTACAGATGGAAGTATCATCTGGAAGCTAAACGGCAAGGATAGCTCTTTCAAAGTACCCAAAGACACCGAGTTCTGTTTTCAGCACCATGCTCGTTTCATAAGCCAGCATGAAGATATTGAAGTAATCAGCCTCTACGATAATAGCGCGCATGGAACGGAACACGGAGGAGGTTCCGAGGTCCACACTGCACCGACGAGTAGCGGGAAGATAATAAAGGTGAACACAACCTCGTGGGAAGCCGAACTGGTGCAAGGCTTTTACCCGCCCGATGGACTTCTGTCCAAATCTCAGGGCTCTACGCAGACGCTCCCGAATGGGAATGTACTCGTGAATTGGGGTTCTTCCGGAGCAGTGACCGAATATCTCCCTGACGGCACACCGATTTTCCATTCCTATATGGACTCCGATTATCTCGGGCTTGGTGTCGAGAACTATCGCGCCTTTCGGTACAATTGGACCGGTCTCCCCAATGAAGAGCCTGCTATTGTGGCTCTCAGGGACGATGAAGGTATCACGGTCTACGTTAGTTGGAACGGTGACACAGAGACTACTACTTGGAGATTCTATGCCCTGACGGACGAATATGGATCCAAGGAGTTTATAGGCGAGGCAGCGAGGACAAGTTTCGAGACCTCTCTTCGAATTACCAACATTCATGCCGGTGCCATTTCCGCCGAGGCTATTGATGTCAATGGCAAATCACTACGGAACACAGGGGTAACCTTCGTGGAGCAGGAAATCAAGCCTGCGGTAAAGTCAAAGGTTATATCTGAAGTGTTGAATGAGAAGGTCCTTGTGAAGCCTAGTAGTCGCTAGGAGCAATTTGGTATCCTTAGATATTTTCGGCTTCGTATCGATGAGCTCTAAGCTCAATAACATGGATCCTAGTGGCGAGTACCTTAAGCCACTTTGGTATCGCTACTGATTCTCATCTATTTTCTCTACTCTCATTGAAGAAAGTTGCTGATACTAGGGATGGATGGGGGTGTCGCATTTGTCGTTGGATTTGAGAACATTTAATTACATTCATTTTAGCACCATTATAGCTGACCTCAATACATTCATTAAATCAACCTTATTAGATTTTCAGGTAGTAAAATTTTGATTGAGGACGTCGGGGAAGATGAAGCTGGCGCCTTGATAGTTTGGCATGAACCGAAAAAATAGAGCGGTGTGGATAAGTACCGTTGTGACGATTCAGGGGTAAATTCTCCCATTTCTCCCTTCGACTTATGACAATGTTAAACCAAATTTGTAATACACCCCGGTAAAGAAAAATTAAAAATTTGTGATTCTGCTTGAAATGAACTAAACTTTGACGAAAATTGAACTTCGAAGGTTATGGCCAAAAATTTCGCACATGTGCCAGGGGCCTTATACAGTTTGTAATTAAATCACCCGCAAATTAGTACTGTATCAGCCTCCAGCTACGCCTCAGATTTTATAGTGATTGCTCCGCTAAAGTTCAGTGGCTAACCGCTATAAGTTAAGGTACTAACCTACTAAGCCAAAGTGCATTACAGTGCATATAAACTTCACTTCACACGGCTTTTGCCCAGGAGCAGATGTGCGAAACCTTTGGCCACAACCTTCGTTGACATAATCTATTACATGTGCCTCTCTCTTAAATAATGTTTAAAATGGCCCGGAAGGCGCCGTCCTAGCGCATAAACTGGTCTCAACGGCATAGGCCAACTCAAGCAGGCTTTGTTCCTGATACTGAAGGCCGATGAATTCTATGCCGACCGGAAGACCGTCCTCTGTGAACCCGGCCGGTACCGAGATGGCGGGATGACCAGTCACGCTAGCAAGAAACGTATTGGTTGGGAAATCATCCTGACCGTCCTTGATGAATCTGCCACTCGTCGCATCTTCGAATCGTGGAGGTGGAACACGAACGTCCGGCAGTGTGAGCGCATCGAGTCCGAGCGATGCAATAAGGCAGTCCACTTTCCGCTTAAACTCGTCTCGCAGTAGTATTCTGTCGATATAGGTTGGGTCATCCCTGGGATCCTTTGGGCCGTGTGCAATAGCGCATGTCATGTTCATATAGAGCTTGTCCGGTATCTCTGGCACAATATCCGCGATATCCTGCGGGAGATGGGGTTTTGTTGCTAGAAAGCTGTTGATATCGTTGCGAGACCTCTGGAAGTAGGTGAGTGGGTAGGTCATGTAATGATCAAGGTTGTCGATGTGCACGTCGATAAAAGTCGCACCAGCAGTTTGGAGGTTTTGGATTGCGGCCAATACAACGTCGTTGACTGCCTTGCAATAGGGGTCGGATTCTGAACCGAACTTTTGTCTAACGACACCTATTTTGGCACCCTTTATCTTCTGCAGCCCGTCTGGAAGAGACGCTGCATAACTACCACTCTTAGGTAGCCCAAGAGCGGCTGCAGTAGCCGCGACGCCTGTGAATTCATCCCTAGGGTCAAACCCTACCATGCAGTCTAGCATAAGCGCGCAGTCCGTGACAGTTCTGGCCATCGGTCCGGGCGTATCATGAATTTTGATCAATGGGCAGAAGCCTGTTCTCGAGATGAGACCTGGAGTTGGACGAAGGCCGACAATGTTACAGAAGGACGACGGTACCCTGATCGAGCCCCCAGTGTCTTCACCTACGGCTAAGATTGTGAAGTTTGCTGCCACAGCTGCGGCAGAGCCTCCAGAAGACGCCCCCACATCATGGCCGAGATTATAAGGGTTTTTAGTGAACTCGTAATCGGTTGCGCCATTTGCGCTGAACCAAACCGAAGCCCATTCCGCCAGAGTGGTCTTACCCATAATCACCGCGCCGGCTGCTTTCAACTTCGTAACTACGAAGGCATCCTCATCGGGAATATTGCCTTTCGCGACTGCCGAACCGTACGTAGTTACCAATCCTTTCGTATCGGCCTGTAGACAGTGGTCCTCGTCAGTTTAGCATTCTCTCATTCTATTAGATGGTACCATACTTGATCCTTCACCAATACGGGAATACCATGAAGCTTCCCTTTAAGCTTCCCGTTCTCCTTAAGGTAGTCGTCAAGTGCAGCTGCTTCCTGGAGAGCTGTTGTTGATAGAGCCATAGTCGAGTTAATCCGAGGGCCAGCTTTGTCCCATTTCGCGATACGGTCAAGAAATGCTGCTGTGAGTTCCTTCGCGGAGAATCTGCCATCCTTGAATCCATCCTGCGCTTCTGTTATCGTAATCTCATGGATATCAATCATATTTACAATATTTTATTTACGGTCCCGAGGTGTATTTTGAATGTATTGAAACGAAGGAGATGAATGAATCACATCGATGCTATGAGTGACGGTAAAATGATACTCCTTCAACATTCAACAGGCTACCTCGTAACTGCACCTTATACGACAGTCCTCCATATTTCAACCCCTCTTGAAACGACCATCCAATTAAGAGTCCGCTGTACTAATAGTGAGATGCCAATAATACTGATATGGAATCGAACCTAAACTCGCCAATAGGTTGGATCTCACCCCGGCTAATTCCATGCAACCCCCTTATCTATGTGTACCTTTTAGGGGGTAGGTATGTCATATGATTCTGCTATTAATATAAGACTTGATTACAATACATCTTATGGTAATAACAAGACCTTCATAGGATATCCACATGAAAAATACAACACTTCTCGATTAGGAGTAGACTAACCTACGCGATTTCCTCATGCGTGCGGAAAATTCCTGAAACGTAAGAGGCGCTTCACTTAACTAACGTAAGTTAGAACACAATGTTACCTACGTGCCTAGGTAGTGTTATAAGTATTGGCTACTTCGCATGATGGGCTAGGTAGAGCCCCTAAGTACTCGCTATTGATGCGTTTTAACCGTCGAATCTATGAGATCTACTAATGGTTATATTGTTCAGCAGGTATCTCATCCAAATTCCGCGTCAGGGCTATCAAATATATCCTGTAAGCTGAATGAGGTTCCAGCATCGGTATTGGAGCCTAGCCATTGCGATGCTGCAATAAGGTATTCAGCGAACTCGAAGGGTTCATCCGGAAATATACTTGTAGGTTCCTCGGCTCTCCAAGCTGTTGATGAGAAGGGCATATGTTGTTTCAAGGTATTGATCTCGTTGCCTAGCATCGGCTGGCTGGCGTTGCCCTGGTCTTTTGATACCAACCATTTCAATGTCGCCGCCGAGAGGGACTCAAAGGCATCTCTACATCCACATGCATCAGGAAACCGCTCTGCCAAGGCCGTGAGGGTGCTTGCGCAGTCCGATGTTGCTGTCATTATGTCAAGAATACGCGATTTATCCCGGACTTCTGGAGACTCCCAGATGCAATATATCATAATCAAGCCTGCAAGAAACAGACTGTGAATACATTGCCAGACGACGTAAACTCTTCCATCTCTTTGTAGAGTTTTGATCGCCTTGATAAGTTGACAAGCCGATTCGAAGCAAATTTGTAAGGACTCCGTCGTGGGCCGTGGAACTAATGGGTTGGGTCTATGGAGCAACAAGACCGCGTTTAGCCACATTGCATCCCACCAACATTGTTGTGAATAAGTGCTATCCGGATCTGCTTTGGATATATCTGGTATCTCATCCTTCCAAGCACATAGTCGAGGGTAAACGTCGCGAAACCATAACGGATAGTTAGCTCGGGGATAAGCCAATGTTGCTCCTTGTAGTTGGTGGTAAAGGACATGCTTGATCTCGGACTCTAGCTTGTACAGAGAAATGATGTGATTCGCCATGCGTTGACCATGGATATCAGTCGTACTCATATTTTGAACAGAATAAGGATCTGGAAAGGCGACATTGATACTTTGATCAACAATCCCGAAAGGCCTTCCAAGTGTGATTGCAAGAAGGCGATCGAAACGATAGGCGGCCCAGAACAACCTACGTCTCTCGTCGAGGACCATTTGCGGCAGAGCCAGGATAGTCTCGGTCTCCCAGTGTAACCCAAGATCGATGCACAAACGTAGTCCTATGCCAGTCAGCTGCCATAAGCTTCCTTTGCTAGGGTTCAAGGCGATATACTGTGCTAACAGCAGAACCACTGTTAGTGTCTCGATATCGCTGGATGAGTACGTGAGAAGCTTATCGACGCATCGAAGAGCTGAATTGAAACAGCCTTCGCTTTGTGGAGGCCTAGATCCACCCGCTAATGGTAAGCTACAAAGCCCTACAGAGAAAACCATATAAGCGATGAATAAGTCCTTCTCTGCGACTTCCGAAAAGTCGGGCCGACGGGATTCGAAGACGCCGTATACACGTTCTAGGGCGGTATTTACGTTATTTCTTGTTAGTATTGGTACATGTGGTGTTCGCTGTCGGAAATAAACATCCGCAATGTGTTGAGCTGCATGACGAGGTGGAAGTGACGAAGAGATGATAGGTGTTGGCGCGGTCATCCGAAGCGAGCCTCTTGAGCTGGCTGGGGACATGGGGATCGAGATATCGGTTTTCACACAAGCGAGAACCATCTTAGCAAAGGTAACGCCGCTGCTCGTTCCCATAAATTTCGGTTGGCTGCTACTCTCAAGCATAACCAAGCCCATTGACTTGACGACCTCCTGTGGATCGGATGCATTTGATCGTACTGTTGAGACGCCAATTGGAGAACTGACGCTCTGCCGATCATCTTGATCAACCGGAGTTGAACTAGCCGTGGATATGCTATGTCTCCTGAGCCCTTCGATCTCTAATTTGAGCTGTCTGACTTCTGCCTCTAGGATAGAAACGTAATTACGTGGGATCTCGGCCTGTTTTTCGCTATCGAAAGCTAGGCATGGCACCCGAGCGGTCTCACAACTTGAACATTTTGGATAGCGGAGGTCACACTGAATAGCCAAAAAGAGAAAAATAAATTAGCCCACTCATCTATGAGTAATTATTTTATTAGATATTAGCTTACCCTTTGTTTCCTCCTGCGGCACCTCAAACACGCATTAGTACTCCTGCTGAGCCTAGTTGACAATGCTCTGTTGGGGCTGCGAGGAAGTGAAGAGTCTCCCATGGTTGGATCGTCCAATAGATCACCCTATCGGGTTGTTTATGGCACGGTGTGATGTCCGATGAACCAGCAGGATGAAGATGCCAGACCAATGGTTTGCAATCGTATTTATGCGTCGTAAATAACCCGTCGGCCTGTCCACTCCTCCTTATCAGACGTCGGTTTGAGCCGATGGGCAGTGGATACCTCGGCCCCTTTTTACTTAATACGGAAATAAGCGAGTCGCCCCACAGATCCCACAGCGAGGGCCGGATTGAGCCGATTAGATAGCTTATTCTTACATACCCCTGGGTGACTAGTTTTATACTCCTATTATGAGATGAGATGATCAAATGAGTTTCTAGAGAATATTACAGTAACTGAGGCCAATAGTCTCTATGGCTCATTTCTGAAGGCTTAGTTCGGCTAAGCAAGTGTTACTGTCATAATGCCACACGCGACAACAGAGGCTAAGATCGATATCTTCATCGACGTGAGTGTTCTTATAGGTAATAAGTTTCATTGGAGACCCTTTACTTACAATATCAGCGTGGTGGAACTTTTACGGATTGTATTGGTATTCCTCAGAGCGGCAGCAAGGAGGATATCGTGATCAAATTGCTTTCAGTCGACCCAGCCAATTATGAAGATGCCCCAACGGAAGGTATCCGCCGGATCCTCGAACAATTCACAGGCCAGCCACATCCCAGAGATGTTCAGCTCAGCTCGGATTGTATTGGGGTCATTCGAATGGGAACGTGAGTATTTTTGATCCCGTGAAGCTATTGTCACTCTAAGACTTTTAATAGGACAGTAGCCACCAACGCGCTACTCGAAAGAAAAGGGGAACGCTCTGCTCTGTTGATCACCGAAGGGTTTCGCGATGCCTTAGAAATTGGCTACCAGGCTAGGCCCAAACTTTTCGATCTCGCCATTAAAAAGCCCGACGTGCTTTACTCGGAGGTTGTTGAAGTTGAAGAGAGAGTGACTATGGAAGACTCGACTAAGGATCCTTTTCAAGGCAATATCGATGTTAAGCTTGATTCAGCATTGAAAATTGGACAAAGTGGTGATATTATCCGCATTCTCAAGCCACTAAATGTCGATAGTACAAGAAAATCGCTCCAAAAGCTCTTCGAAAAAGGATACAGAAGCATATGCATATGTTTTGCACATAGCTATAGTTTCCCTGACCACGAGATTATCGTTCGCGATATTGCGATGGAAGTAGGTTTCACCAGCATCTCAGCGTCAGCAAGTCTCATCCCAATGATAAAATTAATATCACGTGGGATGAGTGCTACGGCAGATGCGTATCTAACCCCTGAAATCAAGAAATATATCTCCAATTTCAGGCGTGGATTCAAGGACGGACTTGAGACTACTAGATGTCAGTTCATGCAAAGTGATGGGGGGCTCGTCGACGTGGAAAGGTTCTCAGGCTTAAGAGCTATTTTATCTGGACCTGCTGGAGGTGTCGTCGGATATGCTAAAACATCATGGCATCCAGACAACAATACACCTGTTATCGGCATCGATATGGGAGGAACTTCAACGGATGTTAGTCGCTTCGCTGGAGACCTTGGTCATGTATTTGAGACCACTACCGCCGGCGTCACTATTCAATCCCCACAGCTCGATATAAACACAGTCGCATCTGGAGGAGGAAGTATCCTTAGCTGGAAGAATGGGCTTTTTACTGTAGGACCCGAGAGTGCCTCGGCTCATCCAGGTCCTGCCTGCTACCGCAAAGGTGGGCCATTAACAGTGACGGATGCGAACCTATTTCTGGGTCGGCTTCTTCCAGAGTATTTTCCAGCGATATTTGGTCCTGACGAAGATCTTCCACTTGATTATGAAGTCACAAAGAACATGTTTATGGACCTCACCAACTCGGTTAATGCAGAATCAGCAACTCAGAAGACCCCTGAAGAGGTTGCGCTTGGATTTCTTGCTGTAGCTAACGAAACTATGTGCCGTCCAATTCGTGCTTTGACTGAAGGCAAAGGATATCATACATCGGCTCATCGCCTTGCAGTATTTGGGGGGGCCGGGGGGCAACATGCTGCATCTATTGCCCGAAATCTAGGGATCAGCACTGTACTTATCCATAAGTACTCGAGTATCCTGTCGGCATACGGAATGGCACTTGCAAATCTCGTTGAAGAAGTTCAAGAACCTTCCTCTTTAGTTCTAGAACCATCGTCAACCACCGAGATCTTCGAAAGGTTTGAGATTTTGAAGGAACGTGCCGTGCAGGGCCTCCAACAGCAGGGGGTCTCCTCTACGAAACATATTCAAACTCAACAATTCTTAAATCTACGCTACGAGGGCACCGATACCCAAATGATGATATTATTGCCTCGGGATGGCGATTTCAGGCGAGCATTTGAGGAACTCCATCAGCAGGAGTTTTCATTTTTACTGCCGTTACGCAGCATCATTGTCGACGATATCCGTGTTCGGGGTGTCGCGAAAGAATTTGAGCGGCAGTCACATAACGTCTATAAAGAACTAAGTGAAACTGCGGACTTGCCAACACCACCCTACTCAAAGCTTGCGAGGACTTATTTTGCTAATGTTGGGTGGGTAGATACCCCGATATATCTGCTTCCTAACCTCAAGCAGGGGGTTCAAGTTAAGGGTCCGAGCATCATTATCGACAATACTCAGACAATCGTTATAACACCTTTCTCGATAGCAAAGGTGCTATCGGAACACATTATCCTAAATGTGGCATCAAAAAGCCAAGCAGACTCGTTACAGTCCCTATCGTTGACAGATCCAGATCCAGCCCAATTATCAATCTTTGGTCATCGTAGGAACCTACATGATTCTTCCTTCTTATTTTGCCTCACTAATCGACTCAACAGGTTTTATGTCCATCGCTGAGCAAATGGGCAAGACGCTACAGAAGACAGCTGTAAGTATCAACATCAAGGAAAGGTACACTATTCTGGGATTCCTTCCATTCGACACTCCTTCTAACGCACTTTCAGGCTTGACTTCTCATGTGCTGTATTTGGCCCTCGTGGTGACTTGGTAGCAAACGCACCACGTGAGTAGATTTATATATCATTCAGAGTCATGGCTCAACCTAATGTTTCTAGACGTCCCTGTTCACCTTGGCAGTATGGCGTATGCGGTGAAATATCAGCATGAGCGATACGGCACCGCGCTTCAACCAGGTGACGTCCTCGTTTCAAACCATCCGATCGCAGGAGGAACACACCTTCCCGGTATGTAAACACAGAAATAACTCCATGATCCTTTTATTAACCATAAACAGATATTACAGTTATCACGCCTGTCTTTGACCCTAGTGGCAAGGAGATAATCTTTTATACAGCTTCTAGGGGTCATCATCGGGATATTGGTGGCTTTGAAGGTATATCAGGTAACGCTAATGCTACTGAGCTTTATCAAGAGGGTGCAAGAATTGTATCATTTAAACTAGTTTCGAAGGGCAGGTTTGACGAGGAGGGTATCACGAAGATACTTGTCGATGAGCCTGGTCAATTTCTCGATTGCGTCGGCACATCAAGTCTTTATGACAACCTCTCAGATCTACGAGCCCAGGTTGCGGCAAATGCGAAGGGTTCAAGACTTATAGAAAAGCTCTTCGGCGAATACGGACGTGAGGTTGTCCAGGTGAGTGACCCTTCACGGCAATTAGGTGATGCCAGGTTCATACTAAATCCACCTGTTAGTTCTATATGGATCGCATCCAAGCGAACGCTGAAATCGCAGTGCGAAAGTTCCTACAGAAGACTTCGGAGCGACTCAATGGAAGCAAGTTACAGGCTGTAGATTGCCTTGACAATGGAACTCGCATAAAACTCGAAATCCGAATCAACCCCGACGGCAGTGCTGTCTTCGACTTTACGGGTACAGGCCCTGAGGTAGTTGGAAACAACAATGCGCCCAAGAGTATTTGCTTATCTGCGATCATCTATTCACTGCGCTGTCTCATCAACGAAGACATTCCATTGAACCAGGGCTGTCTATCCTCAATTGAGGTCATTAATCCAGAAAGTATCTTAAATCCCAGCGACCAAGCAGCTGTCTATGCTGGAAACACTCAAACGAGTCAACGTGTAGTTGACGTTATTCTCAGAGCATTCGACGTATGTAATGATCTCCTATCTCACTTTAATATAGGTAGCTAATATGCATTATATAGGCATGCGCTGCTAGCCAGGGGTGTATGAATAGTGTCGGCTTCTTCGGAGGTCGTGATAGAAAACCAACTGATGGTTACAAGTTCGCGTATGGCGAAACCATCTGTGGTGGATCAGGCGCAGGACCTGGATGGAATGGTGCAAGGTGAGTTCTAAATCACTGCTCGCGAGGGAAGAGAAAGCAACAAATATTCACGCTAAAAAATTATTCTAAAGTGCCGTTCATTGCCACATGACAAATACCCGCATCTCAGATGTTGAGATTATGGAAAAGCGCTATCCGATAATATTACGAGAGTTTTCCCTTCGTGAGGGTTCAGGTGGTCGGGGTGAATATAAAGGAGGTGATGGTGTTATTCGAATCATTGAGTGTCGGGAACCCCTGACATTTTCAATGATATCGGAACGGAGAGTCAGCAGGCCATACGGACTCCATGGTGGTGAAGACGGCGCGCCGGGAGAGAATCTTATTCTTAGGAGAGTTGGAGAGAAGGAAAGATTAGTCAGTCTTGGTCCCCGAGGTATTTTGAAGTTAAAAGCTGGGGAAAGACTCATTATCAAGACTCCGGGTGGTGGTGGATGGGGAAATTCTGATACAGGAACAGAAGGGACCAATGTGAACCTAAACGGACACTCGTGATTCATGGGTGTTTGAGGACATAGGGAACTCACGAGGAGTGAATAGATATTGAAACATTTAATGTAGCTGTGATATAAGGACATGAATTATAGGTATTGACTGATTCATCCTTTTCTTGGGTTAAACCCTAACCCTAACCCTAAACCCTAGCAATTACCCCTGAAATTGTTGAAAATTGATAGGAACTGGAATAATTTCGGACTTCATCGAATGGGAAATGAATTCCAGTTCTTTTATTATTATTCTCAAAGCCTCTAGTCCTCTCTAAACTTCCAATCATCTTTCGTAGCCATGATTTGCTTCTTCCAGTTTCTAGGTCCCTTCTCTCCCTGCTCTAGTCCATTCTTCAGACCACTGTCCTTACTCCGCCACTGCCACAGCCTTCCATATTCATTCTTCATATCGGGATTCTCAATTATTTTGACTACTTCCCTACCAAGTATTGGAAGAAACTTGAAACCATGACCGGACCCCCCTGAACAGATAAGCATACCATCGTCATTGGGCACGCGATCGACCAGGAAGCCATTATCCAGACTGTCAATATACCAACAGTTTCTGCAACCCGTAATTCCAATTGCGGCAAGTTCTGGCATAGCCTCTTTGACTACCTCTTTGACAGCATCCACTGCTTGTTTTGTAATAGCCGGATCAGACGGCTGCGGCCAATATTTCGTCCTTGGAACACTGATACGATGGGTTTCACCCGTAACGTGATCTTGAACATCTTCGTAGTTAGTATACTTAGTACCGCGATAGCCCAGCTTGACTATTCCGTCTTCTGTTCGGGGGAAACCGCCAATACCATGACCCTTCGACCATCCCCCATAGGCGAAAACTGGGAAGTTCTCCGGTGAGAATTTATCCCAGAGATCTGGGGCCTGGTCTGTTGGTGGTAATTGGAAGTACACGACGCTGCCCGCAGTTGTCTCGAGAAGCGATGATACAGGTGGGAATAAATACGGCGTCCAGCTACCAGCTAAAGATGGTGATTCCTCCTGTTAGTGCGTGGTGCGAATAGAGTGATCCCCCTTAGAATACGTAGTTATTAACGTACCAGCGAGTATCAAGAGTTCGGAGTGGTACTCGACACCAGATGCAGTGCGAACGCCAGTTGTCCTGCCATCTGCGCTCTTGATAAATGAAGCGACTTGACCCTCTTTCTCGCCCAACACAAATTTAACGCCAATCCTGCGGCATAGGTGCATTACCCAAGTGCATGCCTTGCTGGCCTCAACAAATCCAGCCGTAGAGTCGAAGACACCTACAAGCGTTTTCCCATGTTTCTTCCACCCAAATGGATCTGACTTCTTTTCCCATTCTCCCTTCTTGAAATGAGATCTCGCCCGTTTTTCGTCTTCAGGATCACCTAACACAAACTGAGTCTGGCGCAGGCCTTCGCGAGTCATGTTTTCAAGTGTTACACGCTCGAAGGACGACAACTGTCCATCCATGCTCATTCGAAGAAACCCGCAGTTATTCCAAATGAGATCTGTTGGTTTGAGTCCGTACGGCAAGTCCTCCGGCTTTGAGGACCGGATCTCATCGTTCCACGCATTCCAAGTTTTGAGACCATCGAAAGCAAGACGTTGATATTCAATCTCTTCTCCGTAGCTCATCCGCATGACTTTATTAAAGTCAGCAGATGCCGCATCGGCTCCGTCAGTTGTAGAGTACGCATTGTCTGCGTATGGTTGTTTATCAAAGACAGTGATGTTCTTATAACCGGCCTGTGAGAGATGCAATGCGCTTGAGATGAGGCTGTTCAGTTATCAAGTATCAAAAATTTGGGTTGAGTTGTTCAACAATACCTTGAGAGTCCAAATACGCCGGCACCTATGATGATAATAGGACTGTGCTTTGTCAAATTTGTCGACGTCATGATCTAGCAATCCTACCTCGGTAACGGATTGCTATCTTTCTTTATTGAACATCCTTCATTCTAAAATATTCATTGATTACCTTCCACCTACCTAAGAGGTAGGTACCTAGCCTGATTATTGTTGGTTTATTACAAACCGGATATAATCTACACCTGTATGCGACTTCGGAAGCAAGCCGACAGAGTCCTCCCACTCCCACTCCATCGGAAAATGCCGACACCATGACAGATGGAGAATGTCAGAATTTGAAGATAAAACATCACCCCGGTCGTTTATCTCCATATCCCACAGCAAGAACCAATTTCTTGGTACCCCTCACGCTAATCAGATCCGTGTAAAGTTGGAGTAGAGCAAGTTTGTATGGTTTTTAAATAAAATTTTATGATAGCCTGGGGGTCAATTAGATGTGACCTCGATATAATAATGCTATGGTGGTGTTTCTTACAAGAATGGTAAAAGGTGACAATGTGATAACGCGTTTGATTTTTGATATTTCATCATCGGATTCTTTTCTCAGTTGGCCTTCCTAACAGGGTTTATCATACTGCAATCGCCCGATTTCGGTTTACTTGTACGTAATTGCGATGGGCTTCTTTCGAAAGATGTTAGGTAGAAGCCGACGGGATGGGTCTCATAAATGCGTAGAGGAGCCCTCAATACCGGAGACAACTGGCGACGCGTTAATCTGTCCCAAGACTAGCGACAAGTTCTACTTCTGGACTCGACCGGGCACTTCTACGGAAGAAAAGAGACTTGTGCGAAAACTTGACCTTACAATTCTCACTTTCTGCTGTTTGACGTTCTTCGCCAAAGATCTCGATCGTAATAACATCAACAATGCCTATATCTCTGGCATGAAGGAAGACCTCGGTCTGTATGGAAATGAGCTTAATTGGATGGTTACTTGGTTTCAAATCGGATACATCGTTGGCCAGATCCCATCACAAATCTTGTTAACCAAGATCTCCCCGCGATGGTACCTCCCCGCTGCTGAGTTTCTCTGGGCTTTCTTTGTTCTCTTCCTTTATAAGTGTCAAAACGCACAACAAATATATACCTTAAGGTTTTGCATTGGCTTCATCGAAGCAGCCAGTTGGCCTGGTTTGCACTTTATGATCGGAACATGGTATCGAAACCATGAAATCAATAAGAGGAGTGGTATATTTACAGCCTCGGGGATTGCTGCCACTATGTTCTCCGGCTATATCCAGTCTGGAATATACCAAACGATCGACGGCCACTTGGGTATCAGGGGGTGGAGATGGCTGTTTATCATCGGTATGGACTACCCCTTGCCTCTACCCCGGGGTATGGTTAACTTATTAACTCACTATATTAGACTTTCTGATTACGTGCCCTATGGTCTTTATTGGCCTAGTACTTATTCCTAATCCTCTATATGAGAAGAGTACTTGGTGGATGACAGAGAAGGAACGTCAAATGTGTATGAAGCGATTGGAAGCAGATAATCGCAAACCGCTTGGTCAATTCGACCGTTCCCTATTCAAACGTGTGCTTGGAAGATGGCATTTCTGGATCCTAGTAAGCTATATTGTACCTTGTTCAGTCCATGAATCGAATCTAATGGATATGTCTAATCTAGTGCACATGGTTCTCCCTCATGTACTTCGTTTACCAAGCTCCGACCACGTCTACCATGGCGCTGTGGCTAAAGGCGGAGAAGTATTCGGTGCCGGACGCCAATAACTTACCCACTGTCTACTCAGCTATCTCGATCGTATTCATGCTTATATCAGGAACTTACAACGATTGGCGAGGATCCCAATTCGAGTCCGTGATCTTGATCTGCATGATGCAGATTATCTCGGAATCAATGCTGGTTGCTTGGAATCTTGGAAAGCCTGCTCACTTCTTTGCATATTACATTGCTGGCACCATACAGTCTTTATTCCCCATCGTCGTCAGTTGGACACACAGAGTCTGCTCCAGCGATGCAGAAGAGAGAGCTATTGTGATCGGTGCTTTGAACTCTATCGGGTTGGCCCAAGGCACTTGGTGGAATCAGGTGAGCCCTGCACTGATTGCACTCCTCGCATGCTCTCCCTACTAACGATAGTCTTATTAGGTGTTCGTGCCAACAGTCGAAGCACCTCGTTTTTATCGGGGCTATCGTGCCGGCCTTGCCGCCTCATTGGCTCTATCAGCTTGGTTACCGGTAGTTATGTGGTTCACTCGAAGACAGGAGAAGCAAGAGAAGAATCAGGTAATCCGCGGCCAAGTCATCGAAGGCTCAGAGCACGATACTGAGGAAGGTAGAACATCGGTAGATAAAAGAGGTGCCGTGTCCAATTTTGCCGAGCAAGACAAGGCGAATGAAGCGGGAATCGTGATGTGACTACAAAAGACTTCATTATAGCACTGGTGAAAGAAAGGGGGTTAGCCTTCAGCCTAGGGTCGAAGAGTGATTCGACCAAAAATTTGATTGAAATTGATTTATTCCTACCTGCCTAGCGATATATACCTAGGTATTCATATTAAGAGGCAGCGTATTTCTCTCGTGATAAAGGGGTAACCTTTCATAGTCCGTAAGCTGCCCCTTGTGTAACCTACCTAGGTAGCCTAGTGGAGTAGACCCCTATTGATTGCTACTCAGTACAGCGACCATCTTCATCTAGGTTACTGTTCATCACAGTGAATTTCTTGTACTTCTCTATGATATGTCACTATAGTAACACGACTTCGAACTAATTTAGAGAATCCCTATCTCTTATTATGCTGAGTTATTTCAGTGTCCCTACCTACCTAGGTAGGTACTAACCTAATGGCATGGGCATCCAATCCCAAATAGTGGAGACGAGTATGCAACAATGTCCACGCAAGCTCCGGATATGCTGTTTCTCAAAGTCGGAATATCTCTGTGTTTATAAAATTATTGCTATCTGAGGTAGAAAATCATAGAGAGAAGTCAAATATAGTAAATATACTATATTTCTATTTTCAAGTATGTTACTAGTGCTAGTGTAAATCCAGACATGAATTCGTTGGATGATTTATGACGTTACTTGTAGACACCTACCAATTCAAGCTTAACCAGGAGTTGGATTCTATTTTTATAGAAACTATTCACGCGCCGATCCGCCATAAGCACCAATTGAGTAGCGTCTAACTTACACGCATCCATATTGCCAAGCCATTGTTCCTATCCTACGTAGTATACGCTACCGTATTGTCCTAACTCAAAGAGGACGATCTGTTTATGTTAAGCATCGATTTCTTATGTAACATGAACATATCAACCTGTCATCCAACACTCCATCACCATGCTTTAGCTGCTCTCTTACAGAAGTAGCAACGCTAGCTGAACAGCCCCGTCGACTGCGCCGAAGGATCGCGGCGTCTAACACCATGTAGCAACCTTGTGTAGTTGCTATACTACAAACCTTGTGACGAATTAGATCATCGGTTTCGAGAATTCATAGACAGAAATATGCAGCCCACTGTACCCGCCGTTAGATCGGCATGCCGCAAGCTCGCGTATCATGCCGTGTGAGTAAGATGGTCGGCAATAAATGGTGTACTACCCTCCTCTCGGGGGACAGTTCTTCTTTGCTGACAAAGGCTCGCATCGATAACCATGGCTTCAGAACAAGATTTCGCGAATCTGCCGGCATTGCAGCCGCCTGTGGGTGTTGTGTCGAATTTCAAAGACCCGTTCACGTTTTACCCGTGGATCCTCGCTATTGGGGTCACCAGCATGGTGCTAATGACCCTAGCCGTGTCCGTAAGGATTTATACAAAGGCAATTATCTTGAGGTCTATGAAGCATGAAGACTGTTAGTACCCTCCCCCTATTTGACCCTTAACATAACGACTAATTATAATAGATTTCGCTATCTTCGCTTTGGTATGTACGTTTAGAACTAAAAGGAGATCTACAATTGACTGTGGTTTAGTTTGGCTTCCTCATCTGGGATATAATTTTTATATATTTATCGGGGCTTGGATTATCCCGTAACCAATGGGACATTCGAGCGGTAGATGCGCCCTATTTCTTATATGTGAGTGAACTGATTATATTCAAGTATAGTCGGTAATGCTTACCATAGAAGCCTAGATGATGAATGTTATTGAAATCATATATGGGCCTTCGATGCTGGCAGCTAAGTATTTTGTTCTTATCCAACTGAAGAGGATATTCTGCCCTACGGGTATGAAAGATTCGGTATGGTGGATCATCAATAGCTTGATTGCTGCAACTGTGGCATACTACATTACCTGCTTCTTCACCTTTATTTTTCAATGCTGGCCTCGTGCGGCGATTTGGAACCCAGCGTTGGAACCAGAGGCAACCTGTATTAACTTTAAAGTCGCCACCTTGGTTTCGGGCATCATCAACATGACTCTAGACATCGGCATATTCCTAACACCTCTGTGGGCTATTTGGCTTCTTCAGATGCCAATGAAACGAAAGATAGGAGTTATATCCGTTTTCGGAGTCGGGTTCTTGTAAGAAACTTATCTTTCAGCGTCGTTACTCGCTTGGCTTTGGGTTAATCTAATGACATCTTAGCACTTGCGCAATTGCTGTCCTTGGAGTAGCCTTCCGTGTCCCGCTCGTTACGGATAATAACCTAACCATGGCCATTGCCAAAGTTGGCCTGTTTACGTGAGTTTCTACGTATGAAAATAGCATTCAGTGTTTAATCTCTAACCTACCTATAGCTTTGCTGAATACTTTGGGACAATACTGGTAGGCTGTATGCCGCTATTCCCCAGATTCTGGGTTCACGTGAGAGGGAGAGAGTCGCCGCAGTCCCGCGATACGAAGACCTCATTTTCGAATTCTCACGTCACAGAGGGTTCGATCCCTTATCCCTCGTCTCGAACTAGACAGTCGGCACAATCAGCAAGTAGAGCGGGTCTACGCCATGATGCATATGTAGAGCTAGAAGACGGTCGGCGTGACCCGCAGCAACGGAGAAGCGAGGGATATGCTATTATATAACCATCATTCGTAGATACTTAGAAAGAGTGTTCTTAATAATATACTGTAAGTACCAACATGCATACCTAGGTAGGTACGTGGTATGTATGTGAATTCCGACAACCTGGTTGATGTCTAAGTACAGTGGACGAGTCTTACTTAACCTTAACGATGATCTTCACAGGGGTTCGATGGCGAACCGGGCCCTACCCGAGAAGTAAGGTACCTAAGGCAAGGGAGGGGTTGTAAGGTAAGGTTGTTCGTAATTCAACCCAATTATGCATCTCGGTTCTTTTTAGGTGGCTATATCGCCAGCTCCAGGATTCTATGGCTAGTTGATTAGTGTGATGCTACTACAAGGATCGCTAGAACGTCGACCGTAGTGTACCTGTAAGTTATTTGGACGCTAAAATTGGGATTTACCGCTACGGCCAGCTCTAGGTTCGCTCTATGAACCCTTCATCTATACTAAAGATTGAAGCACTCAAGCGATTCTCTGCCATCTGGCGGGCCCGTTTACAACTAGTCTTGGACGCTGACTATAATGGAAATCGCAGAACCTCATAGACTATGTTGTATAGTGAAATTAATTAATTATGGATGTATCTACGAATATATTTTGCGTATTTATCTACTAGGGATCCGGATTATGACATTATCCATATATCCTTATATCCGAGATCCCCAATTCTATGTGCCTCGTTTCTATTTCTATTTGTCCGAATCATTCCCCCTTCCCTGCTGTAAAAATTCATACTTCATACACCAGATCGACTGGCCTAGAAGCGATGGCAGGTAGCGTTTTGATCACCGGGGCCAATGGAACCCTCGCAATTCCCGCCGTAGACCATCTACTTAAGAACTACCCAGAGTACACGTCAATCCTAACCGTCCGGGATGCATCTCCAGCCGATCCAAACACGCAGAGGCTACGCGAAGTGATATCGCGATATCGAGGCGCAAAGGCATCAATTCACAAACTCGATCTTACTCATCTCACAGCAGTTCACGACTTCGCGAGCACTCTCTCCGAAGACATCGCAGCTAAAAGAACACCACCCCTGAAGACCATCATTTGCAACGCATGCTACTGGAACCTCGTTGGCGACTCGGAGCTGACGGAAGATGGGTACGACAAGACTTTCCAAGTAAACCACATATCCCACGTGGCCCTGGTATTGCGACTTCTCGACAAGTTCGTGCCGAGTAGCGGTCGCGTTGTGATGTTTTCCAGCGAGGCGCATAGTCCTGGAAGAGCTATGCTCGAGAAGATTCCCCCTACGATCCCAGCGGATCTCGATCTACTCATCAAACCGATTTCGCGTGATGACAAAAGGGCTGCTGGGTTTCATAGATACGGGACCTCTAAGCTAGCTACCACCGCATGGACGCATGCACTGAATCGATATCTCGAAAAGGTGAGAAGCATCCCCCGCCGAAAATAGTGGTCTAATGTTAACAACACTCAAAGGACGAGAGTCTCAGCAGCATAACCGCTGTGGCGTACAACCCGGGAGGCCTTGTAGACTCGCGCATGTTCAACAAGAACGTATCTTCATCTCTCAGTCTCCTGATGCGATATGCCGTCCGGCCTCTATTGCCATTGCTGCAATACCAGAACCCGCAGATGCGCATAGGCGCCGATTCTGGCGTAGATGCTATTGAGCTTGCGCTAGATCAAGTCCACCCAGGCGAAAGGGGCTATTTCGAATTACTAGAGAAAGATGAAAGTTCGGCTGAAAGCCAGGACGAGGTAAAGCAGGGAGTGGTGTGGGTTAAGAGCGCCGAGTGGGCAAGGATAAATAGGGGTAATACTGCTCTTCAGGGAGCATTCTAAAAGTTATCTATTTGATATTAAATGAACGACAAATATAATAAACAGATATTGTTACCTCGTGCAACTTTTTTACTTATGCAAGACTTTGACACCCCGACCTATTCTGATGATTACGCCACCGACCATTGCCATTCCCTTACTGAGGGATCTTCAAGCACACACGAAGCCAACAAAGACCACCTCTTTATTCTTCCAAAATGAGCTATGGTGTGTAATCTTAAGACTGGTGTTGATTATTTTAATCTTATTGCTCGCCTGATATTCTGACAGTGGCGTTTCCCGTTGACTTCATCTGACCTAGGACTTTTTGTTCTAGTATTATACGATACAATACCTAGGCATGGATAATGTGGATATTGATAACCGATATGATCCTTGATCCCATAAAGGACGATTATTGAGTACTACGGCGAGCTGTCGGGCATATTTGGACCAGATGATCCTCTCTGGACTGTATTTCATAGCAATAATCGCGCCAATGTCGGTATGCCAGTTGTTGAGCTTTTAAGGCGAGATATACTTACATTGGACCATCCAGCTCATCATGGATATAATGTGTTAGTGGTATGTGAAAGTGTAAATGCCCTTCTCGTCTGAAGCTGTGTATGCACTTTGTTGCATTTCAGCCTGCTATTGCTTGCTTTGTGTATCATTCCACTCGTGATTACCTAGAATGCTAGACGCCAGTATGGTGAGAACTTGATTATTGGTTGTTCTAAGTTCTTAATCTGATAATTACATCACAAGGAATTAACCTACAGGTAGATATGTGGTGGCTAGAATATCGCACCTTCCTTTGAGCTAAAGGAGCTAAAGTTAAGAGTAGCAACAGCAGCTTACATACCTACCTAGGTGTTCGAAGTTACAGCCGGTAACTTCGCAGTAGTCCTCGATGGCGTAGATGCCTTAGTCTTCGAAGGTGGTGTCGCAATCGCTCTCTTAATCACAGGAAAAGCATTCGCTATCTTGATTACCTATCGGCGTAGTCGTGGTGATAGGTATAACAGGTCGTATCGTTTGCGTCTTGATTTTTGCGATATCTTTCTTGTAATCTAAAGAGATATTACGCGCGTTTCTTGCTATCGTCATAGCTTTAGCGATACTCGTTAAGATCTTCTTTATCAATTGTTATTATTTCTTAACGATAGAGAGGATTTTTATGGTTAATATACGTTATTATTGTATTTATTAACTTATATTTGCTGTTGCTTATTATAAAGTATTAATCTTCGGATATTTTTCGTTTATAGAGGCGTCGTTATCGATCGTGATTGTTATCTTGTTGATCGTGCACTTCTAGAAGCCTGGCCTCAAGTCATCGTTCTCACAAAGTAACTGTACCTCTTATAAAAGGTCCCATCAATTACCCCTTCTTTAAAAGAAGGGTAACGTCCTTGTTGCCATTATCACTGCTTCATCATTTCACTGATATCTCCATATCATACGGATAGGCTCCACGAAGCAGAGTATGATTAATATATGCATGTAAGTTGGTAAATACGAGATGTGTTAGAACTTATAAAATAAAGCTATTAAATGAGGTTAATTAAAAGACTTGATTAATATATGTAAAACTAAATTAATAGGATTAAGAGGGCGTTAACGGCGTTTAAAGAGATATTTAAATTATATATATATAAGTTATTACGCCTCGTTTTATAAGAAAAGATAAAAGGCAAAGATCTTAAAATTATAAAGAATTATTATTCGAATTTAAATTATAGTTTTAAGCCTTATTACCTTTATTATAAATAAATAAATTTTATTTTAAAAAAACCTTATTTTAAGAAAGTACGTGCTTTTCGAAAGAAAGTTAATCCTTTTATTAAATTATTTTATTTTAATTATTTATAAGTAATTAACTTACTTAAAGAAGTTTTTTATTAAAGTATATTATATTAATATTACTTATTAATTTTATTATTACGTATATTATTATAATTATAAAAGAAACTTTATATTTTATTATTTTATAAGTATTTATACTTGAATTTTATTACTTATTAATTTATAAAACCTTAAATTACTTTCGTTAAACGATAAATAATCTTTTAAGTTTTTAATAATACTTTTTTTACGAGATTTTAAAGCTAAAGATAAATATAAAGAAAATTGTCGTTTATAAGAACTTATTAAGATTAAATAACGCTTTAATACGCGATTTTTTATTAAAATACTTAAAATAAAAAACATATTACCTCGAAACTTTTTTTTTATTCTTGAATTATTTTAACTTAATAACGATAATGTTATAATCCTTTATAACTTTGAAAATTATAAAATAATTATACGAGACGTTTTTAATATTAATAATACCGAAGTTAATTTTAATAACCTTTTTATATAACTTATTAAATTTTATTAAAAAATATACGATAATTATTATATTATTTAAATACTTATTACCATTATTACGAGTAATTAAATTATTAATAAAAATTAAATTTAAAATTAATATAATATAATTTAAATAATTTATAATACGATAATTTAACTTAATTAAATTAATATAATATTAATAAATAAATAAATAGCTTACTTTAAATAATAAGTTTAATAAATTAGTTTAAATTTTTCGTAATAAATTTAAGGTATAATTACTTAATATATATAAAATAATTAAGCTCGATAAAAAGTTATTAATAAGCTGAAAAAATAATTAATTATTATTAATAAACTTTTTAAACCTTTTATTAAAATATTAAAAAGTAAAAAGATTTTTAATAAAAAGTAATAAATTAAGTTTATATTAAATAATTTTAAATTAATAATTTTTTTATAAGAAAATATATAAACTTTACGTATATTAACGTAAAAACTTACCGTTAATTTAATAATTTAAAGGCTTATATTTAAGCCGTTTTTAATAAATTTAATATTTAATTAATTTTTAATAAATTAATTAATATTAACTTTATTTTAAAGAATATCGGAAAACGTATTACATTAAAAACGTTAATTAAATTAAATCTTTTTAATCGAAAAAACTTAATATATTTTAAAATATTATTTATTAAATACTTTAATTTAAAAGCTTAAATAAGGAATTTCTTTTTTTATAATTTTTTTTACGAATTTAAGTTAAAAAAATAATTAAAAAAGTTTAAATATAATTCGATTTTATTAAAGTTAATCTTTTTATATTTAAAGATAATAAAAAAAGAATTTCCTTTAAAAAAGCTACCGGAATATTTAATAATAACTTAAACGATTTTAATTTTAATAATTAATTTTAAAACCTTAAATTACTTAAAAACCTTTTTAAAGGATTATCTCGAGGTAATTTTACGCCCTTATATAACGACAAAGATTTTTCACTTTAAAATAATAATAACCGATTGTTTAAAACTTTAAAATAATTAATTTATCTTTTTTATGTTATAATTATTATTAATTTAATATAATTTAATAAATTTACCGTTTATAATAATAAGAACCTTATAAAGTTTTAAATTTAATAAATAAAAATTAAAGTATATTTGGAAATATATACGAAAAGTTTTTTTAAAGATTTTTATCGTATTAATTAAATTAAATCGTTATTATTTAAAAAAACATAATTATAATATTAATAATGTAAAAATTAAGTTACGCGGTTAAAAGTTTTTAATATTTAAATAATATATGTTATTACTTTTTAAAAACGTTTTATAAACCTTTTAGAAAAATATCGTAATTTAAAGAAGATAAATAAATTTAAATATTAAAAGGACGTTATTTAATATTTTATTAAATTATTAAACCTTAATAAAATGGTTTAATAATTTAAAACGACGTTTTAAAATTATATTATTAAAATCTTTTTTAACGAAATTATTAAATTAATTTATTTTAAATAAGAAAGATTTTTAAATATAAATAAAAATTTCTTTATTATTATTTAAAAAGTAGGTTAAATATATGAAAATATATTAATTAATCTTAGTATTTTAAGAAAAGAAAGGTTCGTTTTAATTTAAAAGCTTTTAAAGTTAAGTTAAGTTAATCGTAAAAAAAAGAATTACTTTAATTTAAGTTAAGATTAATCTTTAAGAAATAACGATAAATTTAAAAACGAAAGTAAATTAAAATTAAATTAAAAGGATAAAGTTTAATTTAATAATAAGGATATTTTAAAAAGGATTAATTAAGTAAATATAGATTAACGAAAAAAAGATAAGAAATTTTATTAACGTTATAAATACGATAATTATTAAACCTTTTTTTATTTTATAAAAAAGGACGTTAATAATAAGGATTTATTATTAAATTTAAATAAAGTTTCTTTTATAAAACGATCCTAAAATAATAATATTTAATTTATATTTTTATTATAAAAAAGGATATAAATAAATGTAACTTTATAGAAATTATCTTATTTTTAAATTATAAAAATTAAAGATTTCGATTTCGATTTTTAAAAGGTTTTAACGTTATATTTTATCGGATCTTACGGTTAAATTAAAATAAAATACGTTAAATTATAGTAATTAAAAGATTAATTAAAAATAAAACGAAAGTTATAAAGAAACCTTACTTAAAATTAACTTTAAAATATAGATTTATTATTAATATAACGTTATAATATAATGAAAATAAATATTAAGTATAAGTATTATTAAATTTTAAAAGTTTAATCTTAATGATATTTTTTTAAAGTAAAAAAATGAAAGTTATTAATTATTAAAAGATAATATATTTAATTTATATTAACTTTCGATTTAATTTAAGTTTTTTTTATAAAATATTATTATATCGATTTTATTATTTTTTATTATTAAGAAAATTATTTTTTTTAAATTGATTTTAAATTAAACGCTTTAAATAACGAATGTAATATTATTATATTATAATAATAAATAAAAATTTATAAGTTTGTAAATTTCTTTTTAAATTTTTAAAAAATTAAGTTTAAATTTTTTTTTTATTAGAAATATTATATTAATTTAACCTTATATAATTTAAGAAAGTTAATTAATATAACGGTAATAAAAAATATTAAAATAAATAAAGCGTTAAGAAATGTTTTTAAGGAATTTTGTGAATTTATGTATATTATAATTAAGGAAATAGGGTAACGTTTTTTAAATTATTAATTTTAAGATTATATTATTAATTTTTTTTAAAAAAAGATACTTTTTTAAAGACTTTTTTACGTTATAAACGAAAAGGAACTTAATATATTTAAATTATAATTAAATAAAATAATTAATAATAGCCGGATTTGGAAATTAATTTTATTTTATATAATATTTATAATATTTATCGATAAATCCAATTTTTAAGATTTTTTAAGCTAATAATTAATTATTAAAGTTTAAATAATATTATTATCCTTATTTATTATTTTATATTTTTAATATTTAAATTATAAATTTATTTTAAAATTGTAAAATAATTTATAAAAATTAATTTTAAGTTAAGATTTTATTTAGTTAAAATTAAAAAAAGAAATGAATAAAAAATAATATTTTATTATAAATATAACTTTTTTAAATATTTAATAATATTATTTAAATTAATTAACGCTTTTATAACTTTTTAATTAATAATAAATAATATTTTTTAAGATTTTATTAATTTAAACCTTTTAATATATTTAAATAATTTTCTTATTTATACGGATACGATAAAAAATACGATAAAATTATTAAAAAAGTTTTAAAAAAATTTATAAAATATTACTTAACGATTAATTTACGAAAATATTTTTAAAAAGTATAAAAAGTGAACTTTTTAAGATATATTATCAAAATAAATGACATTTTAATAGCTTAAAATAAAATTAATTATATTAATAATTAAAAAGTACTTAAATCTTTTAAAAATTTTTAATAATTTACCGGCTTTATAAAATTTTATTAATAATTTATAAAGAAATTCTTGAAAATAATAAAATTAATTATTAATATAAATAAAAAAGATAAAAAAGATTAAAAATAAATCGAGGAAATAAGTAAATTTTTTAAGGAATTTAAATTTCGGTTTACTTAAGCTTTTATTATAGTATATTTTAATCCTTCGAAATAAATTTATATTAAAGCTAATATATTAAATTATACTATTAACGTTATTCTTTTTTAAAAAAACAAATAAAGTAAATTTAAATTAATAATTTATTACTTTTACAAATTTATATCGGTAAAAATAAATTATAAGATTTATAATAAAGAATTATTAATTATAATAAACTTTTTCGGAAAATAGTATTAATATTTAAAAGATATTAAGTATTAAATTAAAGTTTATTTTAATTATTAAAATTTAAATTATTTTATAACAATTAAAATCTTAAATTAACGTTAAGCTTAATAAATATAAGAATTATTATTATATTAATTTATTATTAATTACCGATTAAGAAAATAAAATAATTAAGCCGATATATTTTTTAAATTATCGTAATATCGATTTAAAAAAAAGAAAGTTAAAAATTAATTTATAAAGTCGGTTTTATAAAATAAATATTTTTTATATTTTTAAAGATTTTTATTTGTTTTCTTAATAATTATTCTCGTTATATTAAAAAGATTATATAACCTTACTATCCTTAATTAAGTTCTTAATTTTATAAAAAAATTAAAGAAAATAATTATTAATAACCCGGAATATATTACGTAAATTATAAATCTTTTTAAGGACGTTATCTTTTAAGATAATTTCTTATACCGAAAAAATAAGTTTTAAATATTTATAAAATTTTAAAAAGAAGTTATTTCTTTTAAATATAATACTTTTGTTATTAAATATATAAGACTAAATAAAACCTTAAAATTAATTACCCGAAACTTTTAATAATTAAATATTAAAAATATTATCCGAGATTACGTACGAGGTTATTTAAAATGTTAATAAAATAAAATCCCTTATTACGTTTTATATAAATATTTTTAACCGATAAAATTTTATTATAAATTTTATTATAAACTTTCTTTTATCGAACGGTTATAACTTTATTTAAATAATAATAAATTTATTTTTAAAAATAACTTACTTTATTTCTTTTAAAATAAAAAATAAAAAGTCTAATAATTTAATTAAAATCTTTATTAAATAATATTAAAAATTATATAACGTACCATTAAATATTATTTTTAATAAAAACTTTAAATTTACTTCTTATATTTAAAAAAACTTTCTTAAATTAATAGAAATTAAATCCCGTATAAATATTACGTTTTACCTATAAATTAACGGTTAAATAAAACGTTTTAATTAAATCTTAAAGGTTTATTTTAAGGTCTTTATTAATTACGAAATAAATAATTAAAAAGATCTTTTCGTAATAATTAAATTTACTTATAATAATATTACTTTATTATTAATATAATTTATACCTTTTTATATTAATTATAATTATTATTTAACCGGTTTATAACCTTTTTATAAATATTTTACGTAATTTAAAAAGTAAATTATATATATATTAAATAATACAAATATATTAAAAAATAAAAAAATAAGTAAATAAATAATAAAAAAATATATTAACTTTTTAAAAGAAATAATTTATAATATTTAATATAAAAAATATTAAAATTAAATGCTTTATTAAAAAATTAAATAAAAAACTTTTAAAAACTTTTAAAATTTAATAAATAATTTCTTTTATAATAATAAAATTTATTTTATTTAAGGGTTAAAAAATATATAATTTATTTTATATTTTACTTATTAAACCTTATTACATTAATAATTAAAAACTCCTTAACTTTAATTAAATCTTACGTAAAATAACCTCGATAAAATTTAAAAATTATTAAGTAAAATAAATTATAAACTTTATTAAAAATTAAAATAAAATAAAATATCTTATAAAATAAAAAGGTTAACAAGTTAAAAAATATTAAATTTAAAAACCTTATAAATATATATTTAATAATAAAGTAAAAGTAATAATTAAATTATTTTATAAGTAATATACCAATAAACCTCATGATTTTATAATCCTTTAAAATACTTAAAATTAAACATAAAAAAAAAGAAATTAATATTATACGAATAAGCTTTACGAAATAAAATATAATTAATAAATACGAGATATGTTAAAACTTATAAAATAAAGCTATTAAATAAGGTTAATTAAAAAACTTAATTAATATATATAAAATTAAACTAATAAGATTAAACAAGCGCCAACGGCGTTTAAGGAGATATTTAGATTATATACATATAGGTCATTACGCCTTACTTTGCAAGAAGAGATAAAAGGCAAGGACCTTAAGACCATAGAGAATTATTACTCGAATTTGAACTACAGTTCCAAGCCCTATTGCCCTTGTTATACTCCATCATCACTTCATTGGTATAAACGAGGAGTGATTAATGACTCTTCTTCGTTCATGATCTCCGGCGCTTCATCAGCGGCTTCATTGGTGTCCGGCAATTCGTCCTCCTCTGATTCTTCCGGCTCTAGTTCCTTGAAGAGTCTCTTTCTCGCTCGTGAAGCTTCAGTGGCTGGTCCCGGTCCGCCGTCATCCAGTGACTGTATTGCCGGTGGTGCTGGCGCTCTCAATGGGGGAGTTGCTTGATCGCTTGCTGAAGGTCGTGCGCTTGTCGCTGTAGGTAGGTATTTTTAAATGCGCTTTTTTCGCTTCTAGATGTCAGAACTCACTATGGCTAAATATCAGTCACTGATGTCATACACATCGGTACTGGCAAGAGCTAACTGCTTCATTACTTTGGCTATGAAATAGCTGGAATTTAGGCTGCATAATCCAAACTACCCTGAATTGCCTGTGTACTTGTCCATGTAGCATGTTCTCGTTGAGCAACAACTGCTCAGGACAGCACGGTAGCAGAGCTACCAAATATAAGGCGACGTGTAATCTGGATGGTTGGCTCTCTAGATGTTCGGGCAGGACAGGTTAGATTTGAAGACTGCCTCTGCAGTCGGGTTTGGTGGTCATGGTAGGGCAACAATGGTAGAATTATTAGGTTAGGGTTCTTATTACCTTGGGCTTCATCTGAAATGGCGGAATTGATGACATTGATGATGGAAGTAAGAGTCATATTTCCTAGAGCTTTCGGATTCTTTTCTAGGAGCTTTTAAATTCTCTTCAAACTCTCAATATGATGAATCAATTGATCAAAAGAAAGTTAGGGTATTGGATTGACGGCCGCGCGGTGCAACAGCTCGAAGTAGAGGTATCAGATAGCTATGCGAAGAAAGAGTTGAATTATTAAGTATGAGATTGGGAAACGGTAAAAATGGTTGAATTGATGTTTTTTATAAGTAGAGTTAGGAGTAGGTAGGTAGAGTTAGAATCTCACCCCCTTAAGAAACCAGGCATGGAATAATAGAGTGATTATGCCGTCTCTTCTTCCGTAAAACGTAGGTGATTAGGTACCTAGGAGGTAGGTATTTATAGTTTATTATTCCGCCATGTTTAGGCGTTCTGATTGGGACACCTCACCTTGAGGTTTGGACATCTATTAATTAAAGTCCGTTACCTCAGGTTTAGGTTTAGGTTTAGGGTTAGGAACAATCTGCCGGCCACTCCTGCGAGACTCGCGAATCGAGATGAGGTCGCGCATTCTCTTCCCTCAAAGATCTATTAATTTCAATTCCCATGATATACCTACCTAGGTAGGTACCCAAATACCATTAGAGTGGCTCGGGTACCTTGATACATACCCCGACTCCAGGTTACCTATACTGTTTATGTGTTTGGAACGACCTCTCCTTAATCATCTCCGAGACAGGTAATCAGCCGAAAATGTGAAGCTACTTAGGCTAGCATGTTATTCCATTACAGGAAACAGGTAGCGTTCGGATTAGGTCGCCTTGTCAGCTCAGTCAGTTAGTCATCAGATGATGATAGTATTGTCGTATCTTAGCTTCACTATCAGAGCGCAACGTCCAACTAAGAGTAAACTCATAAACTGAGATCAAAGACCGGGAAGTCCGCATTGCAGCTCTTGAATTATTCAATTCATATATAATTCCGTGACATCGAGTCAACTGTACTTAAACCCATAGTTCACGGCTCACTCACGAACCACGACTTTGCCCTCCTCGTCCACTGGTGCACTAGACTCCCGCTCGTCCTTATCTTCTCTCGGTACAGCAGCTCCGTCAAGAACTTGTACAGGTATGTCGAAGCACCATTGTATGAGATGCCGTGGTCGCTGTCAGTAAAGACGCGCCACTGCATCTTAGCGGGCGACACTCCAGCGCCTACAAGCAAGTCTAACAGGGCTGCCGTATTTTGATAATGGACGTTGTCGTCGCCCAATCCGTGCAGAATGGAGAACCCACCAGCTATATTCTTGAACCCGTCCGGCTTGCGCACGGCCGTATTGTTGTACCCATCCGGGTTCATCTGTGACGTCTTCATGTATCGCTCGGTGTACATGCTATCGTAGAATCGCCAGTCGCTTACGGGCGCGACGATAAGACCCAAGGAGAAGACACCCGAGTCTGCTTCTACGACCTTGGCTGAAAGATACCCGCCGTACGACCAGCCGAAAATTCCGATTCTTTCCGCGTCTATGAAGGAGTTCCGCGAGGCCAGTTCCTGCGCCGCCCAAATCTGATCTGCGGCTTCGAACTCCCCTAGGTGGGATGCCACAAGTGCGCGGAACGCGCGGCCTTTGTAACCTGTGCCCCGGTTGTCGACCGTGTATTGGATGAACTCTAGTTCCGGGTCGGATGAGATGTACGCGTTCCACCCGATCGACTCGAAGGACTTGGATACCTCCTGTGAGCCCGGTCCGCCGTAGGGTGTGAAGAGAACCGGGTATTTCTTCGCAGGGTCGAAGTTAGGCGGAAGCCGCTCTAAGACGTTTAGACTATACCCGTCGGGGTGATCAAGCGTGAAATACGTAATGTTCGGTAAGCTATAACCTTGAATTTTGTTCCAGAGGACTTCGTTCGAAGTGATGGTTCGGAGAGGCGTCGTGGTGTCATTGATAGCATACAACTCCTGGTACGGAACATCAGGCCCTGAATAGCTCAAGATATAGTATCCACCAGCCGAGCTGAACGAGGCACGCCAAACTGCCGGGACCGTGTCGTCGACAAGAGCTTTTGATTCCAAGGTCGAATACGAAACCGAGTACACATGTCTCTCAGTGCTGTCAGCTTGAGTAGAGGTGTAGTAGACCAACTCGCGGTCGGTATCGATCTTCAGAACGGATGCAACCTCCCACTCTCCCTGCGTGAGAGCAAGAGCAGTGGCATTTCCCCCGTCGACAGCAAACAAGTAAATGTGCTGCCAACCTGACTCATCTGAGACGTCGATGTAATAATCTCCTGTGGAGCCATTGATAGGCCCAACGAATTTGATGCCTATGTCATTGTCGAGCCATCCGTCAGTACCGTTTCGTTCTCGGACGACCTCGGTGGTAATTGTATCACCCAAATCTACCCGAACATGTTTCGATGTGTCCTGAACGCGATTAAAAGCGCGATATATAACGCTGCTATGCTCGGGTGTGACCCACGCAATCTCCCCAATGACTAGATCATCTGCGGGGAAAGCATCAATCGGCACCGATAGCTTCTCCTCGGCATCGACTCTCAGTAGTGTTAGAGACACAGTTGGGTTAGTCGTGCCGACTTTAGGATATCTCAGATCTAGCAGGTGAGGATACACCGGCGCGATCTCCTGGTTGTCCATGAAATACTGAACAGTAAATGTTTCGACCCCTGTTTCGTTGAAGCTGAGATACGCAAGGACCTCGCCGTCGGGCGAGAACCATATTGCGGAGCGGTCGCCAAATATCTCTTCCTCGTATACCCAATCCGGCACGCCGTTGAACAGATCTGGAGAGCCGTCGTCTGTGATCTGAGAAATGGTCCCGTTCTTATTTAAAAATAAGTTGTTGCCGCGCACAAACGCAATCGCGTCGCCCACCGGCGCAAACTCGGCATACTGGATGTCACCGACCTGGCCCTCAATTAAAGGCGTTATTTCACCCGACGCGACGTCCAGGACCGAGTAGTCAGCGAAGTACGAGTGGCGATACTGCTTCGTGTAGTTGGTCGCGAAGAGAACCTTGGTGAGATCCGGACGAATCCAGTACTCAACTACACCTTCAGGGATCAAGTCGGCGGCGACAAAGGTTGAGCTCTCGCCCGTGACGAAGTTTTCGAGGATCAGTGCCCCGGAATCTGCGGCGTAGATGTATTGGCCATCTTCCCCACCAGAGAGCCAGCTGACAGACGTAGAACTGGCACGAAACTGGTTGCTCACCATCGTCTCGTTCCACGTCAGTATCTTTTCGCCATTGCCTGTTGGCTGATGTGGTTTGCGGGCCGGCTGAATGGCGATTGCCGAGCGTAGCAGCGCCGCTCCCGCGAGAAGCCAAAGGAGGAGCTCCATGATGCGGCCAATCGGAACTTTCGACCTATTCTCGTATAAGAGGAACCGGGATAGAATTCGCAAAAGAGGAGAGAGAGGGAGACCATTGCCAAGCAAAAATAGGGAATGGTCCCTCTACCTTCTTATATAGTTATTCATACTAGGAATAATATGTTGGCGGCTCGGCGGAGCTCTCTCGTGATTGACACGCAAATTGCGAATTGCGAATTGCTGCAGCTTTCCATGCCATGATGCGTCTGATGCTACCGCGGGGATACAGAGAAGCTCCTTAGTAATGCTTATCTCCTTCCTATTAGGTACGCTACCTAGCAGCCCTGACAGCCCTAGATACCTACCTGGTAGCTATGTTAGGGATGTAGAAAGCTTACGAGCTTTACTCCCCTGTTTGTTGCCTTGGCGACTAGGTACGACGCCTTCCCGATTCGTATCTCCATATTCCTCACGCTTGGCAGCTCAGATTAGCCAGTGAAGACATGATAATTTAGGATATCTGGGCATGATAAAAGCAATGGTCCGACAGAATGAATCGGCCGAAGCAATTTGCTTGATTTTTATTTCGAGAAAGTTCTTTCCGATTTAGTACAGTAGGAGGTCGCCTAGTTGTAAGTAAACATTGAAGCTTACCGTAACATGCAGGTGAACTTGGCTTGATTGTTTTAGTGGCATAGCACCTAAAGATAACCTTGGAAGTCAGCCGCTAAGTTTTAGTGGAGGAACCATTATTACGTCTAAGTCTTAGCAACCATTAACATTATACATTTCATGAATAAGCGGATCCGATGTAAATGGGGTCACCGTCAACAAAGAATGGATTTAGAGGCTCAGAAATCGGAATAATGATGAGGCTAAGGTTAATGATAAGGATGCCATTTTATCTCATTAAAGAGAAGTAACTTTAGGGTCCTCTGGATATGTCTATTGGTTTATTACATACCTACCATTACCTAGGTCGATATCACAACACGTTTGAAAGGTCGTTTTTGACATATCAAAAGTCCGAACACCTATGACAACGAAAAATCTTGATAATAGTCATCTACGCTTCAAACTAGTAATATGATCAACCACTAAATTACAATTAAGACCTATTCGCGATGTTCTTGATATGTCACAATACAAGGGACGACGTATCGAAATCCACGTAGCTAGCAGCGGATGCGTCGAAGCGCTGAATGGATGAAATATGACTCCTCGCAACTATCTCAGGGGCTGAGTGAATCACCCCAAGACATACAACCAAAAACGATAAAAATTGAGATATGAATGTTTGCATCTTTCACGTGCGCTATTAGTTTAGGAAACACCAGTATAACGTTTCACGTTGTCCTACAAAGAAAATCAGCCATATAAGAACACACCTGTAATTGTAACATCCAGGTCCATCACAACCCAACCATCAGAGCTCAGCCAAAATACTATAGCCACCATGAATCATGCAGCGGACAAGGAAACCTCCCCTCCTCTTCCCTACCCTCCCGACGACCCCTCTCCCGCCGCCGAGTCAACAGTATCAGAAACACCATGGCGCTCGAGCAGCCACTCGAAGCTCACGCGCAAGCACGTCACCATCGCCGAGGACCCGTACGCGTTCCTGGCGCACTTCGACACTGTCTTCGTGATCGACGACTCAGCGGCGATGGCGCCGTACTGGGACCAAGCCGGGGCGCTGCTCGAGCAGATCGCGCCGATCTGCACGGAGCGCGACCGCAACGGCGTCGACGTCTACTTCGTGAACCACCACCCGCGGGGGTACCATCTATACGCAGCGGTGGGGCGCGAGGGCGCGCGGGCGGGGTACATGCACATCGGGCAGGCGACGGGCCAGGCCGGGATGCGCGACAACGTGGCCGGCATCTTCAGGGGCGTGGAGCCCGGCGGGCGGTGCCGGCTCGATCACCGGCTCGCCGCGATTATAGACCCCTACATGAAGGAGTTCGGGCGGCGGGTCAGAGACGGCGGGAGGAGGCTGAGGCCGCTGAATATTATTGTGATTACGGCCGGCGTGACTGACGATAACCCGTACAACACACTGATCCGGACGGCGCGGGCGTTGGACGCATGCGATGCGCCGCAATACCAGGTCGGCGTGCAGTTCTTCCGCGTGGGTGACAGTGAGGGAGGACGCAAGGCAATGGATTTTGCGGATGATACCCTGGGGGAGGCGCTGGATTTTCGGGACATGGTGGATACAGTGACGTGGAGCGGCAAGCCAGGAGAGCTATCCGCAGACGCCGTGTTGAAGGTTGTACTGGGTGCTGTGGAAAGGACTCTTGACAGGCAGGATGGATGATGTTTCATACTATTTAATTAAAATAAATTATGAAATGAAATGAATATGAAGGAGAGTTTATACCCAGCTTTACGGAAAAAGAGAAGTTTGTTCATAACCATATCTCATAATATACCTTAAAATCATTAACCCATATCACGCTCTCCAGATAGTAAAAGGCCCTAAAATGTGAATCGCACGTAAGAACTGAGATACCGAAACCAAGGTAGATATGAATAAGTCGACAGAATTAGGCGTGTACCAAGTGGCATGCGCGAGAAGCCATCAACTTCGGCCGGTCCCAAACAATCTAGCATCCTCAACTGAGGATGAAGGCCCTCTAGGGTTTTTGGCTCGTCGATGCCCCAATGGAAACTAGACCCTGTAGCTGTCAGGGTCTCAACTTGGTGTTGTAGAGAAAGCATGAGAGTGCCGACACAATCGATGATGAGCTGGCCTGATTTGAAGTGGTTGACGAGTCGCTGGATCAAGCGTTTACCAGCTTCTTCTTCCAAATACATGAGCATCCCCTGGCATACAACGACGGTTGGTCGATCAGCAGGAATCTGTTGGAGCCATGCGTCCCCAGTCGCGTCTGCGGCGACTAACCTGTAGTCGCCCTCCGGGTCGGGGATGAGCTTACGACGTAGGTCAACAACGTCAGGTAAGTCTAAGTCGATCCAACGGACCTTGGTCAAGTCTGGTTGGAGACGTTGCCACCGACAGTCGAGGCCGCAAGCTAGATGAACGACTGTGGCTTCCAGGTTGTTTGATAAGAACTCGAGTACCCATCTATCTAGACACGCTGCACGAAGCGCATGCATAATAGCCTGTTTGTCGTCGATACCAAACTTGTCGATGTCATGATCGATCTGGGCCAAAACTTGAATGGACCGTGTATCGTTCAGGATAGGATGAGGCATGCTTGCGTCCCTAGCTCTGGCTATCAATGGTCCCATCAACGTCTCCTGCGTACCGGTTAGAGATATCTTGATTTTAGTGCATATTGGCAACAAGCTAGTTTGGTAATCCAGATCAGCCATGTTTATGTTTGGGGGGCTCAGTAGCGTCAAGGCCTGAGTGTTTTCCTGTCGACTTGAACTTAGCACGATTAGAGATTGCCGATATTCACAAAACCCAATATAAGAGAGTAGAGTCGAGTGTTTTTAATGAGAAAACTGATAGAACGAGTAAGTATTTGTGCGGAAATTTTGGCTGGTCTGGGAGGATTATCAGTGTCCTGTTTATACGTCTAGTATAGCGCTGTCGTCGATCCAATCGGTGGCGGTTCAGGAATACGGCGTATATGCGCTTTAGAGCCGTATTACCCATCTTCCATTCACAAATCGGCGCTCCGAAGCAGGATGCTTATAATCAGCCGTATGATGCACATGATTGACAATGATCGGGAAATAATGGAGAAGTCATAAATGATAGACGTGAGCTGTGCATCGCGATAGTAAGGAGTCAATTATGTGTCATTCAAGAGGGCTGTGGATGGATGGATGGATCCATGGATAATAATCTTGAAGAAGATAGCGACAAAGTATGAAAATAGAAGGGGTAGAATTCTAAGCCTAGGCTGCTAGGTAGGGACAGTGGCCCACTAGTGTATACCAGGTACCTAGGTAGGTTTTTCTACCCCACTAGGTAGCCCGCTAGCCCTACAGACCCGCAATTATGGGTACCGTACAAGCACTTAGGTACCTAGGTACTTATCAATAGAGTTCTGCCTATCGACGTTTACCTCTAACTTCCCTTTGTCAAAGCAGGTAAGGCGGAATGGGATACAAAACCTTAAGCTCCATTTCTTCGGAACTAAATATGTCTAACCATGATGTTATACAATCTCCAAACCTTTACTTTACATCAAAAACCAACAACCCACGTTGTAAAGCAACATGTCGACTTTCAATGGCATCATCCACGAGTTCCCGGATATACGAGTCGACTTCTTTCGCGGGTTTGAGGACCGGCCTCCGTTGGCTTGTTTCTTGAGCCATGTACATAGTGATCATCTCGCCGGGCTCGACAAGCTAAGAAGCCCTTTGTATGCCAATTCCATGCCGAGTACCTACCTACTAATCACACTACTGATATTGTGTAGTGTCTATTGTTCAGCAGCGACAAGAGAAATCCTACTTCGCCTTGAGAAGTATCCTTGTCGCCTAAACTATGCCAAAGGGATATTCGAGGATCCGCGGATGCAGACTTATAAGCACCTTGCTAAAGTATTAAAGCCCATTCCTCTTGATACGCCTACCGAGGTTGAACTTGCGCCTGGGAAGAACATCCAAGTCACTCTTCTGGATGCTAATCACTGCGCTGGAGCTGTTATGTTTCGTATGTCGGCTTACTTTTATGTTGCACCTAATATTAACCTCTTTCATAGTAATCGAAGGTAATAGCAAAGCTGTCTTGTACACTGGAGACATCAGGAGCGAGCCCTGGTGGGTTAATTCTATTGCTAGGAACCCTAGCATCATCGAGTACTCTACAGGATTGAAGATGATAGACCGTATCTATCTTGATACTTCAGTACTAGACAACTACCCTCTACAGACGACGGCTGAGGGACTCCGCGAGCTTTTGGAGAAGGTAGCACGTTATCCAAAAGATACCATCTTCTTTATGCAAGCGTGGACTTACGGGTAAGATTAAACCAGTATCTCGCTATTATAATCTGATTTTGTCGTAGATACGAAGAGGTCTGGGTTGCTTTATCGAAAGCTCTGAATTCCAAGGTAGATTGTATTCAACCTCGAGGCTGGGTAGTATTGCTGACTACTCCCGAGATCCACGTCGACAAGTACAAGATGGGCGTCTACAAGTCTCTTGCGACTAAATCTGCCGATAAGCGCTTCGCCGCCCAAACCCACTTGACAAGAGAGGCCCCCTATCTCGTAGGCTTCACCTGCGGCAACAACCAGCGCGAAGGATGCTTAACGCTGGACGAAAATGTGCGAATTCACAGCTGCGAGAAAGGAATGGGCTGTGCTATAGTGGAAACTAAACCGATTGTCTGGATTAAGCCTATTGTTGCGCACCTTAAGGATGGGCGAGACGTTGACGAAGTTGGCATTGGCGGGGGTGGCGACGACCTTGCGCAGAAGCCAAGTCTCGAGGCCGAAGACATTTTAGCTTTGATCGAAATGTAAGTTTTGCGGGTAATTTACCGAGGGAATATTGTTCTTATAATTGCAGAATCAACCAGAAAGATCAAGCACTAGGCGAATTGGGAGCCGAAATCAAACTCATCCTCAAGAAAGCACTGGTCGCCTCCAGAGACATTGAAATCGATATGGAAATGTCCGACTTCACAGAAGAAGAGTCCATTGCGAAAATACTAAAGTCGCTTGCGGAAAAAGCCAAAACAAACCAGGAGGCAGTGAAAAAGCCGGGAAAAGGCGATCATACTTGCGCACTAACTAATCGCATCGTTTTTCCCTACGCGAGACATTCTTCCCTACCCGAGCTTCGACATCTGGTTGAGACTTTCAAGCCAAAGGATATCTGGCCATGCACAGTGGATCCGGCCTACTGGATACAGAGGGGCATCACGCTACGAGGTCTTTTCGGGGATATCTGCGCTGGCGATGTTTTCGAGCATGATCTCTTCATAGACCAATTATCCGAGCTACGACGCAAGTCACAAGGGGACGACGATGGGGACGAAAATGAGCCCGAGACTCAGCCAACCACAATATCGCACCCGGAAGTTACGAGCCCGGCGATTCCATCTACCGACGCTCCCGAGCCATGCGAATCGAACGGTAGAAGCAATACTGCCTCGCCACGAGCTCCCAAACTAATACCCATCCAACAGGACGAGCTACCATCTTCGGCCCTACCGCGCCAGAACAAACGCGACTACGACTCCTTCCACAACGACCAAGGTCCAAATGCCGAGACCCTGTCGTCATCGTCCGACGACGAATTGACGCTCCAAGACTCTCAAGCCTCCACCATATCCGCCCACGCCTACGAGACCCGGCTACGCGCGTTCCAGGCAGCCCGGGCTAACATGGAGGGTGACGGCGCTTGGAACACCATCAGCCTCATATCTACGACAGATAACCACAGTACCATCGACCCGGAGCTAGGAGGGTTGTGACTGTATGTATATTTACGAGGAAGAGAAGCATTAGATCGGCGTTTAGGTTTAATAATACCGTACCACAGGCTAGGTAGGCAATCGATACTTTTCGCGGAAATCCTGTTGTTTTTAACTTAGGAGATACCCGTCGACGGAATATCGTAAAAGCAATTGATTTCTCTCCAATCTGAAGTCAATGATACGGATGCACGCTAGCTCATTCTACACGCCTTGCAATGCTATGACTGATGCCTCCCATCCATCCATCCTACGTACCCCCTCTTAACCCCACATATATAATTCACATAACCCCACAATCCTTAAAGTGATGATATCGTCTCCCTTGTTCATCTTCATCATTGTCATCATCATCGTCGTCGCTCGACCAAGAACTCGCCGACTAAGCAAGTTTCATGTCGACCTTGACGAGCAGCACGCCGCCGCTCTCCTTCCCCTCCTTGTCCAGAAGATGCACGAAGCGGTAGCCGCCGCGCAGGCGATCAAGCCTGACGCATGCCCACGCGGCCAGGTCGTCGCGCCCGATCTCGTCGTCCTTGACGAGGAAGCGCACGAAGGCCAGCTCGGGGACGACGCCGGGGACGCCCTTGGCCACGGCGAGAACCTGCGACTTGAAGTCCGGGTGGACCCCGCGCTGCGTCTTGGTGCGCGCCTTGTACTCGCCCTCCTTGGCTCGAGTCGAAGAGGCGGCGGCGGATAGGTGTTCATCGTGCGGCGGCTCGGTGTGCAGCTCGATCTTGACGTAGGGCTTGAACCCGCTCTCCTTGTCGTCTTTCTCGGGCAGGGGCAGGTTCTGCGCTGCCAGGACGGTGATGCTGAGGTCGAGCGTTTGGAGAAGGATTGCGTTTGACGCGGGAACCGGGGCTACCTTTTCCTCTTTCTTATCCGCCTCGTCTCCTTCCGCGGTAGTGACCACGACGGGCTTCCTCCCGCGGTACCCCTCAGGCTTCAGCACGTAGCCCCCCGTGCCGGCGAACATGCCCTCGTTGAGCATCATGCCCTCGTCCCACTTCTGCCAGTTGAGCGCGACGATCTGGATTCCCTTCTTCCAAAACGTCTCCGGGTCCAGGTTCGACGAGCCGATCCTCATGCCCGAGGGATAAGTTCGCATCAAGTATTCTCTGTTGTGCTCGAATAGCCGCGCCGCTTCGTTCTCGTGGACCTCGGTCACACCCCCTTCGGACAACGAGAAGATGTGCGTCGGCATTTTGGCTTCCGGCTGGGATAGCGACTTGAACGACACGCCTCGCGTGTACACCCCGAGCGCAGATAGAGCCTGTATGATTTTGGACACCTTTTTGACCTTTTGCTGCGTGGTGGTCTTCGATGCCGAGTCGGTCTTAACATCAGGCGGGAGGTGTTCTACAGATTCTTTGCCTGGGTTCGATAAGTGGACATCGGGCGGTGCGTATTTAACCTTGACTAGGATCTTGCGACGTAAGTCGGCGGGAGAGGGGAGAAACTTGGCGTCGTCGTCGGGGTGAGGCAGCAGGAGGCCATCCCAAACCTCGTTAATAATACGAACCATAGCTTCTTGCTGTTCCTGGCAGCAATGAACCTCCAGGCTGACAATAAGCGGCAGGTCCGTGACGACGAATGCGCTTTTCCGAATTGCCTCGCAGACCTCGCGGAACGTGATGTCCTTAGTAAGCGTATAGCCATGAAGAACTCTGGGCTCGACTGTGGCTGTCTGCGGACTCGGCGACTTCTTCAGCAGTATTGTTTCCTTCTTGGCAGCAGGTGCTTCTTCTTTTTCCTTCTTCGTCGAAGACTCTGCTTCTGTAGCCTTCTTCCCCGTGATCTGCTTGCCCAGCGAGGTCTTCTCAAGCCTACTTGTTAGGGATCCAGGAAGCTTTGCAGCAAGCTTCTTTCTGCGACTCTCTTTCTTGATGGCCTTAATCTCCTTAGCATCCTCATCCATGGAGCTTTCCGAGCTGCTTTCCGATGACTCGGTATCAGAGTCGTCGCCATTCCAGACATCAATCTCGACGCACCGGCAGCCACGAAGCAAAACGTTACGGTAAGCACTAACATTCGAATCGCTGCTGAGTTGGTTACCCGTTAAATAGGTGTTGTGGCTGGAGCTAATGTAATAGCTAGCGAGAGGCCACGACATGTCCTGATCTAGCAGGGGCGCCAGCACATTAGCGGCGGGGGACGTCATGTAGCGAAGGAACCCAGCTAAGTCAAGCACATCGTGCGCGGCTATATCAGCTGATGATGGTTCTGTGACTTTATCCGCCTGCCTGTGGTGTAGGAAGTTGATGATGGTGTCCTTGTTCCATTCCTTGTCCGGAGATGAGGCATGTGCAGCGTAGATTTGTTCGAGGTATTTTAATGTAGATGACTTGAGTTCTTTAACAGTTTGGACATCGACGCCCGGCTGGCCGCCACCTGCTTGGTGAACAGATTCATTAGGCGGGAGGGGTGTTGTCTCTGCCATGATCCCATAGATACCTAACGATGCTATTCGCAAGACCCCACAAAACCCCTCACAAATAAACAGCAGCTAATACCTCCGATTAAAATACTATCGTGAGATGGATTCGGGTCAAATGTAGGAGGAATGATATTTTAAAAAGAGAACGAGACAGATAGTGAAATGTTAATAGAATAATATGTATAATTCTCGAAAGGGACAAAGAGTAAACAAACACGAATATATATCTCGTATCGTGTGTTGTAGCAGCTCTGACGTCTCCCTGTCCCGCCAGCGAATCTGATTCAGTCCAAGGCTTTTAGCGAGTCACTCCCTCTGAGAATGCCCCACTGATTTGCTGGTTAGGAGAGGGTCAAGACCACTAAAAAGGAGAGAAGATGAAACGGAGCCTGCAGCAGGTTTTTTTCTCTAAAGGGTTAGATATCAAGGAATAAGGGGTGAATGGGTAGGTTCTTAGCTATTCTTGGTCAACCTAGGTATCTTAGGTACATTTAGGTAGGTAGTACAGTATGTTATTTGTCGTTTAAATGTTGGAGTGACGTCCTACGTCATTAGCGTGCTTGGTGAAGCTTAGAAAAGTACCTGTAGGTACCTAACTCGGTAGGTGCGTTACTTAATCAAACTGATAAGTCAATATCGGATAATTTCATCACTCAACAAATACATTTCGCTTATTAAGATACCTCCTTTTTCATGGGGTGAGCTACATTTGATGTCTGTCGCTTTTTAAAACACATCTTAGTGCAAAACATTCAATGGTCACCACGACAGATATTAAGGTTAACTGAAATCATGGTTCCTAGTAACTAAAGTAATGGGGAAATGATTTCAATATTAAACATTTCATATGATCAGTACTTGATTTTAATATACCTAGGTACCTAGAAAGGGACACACATAGTTGATGTTAATGTTTGTAAATAGCAACCTTTGTACTGCCATCTTGATCTTGTAGGCATCTTAAAGAGGTCCCTGCACATACTATAGCTCATTATAAATAAATATCCATACGTGTGATCGTGTACCAAATTCGAATGACATAATATCCCTCCTTAATTGCTACCTAGGTGCCTCACTTCCTTGCCTGTTCCGTAGATAGGTACCTAGGTACTTTTTGAAATCACATTAATAAGTGAACTTATATTCATCACCGACAACGAAAATATAAAATCTCAACAAGACGATGCCTTTCTAATCAATTCCTTCCTGTCCATCTAAGCCAAACTTCGCGATGCGTCAACAGTCTAGAAGAGTCACTACCCCTTTGTGCACCAAGTGGCCATAGCGCTATAACAAAGGTCTATCGCCTCGGAAACCGTGGAAACACAAAGCGGTTCTATGGCACTAACAGCAAGGCGTGTTTAGTCATTCATACTTGAATGCTATTGTTCTGTCGCGGACAAAGTTCTTGTTTTACAACGCGATAAAAGATACCCATCACTCCTGGCCCACGCGACTGGTATATTACCGATGGCTGTTGATCCTACGCGCCAACTCATACAGTTCAAAGAAATTTGAACAAGATATTTTCTCGAGTAAGGGAAAGGTGATAAAACTTTATTCTTCTGATTTTTCATTTCATTCTTACTAATACTTCTCAAGTTTGCTCGTGGCCCACCGCGGTGTATCCTAAGTTACCCAGTACCTACCTGAATCCCACGCAAACTCACGCGCGTTTGAATATCCAAACTCATCAAGATAGCGACCATGGAATATAACATCACGCGATGTAATGTCCTGGTCTGGCAGCTCCGCTCGCGGATCCGGGATCTGTCGGCTATACAGAGCCGCATCTCGCAGGACACGGAGACAATTACCTGCTGTAAAGAGCGAGCAAGGGGAAGATTCGAGGAAACCCGCCAGCGATACCTCGATCTCTTGAATCTCTCGGTGGGGCAGCTACGTGAGGTCATAAGTACATCTGACCTAGCCGTCCCAACCGATGACTTTGATGTGGAGGAGATCATGAAAAGGGTTAAACCACCAACCGAGAAGTACCTACGACGGCTCGTCCAAGAGGGACAGATCACTAACAGTGATATGGACTGTATTATCGTGGGAGGATATCGCAGCGTTGATGCATTTTTCGACGACCTAACAAACAACGTGGGCTCCTTCGGCTTGAATGCGGATGCCGGTTCGTCCTCGGCTCTCCCTGACTTAACAGCAAGCACTACGCAGCTAGAGGAATACGACGCGGACGGGTTCCTCGTCAACGACGACCAGGACCAAGAGGTTCCAAGCACGACAGACCCAGAAAGCTCGGAACCGTTCCCTCCTTATTCGGACGTTCTCACTCCTGTTTGGTTACCACCACCAAGCAAGCCATTCTCTTGGGCAGATGACGAGGACGACGACCTCGATACACTAGAACCTCTCAAGCCATTAGTTCGATTACCCCCTACGTCAAATCCGTCCGAACAGGAAGAAGAGCAGGACTCGTCAGAGACTTCAACGTGCCCCACTGATGCCGCAGACAACGGCTCGGACACATGCTCGGACACAAGCTCAAACTTCGACTTCGAGATCATCTACCCGGAACAAGACGACAGCTTACTCGACGGTCTTGAGGTAGAAGAGGAAGAGCAATCTTATCCGGAGACACAAGACGTAGAGTCCGCACTACCAAACCCCGACGCATTTGTGCAGATCGAAAAACCCAAGCCAGCTATCATGCAAGCCTATCATAAGTCTAGCGGACAAACCGACGGCGATGGATTGCTGGATACATGGTTGGAAGACCTGGATATGTGGTTCTGGCAATACGAGGTTCTGTTCGCCATCACGTTGACCGCGCAGAGATATAAGGAGGAATTCGAGACGGCTAGAGCTACTTACAAGGTCGACCCCTTCGCCGATGTGGATTAGGGGATGGATAAAGAAAATGAGTGTGACACTTAGTAATAATAGTACATAGCATACAGACCTCGAAAAGCGCGTTAGCTTGCCGGGGCGAATCAGTACTTCAATGTGCAAGAGTCGATAGTCGGTACCTTGTGCTCATTTAAAAGGCATTTGCAACTACGATGACAAATAAATTCGATTAAATCAACAAGTAAAGAATATGTTCAGGTGCAATCCAGGTGATTATATTAATATTTACATTGCCGCTCTGATATATGCAATAGACACTCCTTCGCGCTAAAATTTGACCAATGCTTTCCTCAGCCCCTTCGGCTTAACTCCCTATGCACCAATGAATAGCCACGGATAGCCTAAAAGTTCAGAACAGTAGGAGCGAAGCTCAGGTCGGGGGTGACGACGGCACCGCCGGCGAGCTGCTTGTCGGTGTATGCGGGCCAGGTGATGAGCTTGGCGGAGTAGTCGACGACGCTCAGGGTGGTGAAGCCCTGGTCGGGGCCGAACTGGCCGCTCCATCCGGAGCTGACGGTGTAGGGGCCGCACACGCTGCCGCTGGAGTCGGTCCGGCTGGCTGGCGAGCCCTTGACCGTGAAGCTGCAGGCAGTCGGGTTGCCAACGTGCGTGTTGACGCGGAACGACCACGTGCAGCTGGTGTCGCCAGAATCGCAGACGCGCTGCATGCTCTCGATGGTCCACTGGGCGACATCCGCCATAGCGGACTTGACTTCGGGGGTGGGTGCTGCGAGGCCGGTGGCGGCGAGGAAGGCAGCAGCGGTGGCGGTTGTGAACTTCATGTTGGATTATTGGTTGAGGTTGAAGATCTTAAATATTGATCTTGAGTATTAAGATTAAGTAATAAGTAGTAGTAATAGTAGTAGTGATTTGAGCGAGTGAATTGGTGTTGTGATTGTTGATGGTGGTGAGAATATTTTTGAAATGGAGGGAAGCTCGCTGGCATTTATACATATCATGACTCTCCAAGCATTGACATCGTGATGTTGAAGTCTCTCCGTATTCTCACTCTATCGAATGGGCCGACAAGACTCGACTAAACCTATTGCGCTCAGCCATATGACCGCTCATTGTCGAATCTCGTATTGACGTAGCCGGTCTTGCGCTGGTCTTTCCATAGTCACATGACTCGGTATAGCATGAGACCCCTGATACTTGATTCTGCTGGAATGAGCGGGCGAATGTAACAAAGCTGATGAGGCTCAAACTCGTATTCCAGGACCCCGGACTTCTTTGTGCGGATTCTCGGCATGTCGTATGGAATACGGTCATATTGGAATAGCCCCATCGCTTCCAGCTCCTCCCCACACGGAAGTGATCGACGGGCTAGCCCTACGAGGGACTACGTGATAGGCTATTCATCCATGGTCTCGGCAGAGCTAGCATAGCTGGCAAGAGAATGGGCCGGTGATTGGTGGAAAGCCATGTAACGTGGTAGCTCGCACCTTAAATCTATTTTCGGCGATATTGTGGTGGACTGACCTTGATTCTAGAAAGATTCTAGGTACATCGTAGTCAGCCCATCTTACCGGAAATGATAGACAAGATCTCGTACCTATTCGTCTTAGACACATCTTGCCCCAGGTCCAACATTACCCGGCCCTTCAGGTACCGGTTTTATTCACCGCGACGGTATATAATTGCAGGGTCTTCGAAGTCTTTGGAGACAATTTACTGGATACGAGTTCCCTTATTATTATGCAGCTGATATCACAGGGAGCTAGCTATTATGACTTGTATGGACGGTATGTGGTGTATTTGCAACGCATTAGGTACCTAGATGAGAATGCGGCCTTGAAGTTCAATTCTCATGACTGGACCACCAATTACGATCTCACTCTCATTACCTAAAGTAATGACATCTCATAATGAGGCCCATGCTTTCGGACGATTTTCGCACGAATGGCGATCTTAGTCACTTTCACCCAGGCCACGAGGTAGCAGCAACGCAAATACGGCGTATCTATTACGATGCTAATGAGGATTGGTAAGAAGTTTAATTAATATTGTGGTCCTCTCGTGTCAGCATGAAGTCTCCTTACACTACTTCTACATTTCTGTAGCTTATACAGAATACTTTCGTGTTCGATTAACTAACTCGTCAGCTCTTTGCCCACTACACTAGAGAACAGTCGAAGTGATTAGGTTGCAGACAGCACAGTGCAATACAAGCCGAAAGAAAGATGCATGGGAATTTTACTGTAAACAAAGCTCGAAGTTTTTGTCCCTTCAATTAGAATAGTCCCATAAACCGGTACAGCCATCACCCTAGCCACAATGGAGAAGAGCATCGCGGTGTCAGTATTTCCACTACGATGAGCTTAGTTTTTTCAAGTTGTCAAGGCTCGAACTAACGAAATTATTGTGGCACGAAGAATGGAAGAAATTATCGTAAGGAGCGTCAGCAACGGCTTATTTACAGAATTGTGCTTGGACCACGTTAGTGGGCCGCTTATGGCACCGCGACACAAGTGTTCGGCAATGCCTTGCCACTTTATGCTCCTCTACCAGTATGCAAACGCGGATGAAAATATTTCGAAATACAATTGACTACCTACCTAGGTACCTAGTGTAGGTGCATGAGTTATCAGTAACAACTGACTATGATGATTGTGGAGTGAATCTCAGTGTAAATATCGTAAGGTAGGTACCTAGTAGATATGCGTGGTTGGTAACGCTTGATCTTTTCGACTTCAGGGGTGCTAGTTAATAACCCTTGACACGAGTCTACATTTGCCCATTGCATACAGTGCGTTCTCTTTCTCTTTCCCACGGTATAAGTTCAACTCGCAACACTTAAAAGCTTTGCTTGAATCTATGACATCTCTTGCCCAAGACAAATTCCTGGATCAAGGCTAAATGGATAAAAGCTTTTCAAGTGGTCTGCAGCAAACGCAGAATCGTAAAGAGAGTGACTATGTGTGTGGAAGCTGTCGCTGAGGCCGAAAGTGAAGAGGATCAATCGAAATACGCGGAATCATGAACAAGAGCCCAAATGCAGCTCTTAACGTGTGCATGGTAAATTAATAGTCATGCCTTAAGTTGGCCTTCTAAAAGCTCGACTTCTCCTGTTGAGACACATCAAAAGAAGAAACCCGGCGTAGAAATTCTTACCCTTTTCGGAATATCGTTAAGCGTCCACCCACGGTGGCACCTAGGTTTATTTATACGAGGCAGCCCAGTATTGTTGCTAGGTTAGGTAAGCAACAAAACCAATAGGCAGAAGCTTGCGGGAGTCGGAAGGTGATGTGCTATCCGCAAGTAAAATGTAATCAGAGTAATCCTCATGTTCCGTCCTACCTCCATGGTCGATACGTCGAAGAACGCTGTCTCGGGTAGCCAGCCTTACATCTCAAGTTCCTAGGATACTCTTTCTCATATGGGACCCCGCCATCCAATGGCTGGTGACATGGACGTAGAAACGGATGAAACGACGATGAAATGTAGCTTGGCTGGTTGACGCTCACGCCGGCCAACTTTAAATCCAAAATTCTAATTGAGTGGCGTTCACAGCAAGTCTAGGAAAATCTCCTGTATTTTCGCCGGGGACTTGACCTGGGAGAAGCCTGTCTTAGTACCGAAGATGGCCACACGCGTCGAACGGGCACGTTTCGTAACGCGAAGCTCAGAATACTAATCCAGAAGAAGAGGAATTGGGAGATAGCAGAACTTACAGCAGACGCTGTTTCTGGTGCAAGAAAGGGTACAATATGACTTTCGGGTTGCTCGGAAGGGTCTACGTATGAGTCAATGAGACGAAGGACATCAGTGGGCGGGCGCTTGGTTACTCGGCGCACTTCGCCTTCTTCGGTAACAACGTAACAAACAAGTAGAGGTTGATAATTAAGGTGGAGGATGGAAGAGTCTTTATTCCCTGAGGTTGTTCGAGCGATATTCCTATCTGACCTGAGAGAACTGGCTTGCTAGGGTCTCGAGAAATAGACTATCCGGCCCAAGTCCAACCCAGAAAACTCTCACGTCTACTCGGGAAGCCAACATTCAAGCTAAAAGTCGGCCACGCCTTGGTGATGAAATGGTAGCAAAGAGACTTGGCGATTTCTTGGATCGGAAGGCCCCAATGTCCTATTTGTGGGAAGAAATAATTTAGAACCCCAGTACAGGTGTTCAGAATATCGGATCCATTAGTTAAGTCTCGCATAAACTAGGTATTTTGTCAGCACATCGGAGAATAGATGCCTTGAATTCGATGTGTCCACATCAAAGTGTCGTTAAGGGTAAATAGACCTGTTCGCTACGGAACGAATGTTCCGGTGTGAGGGCCTCGTCGTTCAAAAATATATCCTCGGCACACCTCCAATTTCAGCAGCGCTAGAGCACAAAGTCTTTCGTTATAATCAATGCTCGTTTGGTTAAAGCGTATTCCTGAAATTTCTAGGCCCTGGTGGCCCATTTCAAGTGTTCCAGCCCCCGCGCTGTGGTGTTGGCTTGTGGACATGATGCGGCCACCATTAGATGCGATCCACGACTTTAATTGCTTGAATAGTCAAGCTGATTGACCCAGATAGAGCGGCCGATAGCGGCGATGCTTAACCACCGATCCTAACTCCGCCGGTCTGTCGGGATTCGAATCATCCAAATCCGATGCCGCGAAAAATATAGGTATCTTTGCCAGCTTCTTGGCTTGAAATATACGACGATATACCTAGGTAGGTAGGTAGCTTCTTGTCTTGATTTACGTAGAAAGCGACGAGGCGGTAAAAATGACATCCCGTTTCACGTCATACTCTCTAAGGATAACCGCTTGCGGATTTGAAACGGGCGCTTATTGAAATCTATTCTAGCACATCTGGCACGGAGGGAGTCAAATACGCGTGATGATCGGTTATGTTCAGCATGAAAATCACTCGTCAGTCTCCTGATGGCTCTCGATTAAGACTTTGGGGATGCGTGCGTAACGCGATCGATCCTCCTGTTTTCGTTAGATGTATCCGATGAGTCCGACATGTTGCGATTCCCTATAGTAGTGCCCTCTCCTTTCCTCTCTCTCCTATGTCAGGCGATACTCCAGCTCTGCCCTTAGGGGTACTCTGGACGTCCTTCGCGCTATCAAGCGCTCGATGTATGTAGTCACCTAGATAGCATACATCCTCCGGACGTAAACGAACTCATCATCATCATCATCCCTATAGTAGTGATAGAAAATGAGCCGGGGGGGGAAGTACCTACACTTAATACCTAGGCACCAGAAAGGCGTCAGAATAATTGCACCATGTTCGAGAGCTGTAGTAATAACACTGGTTTACACTGTAAAGTGATTATCCCTCAATTACCTAGGTAATCAGCACTAATACTCTATGAGTTAATCGAAATGATTACTTTAAGGGATAGCCTTTATACAGTGTAAGACTGTGTTATTATTACAGTTCTCGCACATAGTGTAATTATTCTGACGCCCTTTGGATACATCCGCGCCCAATTTTGATGAGGTGAGGACTTACGAGGGACAGCTCATTCTATAGATCGCGTATAGCATCCCTTATGCTATTTTCAGATCCCAAAACTTCTAGTCCTAGAGGTTCTATGCCGTGTACCTAGGTAGGCATCATTTATACGCAACATCGGATCATCTGCCGCAGCGCCCCTATATCCTAACCCCAAGCCTACAATCACCTGTGATTGAGGGACCCAGGTATGTACTTGCGCCAAACATAGGTACACGACCTAGGTATTTACCTTGCCTGGTCTCGGGTGACATCAACACTCCGCCCGATCTGTATGAAGCCTTCAAGGTATGCGTCACATTTTCATCCGCGAATGGCATTTGATCAGCCGCAGACGAGATGGGCCACACCCAAAAATTGATAGGCTGCATCTTATAGCTTTATGTGAAGCCGAGGCGAAGGTTGAAGTGTAGGTCGGAGGGAAGATTTGAAGGACGAGGATATAATAGAATATCAACAATGGGATTAGGAGTAGTCAAAGTATCCAATTTCAATTAAAAGTCCTTCAGTCCTAGATAACCATACATACCTAGAGGTACATACTAACTCGTTTCAATGTACTTCTTTATAAGGTACTTCAATTCTTTGACTGCCAACTGTCTTGTCCTCGCACCGGGGAAATGAGCCGAGTTTATTATAAGAGTTTCGACTGAATATAACCGATTGCGGTCGTCACACTCTTCGATAGGCTCACTTGGTTCATAATTCTTGAAGTACTCGTTTCGATACTCCTTGGCTGTCATATTATGATGCTCACAGCGCCAAATCCCGACCTCCTTCTCATGATGAGCGTAGTATGCACATGCGTCGAAGATATAAAGCTCCCCTGTTTTGGTGTCAGTACCAATATTGGATTCCCAGAGGTCTCCGTGAATGAGGCACGGTTTGATTGTGCGCCCGTCAGCAGTTAGGGGGTCAAGCAATCGAGGTATCAGCTTCTCGAGTGCTATTTGCATCACGCCATCTAGTTCTTCCCAAAACCCGTTTATCTCCGTATCCAGCGTATAAACGTCCTTCATAAGTTTCTTGAAGAACGAAGTCCACTGTATCATACTTTTTTAGCCGAGATAAAAACATAGGTGGTAAGCAATCTGAGCGTACTCACGTTGCTATCCCATGTTGTGTTCAAAGGCAACTTTCCGTCAAAGGTTGTGACATTGAATCCGAATTTACCTGTCGGCGACTTACTCTGCCGGTGCAGCTTGGCTAGCTTCTTGCCCAGCTTAACAGGGTTAGGAAGGTCATGACTGATCGTCAAGTAGTCGCATAGGAAAAAGTAGGCGTTCTCCTTGTCGCATCTACCATATGCTCGAGGCTGTGGGGCGAAATCTGGTAGGGTGTTGTAGATCTCAAGCATTGCCTTGAATTCTCCCAGTACGCGTTCAGCTGCGTCATCTGTTTTCAAGGTCTGTTGCCTCAACGGTTGAAGTTAGCCTCTTAAATTTTACTTTTCAAACCGAAGAAATATGGAATACTGAAACTAGCCTTTAGGAAATAGGTGCCTGGAGTGCCATCTGCGGTCTCAATGTCGACTTTAGCGGTTGAGGCCCAGCTGGATGTTCCATATTGTTGTACCTTAACTACCTTTTCCCCATTTTTAATAGCTAGGAACCTGTTAGCTGTACTTGGCCTATTTGCGAGTGTCATAAGTACAATACCTTTAACGACCGCCGGATCCAGCTGGTTCGATTGACTCATCCTGATAACTGGTCCAAAGTAGGTAGGTAATAAACGGAGGTGAGGTAGAGCAAGACGAGCGAGAAAATTTCACCCAGTCTCTCACTTTATAATACTCTCTAACGTTACAATGGTAATTGGTATTTTGCTTCCAACACTCCTTCAAAGCTTGGTTCAGTGAGGGGTACCAATATTCCATACGACATGGGGGCCAAATAAGATGGTAAATTACGCGGTTGTCAGACGCAACAGGGGTTGTTGGTGTCTCGAAACCGACACTATGACTCCTATCAAATTCAATCAAAACTTGAATCTATTGCTTTCAAGGCAGGCTGACACGCTGAATGGTGCTTTACGCATATACTTTGTCTCTTAATTTGTTGGTTTGATCTCGACGTATAAAAAATTAATCATCAATCTAGTCTAAGGACTCTTGGCAGCTCAACGATCATGATGCTATTCATATAGCCTTTTAGATACCCTCGAAATTAAGAATGGTAACCTGGAATGCAATGAAGATTTCTCCTACCGTGTACGATTTGATGAAGTTAGACTAACGATAAGATGTAATATAGTGGAAACGACTGAGAACTCGCAAACAAGCTGGTTCGGAAGTCCCGTCTGTTTCGATATCAAGTTCCACGGGCCCGATCGATCGTCCTCGACACAATTCCCTCCCAGAGCCGACATTATCATTACCAGAAAGGATATTAGCACACCGTCGCGAATCTGAGCAGAGTGCAATCTCCGATGTACACGCGCAACTATTTTCGACACAGACCTCCGTTAAACATCGAAGACAGCGCTCCCAGGACAGGAGAAACGACCCGCTTGGGCTATTGGTACTACACACACCCGTACAACGATCGGTAGATGTGCTTTTCATCCATGGCCTTGGTGGGACAAGTCTGAGGACTTGGTGCCTCAACCGAGACTTAGAAAATCTCTGGCCGGAACTTTGGCTCCCGGAGGAACCTGACCTTTCCGGGGCTAGGATCCTCACCTTCGGATACAATGCGCACTTTTCATCAAAGAAAGATCAGGCATCTCTTACAATCGGTGACTTCGCGAATGATCTGTTATTTCGGATGAAATATGGTGAAAATGGTCCAGAGCGGTTAGGTCAAGTCCCTTTGATTGTGGTTGCCCACTCAATGGGTGGTTTAGTGTTTAAGAAAGCCTTCATCCAGGGTCACATGAATGAAGAATTCCGTGGCATCATTTCCAGTATAAAGGCCGTCTTATTTTTGGCAACGCCCCATCGAGGTACAGACCTTGCTGAGACCCTAAATAAGATTCTCACAAGTTCGGTCTTCGGGCATTCCCCTAAAGACTATGTTTCAGAGCTCGCAAGAAGAAGCCCGACAATTGACGAGCTCAACGAATCGTTTCGCCATCATGCTTCAAAGCTGCAGATTTTCTCCTTTTACGAGACTCTAAGCACCAATGTTGGCCCTATGTCGTTTTTTATTTTAGAAAAGCACACTTCATTGCTGGGTTATCCCAATGAAACACCCCAGCCGCTGATCGCCAACCATCACGATGTTTGCAAGTTTACGAGTACAGCCGATCCGAATTACGCATCCGTCGTAGGGGCTTTACGCAGCGTAGTTACTACAGTACAATCTCACAAAGAAATGGATATTAGCATCAATGAAGATTTGACACACATCACTACGTTGCTAGGAATTCCTGGCCCCCCTGAGGATGATATCGCGGCATGTCGTGCGATTAGGAAAGCAGGAACCTGCCAGCAGTTCCTAAGTACCAAGGAGTTCAATGATTGGATGGAAGCCGAATCTTGTCCTGTCCTGTGGGCTCACGCGCCTCCCGGAACCGGAAAGTCGACCATGTGCTCAGCAGTGGTCGATCATATTTTAGAAGGGGATCACCATTGTGCATACTTCTTTTTTAAATATGGAAATCGCCAGAAAAGATCCATTGCCAATATGCTAAGGTCTATGGCTTATCAGAGCGCTCTTAAGGTTCCTAGTTACCGTCGTGCATTAGCAGATCTCGCAAAATCTGGATTGCGTTTGCATGCTGCGGATTCGACAACTGTCTGGAAGCGAATATACTCATCCATCTTTTCAGGCATTAGATTTGAAAGGGTCTACTGGGTTTTAGATGGCATCGACGAGTCAGAATCAATGAAGCAAGTCGTGGAGTTCATAGCGATGACTGCTGATTTTGAAACACCAATTCGAGTCTTAGTGCTCAGTCGCCCTCTACCAACCATCAGCCAGTCATTTCAAAAAGTGAAACGACAAATTTCAATGAGGAGTATATCTTTATCGAGTAATGAAGGAGATATACGACTGTATGTTGGCGAAGAAATCGAATACCTCCCGTCTGATGACGGGTTCAAAACAGAAACGGCCAACGAGATAATTAGGCGTTCACAAGGAAATTTTCTTTGGGCTAGCTTGGTTCTAAAGCGTGTCATAAAGTGTCATCGTCAGGAGCAAGTAAGAAGGATATTGGACGAGACTCCAGATGGAATGGACGAGCTATACGGCCGCATGTTGAGTGCTGTTGAGGATCTCGACTTGCAGGAAGATAAAACTCTGGCGCGAATTCTCTTCTCGTGGGCGATGTATGCGAAGACGCCTCTTACGGTTGACGAACTTTCCGAACCGTACACAAATGAGTTCGGATCAGTCATGGATATGAAGCACACAATTGCCCAGATATGTGGACAGTTTGTTGTCATCGACACCAACAACCGAATATCATTAGTCCATCACTCCGCTCATCACTACCTAAAACGATCCGGCCTCCATTCGTTCTCCTTGGACTCAGAGACAGTACACGAAGATCTCTTATGCAAATGTCTTCTTACACTTTGCAACAGGACACTGCGTAGCAAGATCAATACCCTCAAACTCCCCCAGTTTCTTCCATATGCTGCAACCTCGTGGGCGTTTCACTTGGAGAATTGTTCAGCAGAGTCTGATAGAGTAGTAGACGCACTCGTCAAGTTCTTCGACGGCCCATTTCCTTTTCCATGGATTCAATACCTCTCCATGAGCGGCCACTTAGCTGAGCTCACTGCAGTCTCTCGCAGGTTGACAGCCTTTGCCCGCCGGCGCAAGAAAGTGGAAATTAATAGATCGCCTATGTTGCACCGAATATCGGATCTATCGCTCATTGAAACATGGGCGGTCGACCTGTTGAAACTACCAGCCAAGTTCGGCCGCCATCTCTCGGAGGATCCGCAACTAATTTACAAATGTATTCCTGCACTTAGTCCTACATCTTCGGCAATTTTCCAAAAATTTTCCGGGAGTCCTACTACTACACTGTCTGTTTCCGGCTTATCAAATACAGAGTGGGATGACTGCCTTGCGCGAGTATCTGCAAGTGCTGGCAAGGCCCTACGCCTCGCAGTGACTTCGTTATATTTAGCTGTTGCTACTGATATGCCAATGGGTACCATAACTCTGTGGGATACAAGCCTATTTGTGGAGTTCAAGACACTGAATGTGGGAGAGTATGTCTACTCACTCGCCTTCAATGATACTGGCTCCTTGCTTGCATGTTACGGCTTTTCACGAACGTATATCTGGAAGCTTGAGACATGCTGTCTTATAAGAACTCTAAAAAACCCTCATCAAGAACGTGCTCTAGAATTCAAATTCAATGAGACGGATTCACTGATGGTGGTCACGGATCTTCGTAAGATTTACCGTCATTCAGTCAGCGAGAGTACGGACGATTCATCAAATTGGACACAACTGGACCAGGCATTGATGGAAGAAACAAATGTCCCTGAAGGAATGTTCCTTGGCTCTCCATCCTCTGTATCGCTCAACAATGACTGTACCCAAATTGCAGTATCCTATCGGGCCTTCCCCTTGTCTATTTGGAATATCAATCCTCCCGAAATGATAGCTCGCCTCAAGCTAAAACCTAAACAAGGACAAGGGGCTATTAATTCGCATACGGGTACTAATAAAGTCGTTTGGCATCCATCTGGTACACAGGTGCTTGGCATATATGGCCAAGTATTCCGATGGAGTCCAATTGATGATATCTATGAGGAGGTAAAAGCGGAGGCTGGCGTAATTCCTAATGAGATACAATGCAGCCCAAATGGATTGGTGTTCATAACAAGCGACGTTGAGGGAACTATCAAGATATACGATGTCGCTCAGATGACAGTCATATATAAACTAACCTCAGAAGACACCATTAACATGATTTGCTTCAGTCCTGGCAGTGTTAGATTTTATGATCTTCGAGGATCGTACTGCAACATATGGGAACCAAACTGTCTACTCCGACTTGCCGATGTAGTACCTGAGCGTTTTAGCGACACGGAGAGTATGAGTGAGAGCCTTTGGTCGGATACAGAAGACACACACAGCACATCCATTTCATTCCCAACTTCAGAGAGCCATGCAGATAGTAAGCCCGCAATTACGGCGTTAGCCGTAAGCAACAGGGCTGATCAAAACATCGCATATGGTAACGATGACGGGGCAGTCGAGCTTTTTGATCCAACAAGCAATAGCCGGCACATTATTGAGCAGACCCTATTTGGAATGGGTGCAGAGTTTCTTGCCTGGAATCGAAGTCATGATCAACTGGCATTCTCCCTCCTGAATGGGGCAGTCACTGTCAAAGAGGTTTCTGGAAGGACAATTGGACAACGGCAATTGTCTGTGAAAACTATCTACGGTGAAAAGAGATCAGCTGTGGGACGTGGCCATGTACGGCAGCTCCTTTTTGACAACACTGGAAAGCATTTGTTCATCTATGGAGCTAGGAAATCACAGGTTCTATCTTTGCCTACTGGACAGGTAACAGACGAGCGTGATACACCAGAGGACGAGTCTGCCCAATGGATGCAGCATCCATCAAGACCAGATGCATTGATTAGTATCAATATGAAAGGTGTCTCACTCTTAACATGGAAATTACAGGAGGAACGATCCACGTCACTAGAAATCCCATCTGGCATACCGGAATCGTTTACGATCGATGCTCTATACCAGAGCCATTATCCACACCTCCTTCTACTACGAATAGGATCCTTTAATCTAGACAGACCTCATTCTAGCTTTATGCTGTTACCCACGACGTTTCTACACGAACAAGATCAAATAAGGGGGGAATCCTCAACCAAGCTCATTGAGCTTCCCGAAGTTATTTCTCAAGCAGTCTCGCACCCTTTAGGCCTATTACCAGATGGCCGTATGGCATTCTTAGATGCTAATCTTTGGGTTTGTACCGTACAAGTTACTACCACTGCTGAAGCTATAACACGTCATTTTTTTATACCACATGACTGGGTTACAAACTCTGGTATCCAACTTTGTCAGTTACTTCAAGATGGAACAATCCTTTTTCCGAGCAAGGGTGAGGTTGCAATTATCCAGAATGATATGGTGTCAGAGTGGTAGAGGAGCTGCCTTAGTCTAGGAGATTGCTGTTGGTATCAATAATGGACTTTTATAAGCCGAGTGTTATGTTTCAAAACACACTATTCTATAACCCATTACAGTTGTGTATGGTTGGAGATATCGTTCACTCTTGTTTCTCAACGTCAGTCTCCGAATTATTATATCCTCTTTGCCGTGATCGAGTTACTGTCCACCATAATCCAACTGTTAAAACCGTGAGGCCACCTCCTATAGCAATATACACCCAAAAGTAAGACGTCAAGACCGGCTGGTCTGGAGCGACCCTCCAGTTAAAGACCCCCATCGAGAAGATAGACTGGAGAGATTAGTTGGTAAAGACATCTTGGACTCGAAACGCACTAACCGCAACTGAAGTCAACGGAAGATACACCATGGTAACCATAGCTATTATTCTCATTTGGGAATTCTCTTTTCGAGTTTCAACGGCTATTTGGATGTTGGCATGGTCCGCTGCCTGCGCATTGATTAGCTACATCTAAAAAGGCTTGACCGTGCTCATAGACTTGATAAAACGCGAGTTGTCATACCCTTTCCGAGGTGAAGGCCAAGCAATCAGGCACCATATGGCAATCGTCAAGCTTTTCGTCATATTCAGCCTCAATCTCAAGAAGGCGTTCACGAAATTGTGCTCCAATACATGGAGAGGTTATGTCCATATTGAACTTTAAGATGCTTCCATTTTCCAGATCCACCTTCTTACAAGCATTCATTGTCTCTCTTTCAAGCTCGAGCGTGTGGTTGTGTATAGCAGTGATTTGGCGTTTCACTTTTCGAATTCTCTTAATCAACTCCCTAGTGTCGATATAGAGATCTGATAGGTCGCTAGTGCTTTCATCATGTTGATTTATAGTCATCTCTGTGTTGTCAGAAATGTAACATATTGTTTCGGTTCTCGATACAAACGAGTCAACGGCCAATTCTACCAGCTCCACGAGGCGACGGCGGTCAAGTTCCACAAGTATGCCTGAGGAAAGTATTGGGTGATACATGGCCGCTTCTGCTCTAGCTAGGCGCATTTCAATTTCAGACGATTGTTCTTCGTTGCAACCGTAGAAGACAGTTAAGTTTATCATCCTATGAATCAGATATGTTGATGACATGGCAATGTCATCTCGCCAAGCTGAGCTCGTTCTTGCGGTGTACACTTGGAAGGTTATCATTCAAGGTATATGTTAATGTCTAGAAGTTGTAGGCAATGGTTGCTTACCGATGCTATTTCCATCAAGGCCGTCTTGACAGGGATATGTACGAGAAAAGTATGTGATCTTCCGGGTGATGGTGCGGACAATTGACCGGTGGATGTGGAATAGCTGAACGAGTTGATAAAACCCGCTCCTTGTGACAGGAAGGTATGATGGGCACGAGTAGTCCGGATTACTATAGCGACTGAAGATGCTAGCATATTTTGTGAATTTTATTAGATTGACATCGACGTTGGATAAGAACTGACATGGCGAATGTCCCAGGCTCGGAAGCCTCGCGTATCGAGTGCTCGTTCTACATATCATGAGCTGCATAAGGTATTAGGTACCCAATTGGCTGTCAGACCTCAATGATCCATCCTCCTAAATCTTCTTTAGACATGATATCCCAGCACTTTAGGTCCTAAAAACATACCGAGGTTAATTGCAATAAGTAGAAATGTAAGATAGCTAGGAGATATTGGTGTATATGAAGATATATACCTTATCGGACCGTAGCTTTCTGATGATCTTGAACGGCCTTGTATCGTACTTGAACTTGTCAAAATCCTTATCATTAAACATCGCCTCAGCACACGGCCAGTCCATCTCGACTAATGTGAGACTCCCTCTTGGCGGTACCTAATTAGTACCTTAGCCTTCTGGTTGTAACAATGATGTGATGAATCAATACCAGGTACTATGTTGAACAACGAAGTGCAAAATGAAGTGCGGCGTTGTTCTTAGCCCCTGGGTATGCAAGATGGGCTTGCTTTTAGACCAACAAGTCCGATCAGATCCCGAAGAGCCTCATCTCGATCGCGGCAAGTATAGTCGGCATTTGTATAATTCGTCGGGCATCAATGCGTTAATATCACTAAGCTGTGAGCTGCAGTTCATGGTTGGTTCACTCAATTGGAGTTTTCCATATCGACATTCCCGTCCGTCATGAGTAAAACATGTCCAATCGCGTCCTCTTAAGATATCTACCTAGGTCAGCCACCAACATAGTCCCCCACCAACTGGAGTGATGCATGAAAGCATCCTTGCATACGTGATTTGGGGTAGTTGTGAGATATTGAGGTGCTTGTCTGATGTCACTTTGGAAGTTTGAGCCTGTATCGCTCTTTAAGCCTCAATGAGAAGCGGACTACATACTGCCTATAGACTATCCTGCTAAATGAAAAGTCAACCTCGCTATCTGCCTTGGTTGTCATTGAAGCACGAATCCCAACTATTCTTCTCACAATGCACATGAGCAGAGCCAAATACCCCCCAAACTGGGTTAATTCTGTCTTACGATGCACATATAATGATGGCCAGGACATTAAGAAAGTGTTGGACAAGGTCTTCGAGGCCGATCGATACGTCCTTAAAGTACGTACCTGGGTACCTTTCAAAGCTACAATAAGATAACGTGACTGATCATTCGAAGCATCGCAACGGTCGTTGGGTCGTATGGGCACCGCGGAAGTTGAGTAAGGTAAGCAAAACATTAATTTAACCCAGGGCTTAGCGGTATTAACTAAGTACATACTTATAGGAGGACGAGTCTAAGGTTGAGCGTGAGGCGCACGTGCATTATTGATATTGATACAGTATATAAAGTGCTCGTTATATTACCTAGGTACCTACAGGGGAAGTTCTATTTATTTGCAGTTATTGGCTAGGCTACTATGCACTGTATCTGAAAGCGGTCCCTCAACAGTAGCCATTGCAATAGCATATTGGCTCATTAGCTGATATATAGTACAAGTTATGTTTAAAATGGTCTCGATATGAGAGTGTGTTCTAATGAAATACCCCTTTAACATCCCCATCTTACTCTAATTAAACCTCATATGAACAGTATCACTTCGTTTTATCTATTGCCTTCCAAACTCCTATTCTAGCTATGTTGCCCGCAACTAATGATCTAACCTACATGAAAAATAATCCCAACACAGTAAATACAAGTACATATTAACCTCGGTATCCTCACAATCTCTTATTTTCTCGTTAGCTAGATTGCTCGCTAAGATAACTCTCATTTTGGCAGTTGCTTAGGAGAACTTTTAATCTCTCAGCAACTTGGGATGCTGCTGGGCGACTATCGCGCTCGATACACAACATGTCAATCTCGATGTAGCGGAGAAAGTCGTGGAGATACTGTGAACATTTCGGACTCCGATGAAGATTTTTGATCCATTCCTGGACACTTGGCTTTAACTCTGCCCACTTTCCACCGTGTGTAGTCCGATAGAACTTATCCACATCGAACTTAAGGCGTTCGTCGTAATCTCCACGATTGCTAGGAAAGTCTTCGTTAACTGCTTGATACCCTAAGAGGTAACAAGTGATGAATTCCAAGAAGGTACACCCAAGAGCCCAGATATCTGATTTCCTAGATATCTTTGCGATATCGAACTCCGGAGCTTGGTAGGTGATGGTTTTTTTGAGGATGCGCGCAGTTTGAATGGACCTCGATATGAATCGATGGAATCGCATCAAGCCGAAGTCAGATAGAACTAGATGCCATCCCGAGGGACCTGTGGCTCCAGGTTTAGCAAACCAAAGAATATTGGAGGCTTTTACGTCGCCATGACGGCCATAGATTGGAAAATCCTCGTTCTTGTGTGGATCCTGGTCCTGATGAAGTTTAGAAAGGGCTGTCGTTATGCCAAGGCATTGTTCAGCCATCCATTTCAGCAGTGAGCTATCTGTCTTCATGCTGAATTGAGTTTCCCAGAAGTAATGCAAGTCGCCATTTGCCTCTGGAAATAGCAAGTAGTACTTTGAAGCGTCATCGTCTTTCTCTATAGTGGCTAGTAGCGGGATCAAGTGGTGTTCGATGCCATCACTATATTTTCTGAGGGCGTCTACCTCCAATTTGAATTCGGTTGATTTTCGTGATTTCAGTCGTTTGAGAGCGAACCTATGCGAACCATCACTATACTTTATAATAGAATTGTTAGAGTTAAGTCTTTGAGATGGCTTCCAATTCAAACTCACCGGCTGTAACCCGAAATCATAGTGCGACTCGTGTATCTTTACTATAGAAACATCACCAAAACCTCCTTCTTTTGCTAACAACATCTCATGGTCCAGCGTTTCTTCTCCATTCTGAGTGTCCACTTCAATCTTGGGAAGAGGTTTATGCCTTTTTTCTAGGAAAGGGAACACATCGCTAGTTTCTAAGACAAAATGAGGTATCATGTTGTCCTGTCGACCGAAGAAGGGTGCGATAACCCACCATTGCCGAGTGCTGAAATTACTCAAGGCATCATAATCCCAATCATATCGGTCCTGGAGGATAGCTTCCAGTGAATTTTGACTGATCTGCGGAAGTTTCCCCCCATTCTCGTGCGGTTCAATTGTGATAGCGTCTCCGTGTCGTCTCACAATGGGAAGAGGGAGGTAAGAATCATCGACGTGTAGATCGATGAACTTACTGATGTAGCTAGTCTTCTTACATAGCACCAAGAGAGCAAATATTCGGAAGAATGAGGGTTCATTTCCAACAGGACCATTTTGGCAAATTGCATCTAGTATTCTGGGGATGCCAGCCTCGAAGACATCGGATTCCTTGAGCCGGAGTGTATCTTCAACAAGCTTGGGGTCTGTAGCAAGTAGAAGTACATCATATGGTATAAAGCACTTGTTATGGTCTTTTGAGCAGGAATATACAGCTCTCCACAACTTGTCTTTGAACGATTTCTCATCTCCAGAAGACTGTCCATTCACGCTCGAATTGGAAGCCTTTTTTGAAATATGTCGTAAGCTAGCACCACGGTCATAAATTGGCTCATGGCGGCTTTCACCGGCCATCTAGATAGCGATGTGTTTGGTATTAGAACTCGCATAGCTGAGCAATGTACCTATGTAGGTATAGAGTGTCTCACGTACCTTCGACAATGTAGATTAAGCCTTCGCAGTAATAATGGCAATTGAATATAGCAACTACAAGTGTAGATAAAATGTAGTATATAGTTGTGTATACTATTGGCACCAAGAGAAGTGGTACAGGGGATATGATTCTTTATCGAGGGTTAAAATAATCACGATTCAGAGATTTGAAAATCGTAATAGGTAGATGGAGATATTTATATGCAAATCATGTACAGATAGATTCATAAGAGAGGCAGCCGATGAATCTTATTTTTCTACGTAGGCAAAGACAAGGCAACCCAGGCAGCAGTGCGCGGCCGGTATACTATGCATAGAGGCATAGCAATGGTGGTGTTTAGCTTCACAGCCCACAGCCTCACGACTCAATATCACCTTAACTAATCCTTGCCGTGAGTCCTAGTGAGATTTGAGAAGGAAGAATCCGAAGCCGAATAAGTCTTGGTATCCCGACCTGAGGTGAAACGTTTGCCCGTGATTCGAGATGGACCTTTGGGAATCGATTAGCTTTTCTAATTTTTTTTCGACATTGAAATCATAATACCAACACTCATCTTACATACCTACCTAGTAAGTACCTTAGAAGTATTGATAGATTTAAATCGATGGAGAAGGCAATGGCTGAAGGAGTTGTGCTACACACCATGTAAACGTATATGGGAGGGTTTCCTACCACTTTAGCCGATAATATGTTCATTACTACATCAGGTTGCAAAAACATTCTAAAAGATGGTGCGCCATGTTTCCCAAAGTGCTATACCCGTTCCACGAGCAAGCTGAGTTGAGGAATCGACGCATTCGATTCTTAAGGCCCTCTTGTGAAATATATTGAGGAGTAACTACGCAGGATTAAACTCTTTCAAAGCTATTAACTAGGTAGGAAAGAAGCCTACGCACGCATTATTTATATATGCGCAACTATATAGTTTATTGGAATAGTAGGTGGCTGGAAGATCTACGCCCTGTATTTTAAGGAGGTATATATGTATACTTACGGACTTGTACTAGCTCTAGACAACTTAACCTTTGATATAATAAGAATGACACTCATAACCTGCGTCTATTATAACAAGTTTGATATTACCGAATCGTAGATCACCATTCGGTCTTGGCATATTAAGAGGTAGTCAGATATTAAACACCTACCTAGGTAACCTACCGAAACCGGACGCATGGTGTGTTACACAACATTAATATTTGCATCTATTTAGACATTTATTATATGACTTGGCACCAAACATTATCATCGCCTCATATATTGTCAAGGTCGCCTAGGAGAGGCCTAAGGAAAGGAAAGGCAAAATCATAAACCACATGTAGGCGCCCTACTTGCGGAAAAATGTATAAAATCCAATGATTCAAGTATTAAATTAGCCTTAATTTCATTGTGGTTAAAGATAACTTGAATGAACGAGGAGGTGACACATGGATACTTGACATTCGCTGATAGAGGCGTTTATTTTGCCTGTCGATAAAATATTGTGTATCAGCTGGTGTAATTATTGTGTCTTAGCCATAGTAAGGTAGGTAACTTTGGAAGAATCCATAAATTCTTACATGGTTTCAAAGCTAGAGGTTCCTAGCAAAATCGGTATATAAGGATCTTTACAAGCACCAAATACCAAAATTTACAATAAAAATAAGGTCGTTGAAACTAAATCCACGTGATTTGGACGAAATCTTTTCTATTTGCTCTTAATAATCAGCCACTTTTCACAATCGAGCTTTTCTTAAAATCGAACCCCATCACCATGTCGAACAACGCCCATACCCCGAAAAAGGATGAAGCTGGACAGGCCGGTCAAATGACAAAATACAAAATTCCCGGATACCTTATCAACCCAGAGAACCTTATGAAGGTATTGCAAGCCAATTTTCCTAACCTGGATTACAAGATCAAGGTGAACTTTCCCGTTCGACTAGGTTGCCCTTCATTACGGCTAACATAATGCAAAGGTCAGGAACGATAATTACTCAATATCAATACCTAGAAGGCTCACCAAGGTAAGGTTTGTTTTAAACCCGGTATGGAGTTCATAATTATTTCTAACTGCTTAGCATGAACTCATCTCGTGTTACTAAGAAGCCTGCAAGGCCTCGTACATGCAATTCAAATTGTTGTAATATTCAACGCAGTGGTTAACTTGGTATCATGGGTTCTTGGAGTAAGGTTACATCAGTGGGTCACATCTTGAAATACGTATAGGATAGGTACTTACTCAAATCTCTTGGGTGTAACATATTTTGTAGCTCAGTAGGATAAACCACAGTTGCACAATAAGTACCTATTACTTTATCTCCAATATCGTGGCCATTGTTGGAATTTCAGGTGGCTAGAGATTTACGATCTGTATTTAAGGGGGTAAATTATATATGTACATCTACGGACCTCTACCTGCTCCTAGTAATAACTTATCTAATCTTCAATAAAACAAAAAATGACACTCATAACCTGAGTCTATTTCAACAAACTTTATGTGCTGTTAGATATTGAAAAGAAAAATACTATTCACATCGAGGGGTCTTAAGTACGAATAGTTTAGGCGATTGACTAAAGATTTGGAATCAAGTAAAGACTTGACAAAACTAAAGCATTAATATCAAGCTAGATTAACCTAGTTACTGACTGGTTAACTATGAGGCCCTGACGCCCCCTGCCACCCTCATAAAAATGAAGTAACAGTGTCCAAATATTTCCTGTCGACTATTTAAGGACAGCCATAATCACCGATTCATTGAGTTGCTTAGTATACTCCCATACCTTCAAGATCTTCAACCCTGCCTCATCAAGAAGTGTTACCCAGTCAGTGTACGATTTTTCCATTGCACCATGGTTACAGAGCATTGTCATATCTAACTGGGCAGCCCTCCATTGTGTCTCACGTTCTGGGAGTAATATTTCATCGATGAAAAGTTTGGATTCTTTCGTCATGCCAACTTTGATATTCTGAAGGATTTCGACACATTTGTCGTTGGGCCAATTATGGAGGATGTTACGCAAGTAATACGCACGAGCACCTATAATATCCCGACATATCAGTGTCTGCCCTGATCTATAGGTACTGTAGTCAAGGGGGCTTACCTTTAACCGGCTGTGGCGTGAATATGTCGTATGGTTGTGCTTCGATACCCTCGAAATCAGGCAGCGGGTTTGTCTTGATCTATACACATATGAAATAAACTTAGTCCTACTAGTTGTACTTTATCAAGGATTCCCAAGAGAATTGCAAAGGGGACCATCAGAGCTACCGCAAAAATATAAAGAAATTCGATGTGCTTACCCGTTGGATGACATCTGGTTGATCTTGAACAATGACTCGACCAAGCAGCCCGGGATATCTTCGTCTCAGAGCAATGGATTGGGAACCCATAGCTCCACCAACATCCACAAATAGGGGTGTTGAATCGATCGAACCCTGCCCTATCTCTTCCTTGATATCTACTACATCAAAAAATGTAGGGAGGTCATATCGGAAGCACTGCATCCAGGTAAGGAAGCGCCCCATATGTAGGGGGGTTTTCTGCAACCACTCCCAAGAGGTCTCGTTGGTGGAATGCGCGAGGTTGAAGACACAGTGGTTCATGTCGCCAATTTTGGTGTAACTGGTCTCACGTAGGAACTGCGGAAGAGCATTGAATACCGGTATCATTGTTTCCAAGCTACCGATCATATTAATCCAGTGTTCAGTTGCTGTATCTGCATAGGTACTCTAGGTGTAAGTAGTTACTCACAAAAGGGGTGCTGCATTGCGAGCACCGAGAGTCGTCAAGGCTTTTGTCACATTGTTGGCACTGTAAGCGTCGTCGTTCGGTTGGGAGACAAATCCAAAGGACTGGTAATACCGCAATAGTCGCTCTACTTCAGGTAAGAGAAATTGATTGGAAAATTTAGAAAAGTTTAGATAGAACTCACTTAACAAAACGGAGTCAACGTTAGTTTTCTCGGCTAGTTCTGCGTTGGTAGCAACACCATTGGTTTCGGACAAAATCTCGAATAGTCTTGTCTCAATGCCAATACAAGCCATTGGAAGTTGTAACGGCTTAGTCTCTTGTCAGTATGTAATGCTTTGATTAAGGTAAACCACAGCAGCAAACCGCCATGAGTAAATCTACTTACTCCCCAGAGAATCCTATGAACAGTATCGCCCGGTGACTCTAGGGCCACGCTTAGTTTTCTAGCTGCTTCACCAAGTCTATAGCGGTCATCTTCGCTTAACAACGCAGAGTCGCTGCGGATATTGTCGATCAATGTTTCCAGCTTTTCTGCCAGAGCTGCGGCATCAACTGATGGTGAGGCCATATTTCTATTCGATAGAATGCTTATATGAGCTTCGCCAGGCACTTGAAGTTTGAAAACATATGCATAAGAGAAGTGTAATTTAGAAAGGTTAAATATGAGTCCATCGAAGAATTAGTAGATAAGTAGAACGGTTCATACGTCCGAGGGTTCCGAGCTTTCTCGGGTCTCAAACTTGTAGCCATCTAGTGTCTCACCACCCCCTCCTATAAAAAAGCAATCCTGCAGGACACTATGAACTACACCGCACAATTGATGCCAAACTCGGAAATCAACCTTCTGTTACACAACAGCTCTAGACCATCGCATAGTGATATGTCGAAATAACACTGTAGGCTGCCGATTGCGTATGTACCTCGGTAAGTAGGTAATGCACGAAAATCCACAAAGGTACCTACCTACCTGGTAGGTAAGTTAAAGTAATAGTCCGTTTTAATTATTAGACACGATGTACGCGACTATGCCTTAACTATGATCAGACTCGGCTTTTTCAGCTTTACTATTAAGATATTCGCTATTCTAGCTCAACTGTTATGACTCCTTAGAATTAAAATGTTTCCCTGCTGGCGTTTACATACCGCCTAAAGGCCCAGTCCGCGGCTTAATAAGCAGCATGAAATGGAGTTGCCCAGTATAGAACCTGCCTACGGAATCAGCGCCAGATGTTAAAAACAGCATCGTTCGTAATGCCGGCAAGGACGTTCTATCGGTTCGAGCTAATTCCGTATGTGATTATCCCTCTCTGTGGTTAGACGCAACCTAGGAATATGAGGAAAATTAGGTATGCCGAGAAGCTCCGGAAGACTTGACGTGGATAAGTCATCCCGAATTACCAAGATGTGTGTCCTTATTAAGCTAACTTAGGAAGTCAGATTGTGATTAAGAACGAACAGCCCATATGCAGCGGAATATATGGCATTGGAACTTACGATTTGATCATCCCAACTTACTGGTTGTATTTGCCAACGAGAAGCTCATCGCTTCGAAGAATCCGTGATGGGCGCATCTTGCTGCATAGGGGATCTGTTCCACGTCAAATCAAAGCGTAGAAAACCATCACGGATATCGTGATCTAAGCAACAACTTCTGCTATATCCGGTCAACCAGGCTCGTGGATGCAAAATGTAGTTAGAGAAATAGAACAAGCTGTCAGCATGTGTGGGAATGGCGGAATGGCGGATTAAAGCATCGGTCCGAGTATGTTGTGAGCTTGGTCGAGATCATGCCATTAGGATTGAGGTGTACGGTAGGTACCTAGGTACAGTAGGTAGCATGTAGGTATGCAGGTGTCTTACATTTTCTGGGGAAACCAAACCTTCGGAAATAGGGACCTACCTAGGTAGTCTTTGGTCTGAAATTAGGTAAATGTAGTATCTCCTCCCCAGCATCGTTGATCTGGGGTTATTAGGTAGCTTGGTGATGCTATTTTTAGCGGACGGTTTTGCTAATTTCTGACCTCGCATATTATATACAGTTTTTCCTATTAAACCTGTCCTCAATTACATAGCCGATGCGATTTTGTGTCTTGCAAAGCACGAGTATATATGTGTGGTGGTGGTGGTGGTGCTTACTGACTCTTTCGGATATTAGACTGCCCCTTTAATAGGCTGAGCGGGTTGCGGCACAGAAAGGGGCGAAGCACTCGCTCTCCTTTCCCAAGTGGAGCTGTTATCCATTCTACCCCATGCATACCCTACCTACCTCGGTAGGTACATTAGGATTCACTCTTCTGCACGACATAGGGGTGGCTCCTCTCGTGTACCCGCGGTCGAGATAATGTTACGCTTCGATTTAAGGGAATCGCGATATGCCCGAGTCTATCGAGGGTTATTGTGTCGACATGGTTTTTTCCCCCGTATGCCTGATTAGGAAATTCCTTATAAGACTTTATCGGAGACTTTTAATTCGTCGCAATCACAGAATAAGTGGGCCATCTAAGGTAAATAAACCAATCAAATGCTAATGGGGCTACCTTATTAAGGGTTAGCGCGAAAAGCGACGGTCGATACCTAATTAGATTATGAAATTTAAGGGCTTCAAGGTGGTTCGTGCGAGAGAGCTGGCTTTTGACGGCTCGTAAATTACGGGTGTGTACAGGAGTGGTATACGGGATGTACGGGATGTACGGGTGTAACGGGTGTTCAAAAAAAGGGGTTATATGTAAAGCCGAGGGTTCGAACGCGAAGCTTTTCGAGATTAAATTTTTGTACGGCTAAACTCGGGCTTTTGTGCCGCGCGGACAGGTCGCCTCCCTGGCCGTAACGTTATTTTCGCCAAACCGCAAACCAAATAAACATCACTGGATAAAATGCACAGTATATACCAGGTAAGTACTGTGTTTTCCAGGGGCTCCCTGTAAATACAGGGCGTATAGCACTATAAAGCGCTATATTTATAGGGCTTCATAACGCATGGCTCCTTATAGAAAAGTTATGGTGTCACGTGAAGCCCCTCCCCCGCCACTGCCAGCTGACTTTAAACTTGAATAACTTTTATAATATAATATAGGTTAAAGTGTAACTGGTATGAATAAATAGCCTTGAAGAAACTGGATTTAATAATATATATTATATTCAGTGCATCCTATATTTAAGTATCTTATAAGGGTAGTAAGTGATACCCTTTAACTACAGTTAAGTAACAGTTAAACAACACTTCAACCGTTATTTAACCGTTATTAAACAACCACTAAGCAACGGTTGAGATATTGTTCAGTTAGTATAAGTACGATTAATATTAAGAAGCTAATTAATAAAGTCCATGATTCATTATGTAGTACGTATAATTTAAGGTCTGGTTGTTTAGCTGTTGTTTAACTGTTAAGGGTTAAGTTGTAAAGGTATGCGTTGAGATTTAAGAAGCTAGCAGTAATAAGTTTACGTTTTAATTAGATGAATTGCTTATAGGGAGGCATGTGCTATAGAGCGCTATAGTTATAGCAATGTAGAGCGCTATAGTTATAGCAATGTAGAGCGCTATAGTTATAGCAATGTAGAGCGCTATACTCCCTGTATTTACAGGGAGCCCCTGAAAAAAACAGTATTTACTGTGCATTTATACAGTGATATTTACATGGTTTGGCGGAAATAATGCATATGGCTAGCCGTCGAAAAAAACCATGTCGACATAATAACCCTCAATAAACTCGGGCATTAAAACAATTGAAAATGCATTATAAAGTAGATAAGCTTAAATGAATTCGCCTACTAGTCACATTTCTTCATAGGCAGCTGCCAGAGGTAGCTCGGATATGGTTTGATACTTACGAGGTGTTAATGAGAAATGATAGAGAGTAGCGTCGGATTTGTCCCATGCAACTGCCGACCCGCCGATAAAGACCGTCTATTTAAACATGAGCTCGAGGGGATTTGGACCAGTAAGGCCTTAGGCGGAGACTCACGTAAAGAAATATCTTGATGCTTTTCACTTAGAGATTCCATTGATGGACGAAGAGGCCAGGACCAGAAGCCAATCCACGAAGAGATCCTATGGTTATCGTAGAAAGAAGCACTAAGTTATGTAGGTGGGTGCCTCATTAGGTACCTAGCTGGTAAATGACATGTTGGATGGTCAACTACTCATGAGGGGATTCGCGTTACCTATTCCGTACATATAAAAAGAGTGCCAGCACTAAGGTTGAGTCAGCTGGCAAAGCCGATAGTCGAAGCTAACGTGAGATGCTTACAATCCACAATGTGAGCTTGCCTCACAAGGAAAAGCCGCACATAGAAACGACCCAAAAGAACTGCTGTCGATACTGCAATGGCGAACACACAGACGGAAAGAGCTGGGATATTGTGGTTTTCGGGGTTCTTGAAATTTGGAGTCACTTCATCTGGGGGCGTCAGTCCAGGACCTTCTAAGAATTGGGCTAGTCGATAAGGGGGGATTGACGAGTAGTCAAGGCTGGATATCGTAGCTTCGTGTGATGGCGTGGGAGGCTTTTTTTTGTTAATAAGCAAGCTTCAACTTGGATTGGATGGCGTGGCTATGTGGCGAAGGTCATTGACCAGAAGAAAGTAAGAGCAAAAGCTACAACTTAGCTGGATCATGGTGAAAAATGGCATCGAGTATATAGCGGTCTCCTCAGAAATACTGTCGGACGACGATAAGAAGCGACGAGTTGCTGCGACCCTGGCGCATCATAATATGAGGGTATCGGTAGTAAAGCAACGAGGCGAGGTGTTCTCAGTTTTGGTAAGGCTAGGTACACGTTAACATCCATGATATCCTGGAGCTGCACATGGCATAACATTCCACGAGGATAGTAGATGTAACTAGTTACTTGCCTTGATAATCAAATAGAAGAAAAGCGTTTAAAGTGTCACCCCGATGCTTCTCTGAGTTCCTCACATCTTAACAATACCACCGCCCATCATGACCCAAGACACACTCGCGAGCCTCCTGCAGCGGTGCGGTTCTCCTTTGGAATTCTCTAGTCCTCGCCCCCTCGTCTCGTAGGCTATTTTCGGCGGTGCGCTCGCAGCCTTTTCAACGTACCATCTTCGTTTTATCGACTTTGATGGCACATTCTGCCGCGATGGCGGTCGTATCCCCAGCGAGGGCGCCCACCCTAGGCTCGCCATCCGCACGTCTCGGCATCATCTCGCATATCGGTCTGATCCTTCCAGCGGCGTTATTAGCGTGCATTCAATCCGTGCCCCGTATACGGAACGAAGCGATCAACGTGCATCGAATCATTGGACGCGTGTCGCTGGTCGTTGGCCTGATCGGATTATACCAACCATCCGTCATACCTTCGGAGGGGATCCGGCTGCACAGTGCGCAGCAGGAGGACTAACCGTACTGCTTATCGGCGCGCAGCTAAAGGCGTATTGGAGTGTGAAGCATCACCAAGTCGACCAACACTGGGTATGGATGCTACGATCGTGGTTCTACGTAGGTGCGTTCCGTCCAGCCGACTCAGCTTGCTTTGACGATATCATCTGCCTGAATGGAGACGTGGTGTGAATTTACCAAGAGTGAGACCACGGCTATAATAACTATGCGAGTCATCATGTTCGCCTCGAGTGCTGCCATCACCATCATCGGTGGTTATTACATAGCACAGCTATGTGACAAGATAGTTTTCGTCCTCAGGGGCGGCAAAGAAACGCTGTGTCGATATCCGGGATGTGACCGTTCTGCTCCGACAAGAACCCTAGCCAGCATGTTGCCATCCACGCCAATATTATTGGTAAAGATGTTGTCGAAGTTTCCACTGCCTTAATGTCACATATAGCATGAGTGGGTGGTTAGCTTTCACAATTCATATAGTGAGGATCAAATTATACGTGAGTGACTAAATAAAGCAGAGCTTTGTTAGATAGGTTAGATCGCCCCTGACGAATAAAAAAAGGTTAGTCCGCCCATAGAAGAAATAGAGGAGGCCGGGGGGGCATCATGGTGTGACCAGCGCAGCAAGGGTGCCTAGGTACCTATTGTGAAGATGCCCGAGTTTATCGAGAGTGCCAAGATTGTAACAAACATGGATAAATCCTTTTTGGTTCGGAATACTTACTATTAAAAAGTTGGACTGGTAGGGCGAATGACAAGGAATTTAAGGTGAACGAACGACCCAATCAAATCAAAGGATTTCCAGTATTGAAAGGGCCTAGTGTAATAGCTCGTACCGTTTCGCTATCCAAGATCTCTTTACGGGCTGACGTAGGTAGGGCGGCAGGGCGGCCGATAGCGACGAAATGTCTAGAACACGTGCGAATTCGTACTGTAAGACACTGTCCATCTGCCGCTCCGTGGGGGCGGGGCCGGAGGCGGGTACGGTAAAGCGCGGGATCTAAAGACCGGGGTGAAAAGGTCTCCGATGCGGCACATGTATTAAGCGCCGCAACTTATAAGCACTACAATCCACAAGGATGCGGATTGTTAACGTCATATTTTCCATTAGGTACGGTACCTAGGTAGGTAAGCAGGTTAGAGGTTCTCGATAACTACCTAGCTAGTGTAAGTACGTATATTATAGCTCCGATGCTTATAGGTTAGCACTCCTTCCGATACATCTTGACCACTTCTTAACTTCCTGTTCAAACAACCTAACTAGAAGGTACCTAGGTATATTGGTGAACATAAGCAATGTCGGAGACTCTTAATAATAAAATAGTTCAGCCTAAGGTTTGCAACTCAACGCCATAGTTACCTAGGTACTCGTCGTGGTGACAGGCTATCTGTGACCGGCCCTGGTAGACGTCTTTGAAAGCCACTATTTTTTCTCCGAGTGAAGCGAACGATTAGCAATTTCATTTCATTTCCGCAGTCCAGAAAGGCCCTTTCACAAAACTGATACTTCGAGGGGTGAAGTATTATTAAACTCTCTTAAATTGAATATTGGACAACCACTTCAAGATGGCATATTAGAAGATATCTCCCACAGAATATCACTATTGGTCTCGAGTTACAAACCCTTATGGTAATTCCGCCATGCGTTACTTGTCATTCACACGAGAATCCCCTCATTTAACGTATTAAGTTAGGCAAGCACCCCTCGTGTCTAACGCAGAATAACCGAAGAGCTATGCACAGGATTCCGATATTAACCCTCATCACTCTCAAAACACAGAGGCACGGCGTAGGGATGGTCTAGCTGTCTTGACATGCCTATTTCTGATAGCGCGCCCGTGTACCAGGAGGTCCCACTAGATTATATGAAGAATAAAACGCAACGATAAAAATAATATTATTTAACAAAAACGAAGACAATAGAACATGGCAATGTAACCCTGTTTGCCAACCACGACCCATCTCTGGTATAACTACCTTCCTTGTCGAGACCCTGGACGGTTATGACTGACTTTCGAGTATCTCAATAACCTTGTGATCCCCCCAGGCGGCAAAAGTGCGTTCGGCCAAAGCATAGACGCGCTCTTTACTTTGCAACTCGGTGCCGCAGACGGGCCAAATGAGGTTGGCTAGGTATGATCGCTTATACTCGATCATAAGGTCCTCGTCGTTGCGGTCAAACTTTGGCCCGCCCATGCGATGAAGGGCCTCCAAGTAGTGGTCAAGGATCTCCATCTCGTGCGCGCGGCGGTCTTCGATGCTTAGCATCGAGGAGAGGAAGTAGACGACGTCGTGAAAGCACGACCCGAAATGATACGCCGACCAATCTAGAAAGCGCGTATGGCCTTCCGCCGTGAAGTATGTGTTGCCCATGTGCGTATCGCCGTGTATTAGCGTTCGGAACTTCGGGTTGCGCTGCGCATAACACTTCTCCTGCGCCGCCCTGATACGTGCGCCGTCCATCAAGTACTCCGGAATTTTAGGCCGCCAATCCTCGAGAACGGCGCTAGCCCACGGCTCGGTGATAGCCCTCATGGCCTCGTCATAGTAATTTATGATCCCTATATGGAAGAGTATTTATCAGTTGTGTGTTTATTATATAGGTATCATCCAGACCGGACTTGATATGAGGGTTCTCAAGACGCGGTTTTGACTTACATGGGTAATCCTTCTCGCTGTTGCCCCAAAACTGGGCGTGCAGACCAGCCATCTGGACGACGCCGTCAAGTACTTTTTCCACCGGGTAGGCTGGTGCTTCGGGAGGAAATGTACACCCCTCTGCGTTCAGATCAGACATGATGGCGATGCCTTGCTTTGAGTTAGTCCCTCCCCACCAACCCTTAGGATAATCCATGTGCTTAACAACTGACGCAAGCCTTGCAAAGAATATGGCCTCATTCTGTGCCAGGAGTATAGTCCAAGGTACAGCTGCTGCCATAGCAGGGTCGAACTGGCCCTTGATACAAATCTTTGTCGGTCGCGAAGCTGGATCTACCACTGATTCCGCATACTCGATGGAGTAAAACAGCTTGCTGGCCGTGCCGAATATGCTTCTCGTCAACGAGATTGACTTGATCTTGTGTCCCAGCTTGGACTCCAGCCACTGGGCCGTTATCTCCTCTGGAACCAGCGGGAGCTCCTCGATAGGTGTCTCGGTCGTAGAGGCCATGGTCATCGCGACAAGTCTCTGTGCAGAAAGGAGTGGTATTTCTAAGATAACAATTAAAAGAGGCAGGCCGTTATATTCAGCTGTAACATTAGATCAAGCGAGACGAGTACCGACTGGCTTTTAAATCTAGATATAAACCAGGGTCAAGATTCTGGCCCTGTCGATCTACACGACATTTATTTGGAAATCAAGATGGCGAATGGGTTATCCCTTTTGATATCCACGCATACGCTTGCCACGTACATTACACTAATGCACTTTACACCGATCATTTCTCACGTAATATATAATTTCCTTATAAGGTAAGTTATTTGTAAGATTCATGTATATCTCATTATACAATTATACGTTTAAGATCTTAACCATACATTTAGGGGCGAATACATAATCCGTAAGTACCTACTTACCTAAGTTTACTAAACTTCCAAGGCTCCAGACTAGAATTTCCGTGCCGCAGTCATGCGTTACCTACCTAGGTATGTAACCTAGTGTACGTTTTCAACCATGTAACACCCCTTGTCAGTTCCACCAGCAGCTGTACGAGCCCGCCAACCAACTGTAAGTACTTAATAAATAATACATATTACTATATAAAATATTTAATTATAATAGGTATACAGTTGTTAACAGGTTTAATCAGTGCACGATAAGACCGACAAAAGTTGTCTTATGGAACAAACCTTTATTAGCGTCATTCGTACCTTAAGTAAGTGATAAACTACGCGAAAACTACCGCGATTTACACCATCTGAAATCATTAAGCACCTATTTCGACACCAAGACTGCAAAATAAACCACGGTGAGGAATGAACCAATTCAACCGTAAATACGGATCAATGTACGTATGCTGCTTATTCGTACTTAATAATACCCGAAAGAGCTGTGATGAAGTAAAAAGCCTTCCTGGCGAAGGTGTAATTAAGCTACCAGCGAGATACCAATAGCGCTAATAGGAATCTAACCTATTCTTACTAATAGGTGGGATCTCGCCTGGTGGTGTATGGATGTATTTTCGAACCATCCATGCGTTATACCATGTAAACCCGTGTACCATACTTAAAGTTCTGATGTTTCGGGTATTGGTAGTTACATACACTAATAGTGTGGTCTTTATTCGGCGGGTCTAGTTTTTCTACGCCGCCTCCTTACCTTTGCTGTATCGTCTTACGATTTCTTGGTGTCATAAACTAACTATTATACGTAATTTCTGCTCGTATCTAAAAACTACGGGGTTTTTTATGTTTTATTTATTTGAAGAATGAGCCATTACGTGTTAATACATAAGGTTAGGTACGCATATATTTACCTAGGTAAGTAAAAGATAAAACCGGGGAAGAATATATTCTTAGGAGATTCCCCGTGATGCCGAAATAAGTTGTCAAGGGACTACACTACCTACCTAGGTAGGTAATATTAAACCCTTAACGAGAATGTATATATATATAGGTAAAACTTCCCCCATTATTATCACGTTTATTAATATAAGCCTTATCTTTTAGCCACTCATTTGCTTTCTATTTCTTCCCTTTGCCAGGCTTCAAAAAGCTGAATACCAGTACGAGAAGATGGCGGTGCCATCGATGGTGCCCAAGGGCGAAGCCGCGATAATATTTTCTCTGACCCTAGTCCTCACGCTTGTATATATGGCCGTGATTATAATGCGTGTTATTGTGCGACGTGGTAACAAAGCGCTTGGCGTCGATGACTACCTGATGGTTCTGGGTGCGGTGGGTTGATTTTATTTACACGCGATTAAAATCACTGCTAACCAACTCTGCTTTACATAGATTATCTCGTTTCCTATGTGCACGAGTGTGATGGCGGGTACATTCTACGGTCTAGGATCGAGAGACGAAACTATCGAGGCAGCCGACCCATCGGGCAGAATGAAGTCACAGGCAAGCATATGTGCGCGCAATCCTAAGGCCTAAGATTTGGTACCCAGCTGACGTCTCGCCAGACTTTTTTTTATTTCAGATCACTTACATAACCGCCTTGCCGGCTATAAAATCTAGCATCTGCGTCGCCCTCCTTCGAATTACGCAGTCCAGACGTTATGCTTACCCCTTATGGGGCATCATCGTTATGAGTGTCTTAAGTGCGGCGGCGTGCTTTGCTGTTGGTATACTTAATTGTCAACCGATACAAGCGACATGGGACAAGAGCCTCGGGACTTGCGACACAACCGGAATGCTCTATAAGGCAACTTTAGCCATATCTATAGTCACTGTTATCACGGACTTGGCCTGCGCTATTACGCCATCTTTCATGTAAGTTGTCAGCTATAATATGTTCGACCTGTGCCTATCTAACCGCATTTACCTACCACTAGGGTTTGGGGTCTCCAAATGAAACAGAAACAAAAAATCACGGTTTGCGGAATTCTAGCTTTGGGTGTAATGTGAGTGTTCGCCGTACCTTATACATATCATATGCCGATTCTATACATTGGCAAGAGGCGGTGCGTATTTAACGTTACTAGAGCAAGCGTTTCCACCCTCGTGCGCCTTCAATTCGTATCGAGCTACTTGAGTGAACTTGACCAACTATGTAAGTTCGATGAGTATAAACCATATTCGGCATGCTAACATGTTTAGTTAAATTTGGCTATCTATCCTTTTGGACGGCTTGCGAATGTGGGTTAGGCATTATTGCCGGCTCTCTCCCTTCTCTGCGACCGTTACTAAAGAAAAGACACGGATGGTCTTCGAGTAAATCTTCCAAAAAGCAAGGCGGATCGGCGGACCCAACAGGATCTGTTCATCTCGGTGCAATGCGGGGAGGCCAGACAACTGCGACAGTCCAAAGCAAAGGAGGCGAATGGGAGCGACTTGATGACAATTCAAGCCAGAAGTGTATCATCGTGAAGAATACAAGTGTGGAAATTAACTGGAGTGAGAACCCTGCGCGGTAGGCTTCTGTCCAAGCGCCTAAAACATTGTTTATAAGCTGGACTATGGTTTAGTGGTTGACTCTGGTATTCTAAAATTGAAAGTATACATATCCTTATGTAGTTCTTTTTTTAATTGTTTTTAATTTTTAATACGGCAGCATGTCCCACACCGCAGCGTTTTTTTATTTCACCTGACAATTGAGAAGGATTAAAGAACTTGAAATTGACTATCGAACTCTTGAGACGCAGAATAAACACACAGGGGCATGCCCGGACAGATGCGGGCTTACAATCTAATCCTCGCGATTTCAATGTATTTGCGACCGAGGTAGTAAGACGAACTACAAGAAGTATGCGGCGATTCCTTGAGTCGCCAACCTAACAAAATTCCGGGTGAAGACTACGATTTAGACTCGTGGAGTGGGTGACCTGCTTCCGGGTTTCGACTGGTGCATATGTATCCCATAGGGGTGTGCAGCACGTTCTGTGCTCTGCGACGGAGTGAAAGCCACTCCAGAAGAAATTGAGCAGGATCGTCCGCGCATCGAACAGGATGATCCCTATTCTCAAGGTCCGATCTCCCGCCGTCGTCCCAGTGAATTTCCGCGGCTGTTGATGTTGGCTGGAAATATCTAGCTAGCAATTCCCATTCGGCTGAGTCGACGTAGAGCCGTCCAGCCAGTATGCCCAATTCAACTCGAAACCATTCAGGCAAACTATGGTGTGCCGGGAGTTGAGGTAGACTATAGTATCGGAATTGGTTAAATGGGACCATAGTTTTAGTAACTGGCGCGGCGTAGGCAATCAGGTGAACGGCGGATCTATTGCCATGCAACATTTGGAGAGTAGAAATAACAAACTCGGCCTCCTCGGGGATGACGACTAGCGCCGTCTGGGTTGAAGGGCTCCAGAGAATCCATTCTACGGGCCGCTATATAATTTACCGTTAGTATCTATTGCTCACACGCATTCAGTTTTATTAATGATGTCGAAGGATGATATAAGGTACTTACCAAGAAATTATCAGCCACCTTCCCATCTTTTCCACGAATACAAACCGTTCTCCCAAATTCCCTGGATACGAATAGCCTCGAGCCCGTGCTGCGCACGCCATATCGCCTTCCGATGCTTGATCTCGCCACGTAAGCAAACGCTTGCTCGAATGCAGCGTTTTCCTGACTGCTCGATTCGGTATCTAGCTTTCCAGTCTTCACGAATGATGCAATAGCGACATCCAAACCCGGGAAGGCTAGGGCACTGTATCGCAGTGGCTTCTGCAATTGACGCACCTGCTCAGCTTGAATTTGCACTTCGCGCTCTTGTTCTACCTCCTCCAAGGCACCCGTTTGGGCTGCACTAATATTGTCACGGGACTGGTGTAGTTGATCTAAGAATGCCTGTAGATGCGGAGTGGACATGACTTCGACGGAACCTATAGTAGAGGGTACAGAATCTACCCCGTACAACTGCTCCAGTGTCTGCCGCTCCGGTTGCTGCAGGACCTTTAGCAGCTTTGCACGATGAGTAGAGTCAACCAAAAAATCCCGGTAGCGCAGTGTTGCGTCGCTACGATGGCAGAAGTCAATGCCTTGGGCGGCGTATAAGCCCCGCATGTCTTCGATACCGCGGCAGGTTTGTTCTAGGAGCCACGAGATGACGTGTGACGAATCTAGTCTACCATTGAAACTTGGATGGCAGAAATCTTTAATACTCTGGTCAACTTCAGGAGGCGCGAAAAAGGTTATACACTGGGTGCTACGTAGTTGACGAAGACGCATCGCAGCTATAAATAGAAATGGTTAGAACTTGTTAGTATGACCATCCGTCTGAAGATCACTTAGTGGCAGGGGGTAGGGGTAGAGAAATATGAATGAAATCTAGCGCGAAAGAAACGAGATTGCGCTACTAACCCTGCATGGTAAAATCTTTCGTCTGCTTCAGCGCGAGTGTCAGTGCGCCGTGCGCTCTCGCCGGCATCTTAAAATCCACCCCTCGTGTGTGTGCCTCGTCGAAATAGACGACGCACTCGTTGAGGTTATCAGCGAATGGGGTCGCTACGAGCGGGACGTCGGTCTTCGTTTCACCACGATAATGTACCCAAGCCTTGTTATCTTTCCCGAAGTAAACGGCAGCCTTAGCTTCGTGGTCGATACGTAGCCACGTGCTGGCGAGTGTCTTGTTGTCCATCTCGAGAATGTAGGCGCCTGCGTCGATTAGAATTCGAATGGCCCTGTCTTTTAACTGATACAATAGACCTTCTTCGCTCAAACGCTTGCCGTGGCCGTCTGCGGTCACCTGGTATCCGCGGTTGCGTGGCTGTAATAGATATGAGAGCACCTCGGCGCTTGTCTGTCGCAAGCTAGGCAGCTCATCCTGTCGGATTGTTAGTGGGAGCATCATACGGTTGTCGTTAGTCCCACTGAACCCCGTCGTCTTAGCCCCAGGCCGTCCCTTCGAACATAGCGGTATATCCCATGCGGAAGCTTGGAGTTTGGTGTCGAACTGTCTTGCGTGCAGGGGAAACACGAAATGGTTCATGTAATGGTTGATGACTGTGCGGTTTAGCCGCAGATGCTTGCACATCTCTGCCATCTGGCCTCCGTCGTCGATATTGATTGCGTTCCAGTGGTGCAACGCCTCCGGTAAACTATCGCAACCAGAAGACCACCAAGCATACTGCGTAGCCGGGTCGTCCGACTGGAGGATATGCTGAAGCCCTTGGCGGAGCTGCTTGGGTGTTAGGCCGGTGTAGTAGAACGACAGACAAGTGAAAATTATCGCAACGTCTGGGTGGCCGAATTCCGACTGCTCCGACGGTGTGCCTTTTGCCTCGAAAGGGACTGCTATGGGGTCTCTTCCCGGATGAAGACCGTACTGGACGTTCCATCGCCTGCTGAGGCATAGGAGTAATATACCATTCGTCACGAGACCCCGGACGATGAGGAGTATTTTGGATGCCACCTGCGGGTCGGTAAACGCGCTAGACGCCTGCGTCAGCATGCTTGCGTCGGGTCTCTTCTCCGTGAGAGCTCGTCTGATAAGTGTCTGCCGTGTCGGGAAGCTCGCGTCGGCGGGGCGAAGGAATATGCTTCTTCCGGCACAGACGTCGTCGACTATGCGGTTAAGAAGAGCATCCTCTACGTGGCTCTTTAGAATGTGAACTAGAGGATACGATCCAGGCCGCTCCAGCACGTCGATGCTGCCTGGGAATTCATTTCGCAGGACCGAAATATGACGGGCTGCTGAGGCGAGCAACTCCTGGGCGACCTCCCATCGGAAGGGATGCCCGTCGACAGCTAGCTCAGAGCCACCTGGGTAGTTGAGCTGCGTCTTTACCGATAGCGTGAAATCACATTCGTCCAGGATATCTCTGCAGTGATCATCCAGCCACTCCTGAAATTCAATCATGGTCGTGGCCGCCCCGAGTCTACCATCGACAAGGTACTGCCACCCACTGACCTTATACGACAGGATATGCTCATGGCTAGTAAGGATAAGACCCTTCTTTTCGCGCGATTCGTGGTGAAGCTCGGCGTAGAGTGATAGCATTTCTGGTGTCGTTCGCGTCTTGCGCGAAAAGGGTATATGGAGCACATCGCGACCTACGAGACCTCCTAATCGAGATTGCATCGTTTGCGCTGTCTGCGCGATGAGAGCCTTGGGAACAATGAGACGCGAGATATTTCCCCCATCGGCCAAGATAGCTACGACCATGGGAACGATGCACGAGGTTTTGCCTAGGCAGGGTCAGCACCAATGTTTCAGCGATATCGACTGTCGTGGCTCCAAGTTATACTCACCCTTTCCCATGTTCATTTGTATAACGCTGTTGTCCCCTGACGATGGCTCCATGATGGCTCGAGCTACATCTACCTGTTCAGCTCGAATGAGAATATTGCTGTCGATCTCCAGCAACAGCCAGTCTGGCAGCTGAAGAGGAGACCAATTCTCGTGGCCTGCGTTACGAACCTCCTCGTTCAGCGCGCGTAGATCCCCTCTCAGCAAGGCTCCTTTGATGCGTTCTAGTTGCTGCAGACTTGCGATAGTTAGCCCATACCGTACGAGTGCTTCCTTCATACCAGGTCCAAATTTATACGACGAAGTGGATCTTAACAGCTCCAACATTTCGGTTGGGGTTGTGCAGGGCCAGATATCACCGAGCTTCAACCACATAGCCCGGCCGTCATCGGCAGAAAGGGCGGTAGAGAGTTTTGCAGCATCGGAACTAATCGTGTCGCGGACCTGAGTTATAGCCTGGACTACGGCTTCGGGTGTAGGTACAGGGACTTCGGGGTCCCTATATGTCGCCAAGTCTAAGTCCTTGAGGGCCATCAGGCTTTGGAGAAGGTCGCTACCGTAACGCCTACGTAACTCGTCGGGGGACTTTGCGAACTTGTTAAGAATTCTCTCGAGTTCTATTATTTCGCTGGAAGGCTCGTGGTTGGAAATCTTCGATGTCTCTACATGCATGACAGTGTTTGTGGCCTTTGGTGGCGTGTCGGTACCCAAAGTCCCTAAAGGAGGACCGACCTTGGCTACCAAGTCCAGACTGACTGATGGAATTATTTGGGGGTGCTTCAGGCTAATAAACGCTGGTTCCTTGGGCTTCCATATAATCGGCGCCGCAGTAATTCGTTGCCCTCCGCGAGAGTCCAGGACCGCTTGGACTTGGTTGATATAGCTTTCTAGCTCCATGTTCCCCCTTCTGCGCTCCCACTCGGGTCTTATCTTGTCTAAGACTGAGGGAACGTTGATAATATCCACGTCCAGATCCCCCGTTGATAGACTTTCGGCAGGGATCGGCCACTGAGACAAAACATGGCGAGCAAGTTTGTGGCCCCCGGATAAGTCTTCTGAATTGTAGCTAGTTCTAAAGGCGGAACGAGCTTGGAGTATGAGCTTCTGCAGGAGGTCAATTCCGGGCTTCCCGCGTGATTTAAACTCTACGAAACTTTTGTAGGCTGGCGGCTCCAGCTCTCTAAGCTCGCCAATGCAATAAAACGCTGCAAGCGAACGAATGGCGTTCATATCAGAGTTAGGCATGAAGGCCAGCAGCCCGAGGCGAAATAGCACGGGAACTTGGCTGTCTACATGACGACAGAAGTTAACGAGATCTCCCCATTGCTCATTAATTGGATCCACGATTTGATTAATAAGAGGTTTGTTGTTTGAAAGCGAGATATCTCTGCAATCAAATCCACTTATGGCGTTCCAGGACTCGAGCGTAGACGTTAGTCTAGTGCTCATATATATATTAGAGCAGCCCGTAACAATTAGATGTGCAATCTCATAAACATTCGTGGCACTGGGGTTTGTTTTGCGATCGCGTGTTCTATAGGGGACATCTTGAGCCATTTGAACTGATGTGTCCAAAGTTGGGCGATCGTAGAGTTGTCGGCGTATCTCACCACGTCGGCGGAGATGGTTCGACTTCCCTGGGTGGACACCCTTCGTTCGGATGCTAGCAAATTCTTGAAGCTGACTAGATCTCTTGATGATATCTTGGATCAACGACTCGTAGCCATCATGTTGTATCGTGATGGTTAGGTCTTTATTCCAGTCGACCTTCTGCAGGCGCCTGACCTCTGGTGGGTAGTATTCCCTGTGAGGAGATAATGATTCTAGTCTCCCAAGTGTATGCATGGTATCTTCCAGAGTATCTCCCAGCGAGGTCCACGGCTTGGCAGCACCCGATCGGAGAATGTGAAATGCCTCCTCTGTACCTGTGCGACCGGTCAGAGCATCAGGTAGGCAGGAAGCTGTTATGGCGTGATAGAGAGCCTTCGTATACAAGTGCAGCGGTTCCGGGGGGCACGAAAGTCTATGCAGATTCTCGTCAATTATGTATCTGCCGTATTCGTGGGCGTTTTTTACGTATACTTTGACATGCATTCCATGCTTCTTGGACTGTATAGTTCCGAGCGGCACGATGATACTCCGCTCTTTAGAAATGATGTCTCTAAGCACGATCTTGCTCTCAAGACCAAACCATGTGCCTGCGTCCTGATCAGTGTCGATTTCCGCCTTAAGTTGCCGGCACTCGAGAAGTCCGCTTTTGTTCACGAAGAATGACAGTTCCAGGTGGCGGAGCTCTACCGACAGCCTGCCTTTCTGGGGTTGGAACACTGTCAGCTTCTCTGGCTTCTCGAAATGTTGAAGTGCTCTCGCAACCTGGAGAAATACGTTCGACTGAGGGTCGACAAGCGTGACATTGCCACGATAAGCCTGACGTCGCATAACGTCGATAACCCAATCTCGCTTCCGTTTGATCCAGATTGCTGGCATCCGACGAATTTCTACGCACTTCGTGTCCAGGTTGAGCCAGTGTACGCAATTGTCCAGTAACTCTGCCGGTAAGTCGAAGCTATCTGGACCGGTGAAAATCTGCTTAGGCATGAACTCAAGTAAATCATTATTTGTCCGGGCGCGAATGATGACCTGCTCATCACGCAAGCCAAAATGCACCTCTGTGCCGCGTATAGAAATTGCTAGCCGATGTAGCATTCCTGGCAGAGACGACGGGTATGTCAAGAGGTGTTGGTTGCCGAAAAGGTCTTTCACAGCTGGATCATTGCGAATCTGGAGTGGTAGCTTGCCTCGCGGCTTACCGTTGACCAGCAGGTGCCCTTCAAGGATATGGCAATGCAGTATTTCCCTAAAGCTTGACCGCTCTTGAGCTTCTGAATTTGTCGCGACAACCCAGTAGCTTCGTGACTCAAGGAAGTTCCATTGGGAAATCGTTGTGGGGATACCGTCAGTAGAATTGGACCAGCTCCTAGCGATCCCATCTCCAACGCTCTCGGGGTGGGCTTCTACGGCGCTCCTGAGAAAATGCCGGAGTTGATATGCCATCTTCGTGTCACGGATCAGCATGCTTCTCGACGTCTGTAGTAGTTTGTTGATGTCATTCAGGAGGTTTTCTTGCAATGCCACAGAAGCCTGAACCCAGGAGGTGAGGTCCTCGGTGCTGATATCCTGTCTCCGCTCGACGTGGGCGGCGAATGTCCGCCGGCATAGCAATGCGGCATAGAAGCCGTATTTTGTAGCCCGTTCCACCGAATCAGCGTCGTCTGCCGTTTGCGCTTCCTGTCGAAGACGAGCAATCCAAATCAAAGTGGCGTCCCGCGCAAGCCTAAGTAAGGCCCCCGCACGATCCGTCCACGAGCCAGACGATAGAGAGATCAGCCGAAGGATAAGTGTAATAAGGAGTTCCATGCAATTATATTCGCGCCAATTAGTTGATATCGCGTGCAATCGTGTTTCGATTAGATCTGCTAAGCGTTCAAGAAAAACTGGTTCCTTAAACACGGCGTGGACAGCCCGAAAGCTCTCGCCAGGTAGATTGGGGCCGGCCTGGACAGCGAGCTGGCAGATTAGGTGGGTGGTGTCCTCGTTACTGAAGTTCAGATTCGATGATCCCATCTCGACCAGGATGTTGGGCCATCGGCGCACCTTGCCGGCGAGTAATTTTTGATATGCGGAAAATTCGTGGACGGACATTGCGGAGGGGCACTCGCTCTTGTTGGCCTGTGCCTCATATGATGATGGCCCGTCGAAGGTGCTAGGAGGGTGTGATACTGCTGGAAGAATTGTGGCTCGGAGCCCTCGCGGGACGTGGATACCACAGAGATGTTGGAACGTCAGAGGCTCCCTAAGATCTTTAACCCAAAGTCCCGAGGCGCAGTCGTACAAGTCGAATCGCGCCCCGAGGGGCAATATGACATTTGATAAGGGGACCTTTCCATGAGCAAATTTGTAATGGGTCTGTTTGAAGCACTTGATTGCCGACGCAAGCGAGACCCCTTGAGCTCCGGTCGCTAAATAGGGACCAAGTGGCTTGCAGTCTACCAATTTTATCGAAGGCACTGAAGGTTTGACGGGCCGGTTCGGGTGCGCCAGAGTGTGCAGGATGCGCCAGGTTGCGTCCCGGTATGCAGATATATATTTGGGAACAGCAAGCTCGAATATCACGCTAGATCTGTGTGGGTCGTTATCTGGGAGAAATGACTCTTGTACTTCGATCTGCATACGATTCCGAACTCGCCAATGGTAGCACTTTCCGCAACCCCGTACATCACGCTTGCCGCCAGTCCATGAGCAGCAGCATACACCATTCAAAATTTCTTCCGTGTGTCTATCGTAGCTCTCACAGGTTACGAGCCATTCTGATTTCTTAGCGTCGCGAGCTCGATCAGATGCAATCTGAATGCGTGAGCCTAGTTTTTGCATCTCAGTCGACTGGGCAACGTAACGCACGGCGAGGCAGTCTTTATCTATATTACCAAGTATAGTACTGCGTGAGGACCGTAGCACGCGTTGAGCTAAGTAGGCCTGAACTATTCGGAGCTGGCGCATAGCAGACAACGTAGGGAGCAGTAGAACGTCGAGAATGTCAGGCTCAAAAACGGGGCGGTGGTCACCTAGAAGCGGGCACGCCTCAATAGCGCACTCGTCTAGCTGAACCCATAGGGTGAGAAGCGAGAGGATCATGGCGCTCATCTGTTCCGGATCAGAGTCATATGTGGTCCCAACCTCATCGAAGACTTGATTTATTTGATGAGCAATCTTGACACATCGAGTTTCGCGGTCGCTTGATGTGCCTACGCTAGGCTGTTCATTACAGGCTATGCTCGTTTCCATCGTCGCGAGGTGGAAGACGTGGTCCGTAAATTTCTGCCTTTCTCTGATAGCTTTGTCGAGTGGCTGCGGAAGATCAAGTGACGCAAGTGCCGTTCGCCGCGGTGGTAAGCTAGATAGCAAGTGGTCCAGAGTTCCACCACTATTTAGAAGAGAGAGGTGAAGGGCGTGGTCAGGGGCATATGACGGAATCTTCGGGATATTTCGCGTCGTCGCCCTCTTGAAGGAATTCCATGCAGTATCAACTTGCACGGTCACTTCCTCGATGGCTACTTTAATCATGGAGCCGATTCGAGTAAACAAGGGCTCGCAAATAGACCTGTCTGCCGGCCCACTCGCATTTCTGTCCATTTCTAGCTTTGCCATGCGACGGCAAAGTTTAGCGCGAAGCATGAGACTCAATTCCGGGTGGAGTGTCCCGGCAGAGTCCTTCAGAAGCTTGGTGAATAGGATACACATGAGGAATTTATAGCCCATGCGACCTTGTTCATTACCACGTATTAGGCAAAGTTGGCGTTGAGCTAAGACGCGCAAGACCAGCCAGAATGGAAGCCGACGCCAAGGTATATCTCCCATCATGAGATTGACCTCGTCCCTCACTCGCTTTCTGAGTACCGGGGCCTCGAAGTAGTCGCCGACGGCCTCAAGAAGCGGCATGAGCATTTGTGTGATCAGGGCTGGATTAGTCGTATCTCTGATCTCCGTGACAGATACTCCTGCCTTCTGGACATGAGCCCGAAGGCTATGGATGGATTCCATGCTAGCCTGCTCGAGAAAGGTGGCGAGAGTCTCTTGGAATACTTCGTCAAGAAAGGTGGAGAGAGGAATCGAGGCCGAACGGCCAGGGAAATCCCATTGCAAGACATTTTCTGCAGCAAGAACTTTCTCGGAAGTAGCTGATGTCTCGAAAGCTTCGAAGATAACGCGATCCCTTCCATCGCTGTATTCATAATATATAAGCAACAGTGGACTCTTGGAAGATGGTAAGGAAGTTTATGTACTAACCAGATATCACGCCGAATAAGCAAAGCAGCATTCTGCTCAACCACATGCATGATAAGCACATGGTTCGGTTCGAGATGGCGAAAATGTTTCAACATTTTTTCCTTTTCCAGGCGGCCAATGTTTAGGTCAATACAAGCAATAAGCGAGGTCCGAACACTTTGAAATGCCTCAGACCAATGCTGGTCTACTAGGGTATCAACAACGTTGCATGCGTCGAGGAATCGCTTTGAAATCTCGTGTGATACTGCCTCGATGTTAGGGTCCTCCTCCCCGGGTAGCTGGGGAGGCATAACGAGGTGGTTGAATACCAGATGAAGTAGATCCATCTTGGTGTCAACTACAGTTACTAAAGTTGGTGACTTTCTCTAATCAAGGATATCAGAGACAGAGGAATTATCTTCTAAAAATCTTGGGATACTCCAATGTGAAGATCGGTATTACTTACTATAATTGTGAGGAGGGTTATGTTATGGCTGGTATATGACAGAATTTGCAAGCGATGAGAATCTAGTAGAAGGGAAAGATGATAGGTAGGAGTGTGGTAAAAATGAAAATCGAAAGAGAAATATAAACGAGGATATGAATCGCCTTACAGCCGGGACTATATCCAAGACCTCGGGATCATAGCTAGGTCGTCATATATCACTTTGTGTGTATATCATAATGCATGCTGGCCCCTGTCCTTGTTGCTCTCGGAAAACTCCAGAGGCTTAGGTACCTAGGTAGCTTAGATAGACCTAGGTACGGTTACCTACCTAGGTACCTATAGGTAGGTAGGTAGCATATAATATACAAACCTAAGAGGTCCATCGATGGATGCCTTGGTACTTCGATCTGGTCCAGGTGAGAAGTTAGAAGTTGGGCATAGTTGGGCAATGGATGTGGCTTGAGGCCACGGCTACCTACCTACCTAGGTACCTAAGTAGGTACATATGCTGTCTGCCACTTTAGGTAGATTCATCACGTCCACGTCCACGTCCACGGCCACGGCCACGGCCATTGGCACTAGGTAACTTAGGTAGTTACGTATTGATCATTGGCAAAGCAAACAGACTCGAGCGGCCTATCGAACACCTAGGTACCTGGGTACCAAGTAAAGATTTTGACATGATCGATGCAGATTCGTTTGAGAGTTAACAACTTAACTCCCGTGGCTGGTTGCTTGATACCTGTAGCGTTTGTAGTCAACATAAACTCGGGTCACGATTGGGCCGGCCACCTTGCCGGATGTATGCATGTCTCAGTTAGGCACATGTAGGTAGTCGATGGCACAGTACAGTACCTTAGGTAGGTAGGTAGCCGGTGCCCAGATGGTACAGCTTAACATCAGCCTTCTCGCATCTACCCGTTCACATTCACCATCTTAGAACTCGTCAAGTGGGAAACTCTTATTTCGTCGTTGGCTGTCCGAATATTTCTTAACCATAGTCAAAATGAGCTCTGCTATGCTGCACGATTTGTACGAATATTTGTTCCGGTAGGCGAATGGGATGTATGAGGTTGTTAAAATATAATGAGAGTATAAAAGAATGAATCAATTCCATTAAGACGGGAATGTTGAAACGTTATGAGATTGAACTTATTTCTTAGGTACGATGTAGAAGGAAAGTTACAAATCCTACAGTGGCTGAGTGGCTGAGTGGGCAGTAGGTAGGTATATAGGTATTATGTACGTGAATGCTTTGTTACACAGATCTAACATACCCCTCATAGTGCATCGCACCTTGAAAGGCCGAGGGAGGTCCATGGCGGAACAATTCTTTGCCGCTGCTTACCTAAGTACCTAGGTAGCTACCAATATCTATTATGTACATATGTACCTAAGGTACTAGGTAGGTAGGTACCCCTTCGGATGTAAATTTATAACAATTTCCAAACCTCATCAAACAGACCGAAACCAGATCGTTCTTCTAAATCGATTGCCTTAAAATCATTACGAATGTATCAATATGAATGCATCAATATCATCTATTCCGCGAATATCGTGCTTACCTAGTACCTGTACAGCTGCGTGTCTATGGCCCTAAGAGATACCTCGGGGCTGAAGCTGATTATTACCTGGTCAGATTAGTAGAACTCGACTGCAAAATTACGAACACTACAGCTGGAAATACTAGTTTGTTGCAAAGTATCACGAACAAATAATATTTCCGCGGTCCCAAGATAAATGAAACTAATATCGGTGAATAATATCTTACTCGCGAGAAACATCCAGCTGTGATTTTTAAGCCTTTGAAATTAACGAACACGTTATAGGGTCACTAAGCTGAACTAAGGATTGAGTAAGATTTGGTGCTTGATCTCATTTATACCAGTAGGTAGTGGTAGATACCTATATATCTATATATCTAGGTATAGATACTAGTACATCTTCAGGCCTCTGACCTACAAGATGAGACATGGCACAAAGTCGCCTAACCAAGAATACAGCCATCATGTCTTATGTAGGAGTTACTGCCAAGCCATAGACAGCTTCGATGCCGCGTCTCCAGCCATCCTAACATAGGCATCCGGTCCCATGTCGTCGTCAATACCCAGGAACCTTTGATTCGTGGGCAACTCTCTGTTCCTCAGCAGCGGCAGTATTGCAGTCCCCTCGTTCACTTCGTCGAACATGGCACCGAATATGAAGGTAGGCTTCAGGCTAACCGCGCCGTCTAGTTGTTCTTGATAGAACGTCCCGTTCCATCTAGGGAAGTGGTCAAACGTCTCGCTTGGATTCGCATTGCTGCTCGAGCCCCCCGGCCATACAACAATACTGCTCTCTATTCCCAGATCATGCAGCGCATTGGCGTCCTCGACAGCCTGCCGCCCGTCATGAAAGCCTTGGTAGCTGTCGTTATCGTAAGCACCGACAGTCCATGGCTGTATCATGTCCGCGAGTTGATAGACCGGTCCGAAGCCTCCGGCCTGGTTCGCAGCCAGCTCCGCGTGCCACGCCTGCTGGACGCCGAGGATCACATACCAGCCGGCGTCCTTGAGCGCGGTCACTATTGCGATGCCGTCGTCGGCGGTGACCTCGGTGACGATACCGAAACCCCATATCTCGAGGACAGGTTTTCCATCGTGGTGCATATAAGCCGGAGACGATGTTATAGAACTAAGATCGACGAGGTCGGCGAGGAAGGTACTCGTGACATTCGTTGAGCCTGTGGCGGCGCCGTTAAGGTCATATTCTATCACGAACCCTCGTCCGTATTTCTCCGCCGCTGTTCTCGCATAGTTAAGTATCTATCGTATAGTTAGAGTACTATCCAATGCTGAGTACGATTTCAGGACAGACATTGACCCAGCCTCCATTAACCTCGTTTATGTAACCATAGAAACGCTGCAAGAAAGCCCCGCTAATACCGTAGTCTGCCATCATCTTAAAATGTAAATCTACGATGCATTCGCAGTCGTTGGTATAGAACTGCGCAGGTCCACCATCTGGGAGTGTAAAAGGAGTATCAAAGAGGCACTCCGGTGGATATCCCGTTACGTTTGGTATCATATCGACGCCGACTGCGGCAAAAATTAGAACAGCATCTAATAGATGATCCAAAATTCTCACCATGTCCAATCTCTGGCGACGGCGTATCTCTAAAAAGCCAAGAATGAGCGTGGTTGAACAGAAGTATAGATAGGTAAGCTAGGGTCTCACGTTGTCCAATGTGAGTTTCCATTATCCTCTAACGGCTTCCGGAACCACGCTTGGTATCCCACGAATAACTTTCCGTTCAACGTAGATCTATCAATACTTGATATTTGGCGCTCGGTGTGTTGGGTCGATACAGTAGTGCATAATCCGAGGCAAACGAAAGCGATAGCTGCCACGCAACGCAATAGAGAAGCCATTAGGTATATGACAATGCTATTGTAGAGCTCTCAGTTATGATGGCTCACATTCGATGAAGGGAGGTATCTAGACTTATTTACCTACACTTATAACCCGATTTTAAACTGGGGCGGGTCGGTAAGCTTATATTCATGATTTAAGAAGGGACAGTCTCAGCTTGCTCACTGCTGACGCTTTCATATGAAATCCTAAATACCTACCTAGGTAAGTAAACAATCGATTAAGTTGGGCTACATTGTCACCTCGAAGCAATAATATAATAAGCTTACTATTACAACTATTGAAATTTGAACACACATGTCAGATCTATCATTCCTCTTCTACTCATCTTTAAGCTCTTTCCTCGTTAATGGTGATTTGTTATCCAATTTCTGCGCCTCCATACGTAGTCTCAAGTGACATCGGTGGCTTATATTGTTCTCGTTTTACACACTGTCTAAAGGCGATCCGTATTGCAATAGGCGTTAATAACAGAAATATCGTTAGATCATTATAACGAGGAACGAATAGATGATTCTTTAGATATTTATAAGATGCTGAAAGGACCCTTATCATACTTTACCTATACTAGGTCCCGGCTTGTGTGGATAGTTGGCATTATTTAGGTATATTTCGGAAAGCTATCCACGTACTGCTCACTCATAACCGTCTGTTTACGATAAATTTGAAAGATAATTTAACTTTACATAAAGAAAATGGGATTTATTTACCTACCCAGGTATATAATGCTTGGTAGGTATACCGTAAGAAATAATATAACAAAATCCATAATCGTTGCCGGTATTAAAACGGCAAAGGTAAAGTTAAATAATTGGTTCGTAAAAGTAAATGCGTATTTTACTATTTAAGCTAAAAAGTGACTACCTTATGAAGATGCTTGTTTAAGGCAACTTAAGTACACATCTCTGTCTTTTGTTATACCTAGCTTAAATGCCACTCGGGGCACCTCGCCTCATTTTGTTGATGCAAAACATAACGTCTCCGTTGCTTTTCGCTACCTCCTTGTTTCTCTCCAGCAGCTACTATAGGGAAAAACTATGCATACGTAGTAGTGATTGTTATAGTAGTAATAGTATGTGATTTGTTTCGTAATAAACGGCACTGATTCGGGTAAAATGTTGATAGATGAGCGTTTATATTTCTCCGTCACGGACCCCCTGACCGAATATTGAATTCACAATCTCCCCGGACCGAGTAGCCAATACCGATAGCAAGGTATCACTCAACTAAAAACGTGAAGTTAGCTATGAATCAAGGAGAGGATACTCGACGAATCGACCTACTCCGTGTGTCCCTTCGCAGCATCCTTGGAGCCAGATACCAGACCCCGATGCCACTTTTCCGGGGGCAAATTGCAAGCTGTAATCACGCGATACTCTTACCGCATGGTCGTTAATCCTAGCTTCGGAGAACTTGGCCCCAAATCCGTTGCTGGTAGAAGACCCGTTCGACTCGTAAGCTTTAGGCAACAAGTCGGCCACGTCTTCCATCATGGTGAGGTGGGACTGCCGCTGATAGCCGGTTGCAGCGATGATAAGGTCTACATCCAAGACCTCCTCCGCATCTACGCCGCTCCGGAGGTCGTCCTGTCCAAAAGGTTTCGTCAGGCCTAGGGAACGAACCGTGAGTTGTAGCTGGTCACCCTTAGTGTCGAGGCTGACTACATCTGTCCCATTTAGGATGCGGTGCGGCCACTTCCGCTCGTCGCTCCCGAGTTCGCGCCGCTGATCATACATTCGCTCATAGAGGTGCTCGATAAGTTGTAGTCGAACCACTCCGTAATTGGTACTTCGAGCTCCTTCTAGCAAGGAATGTCTATTCTCTGCAGACCTCCGATACAGCGAGTCCACGAACGACGGGTTGAAGATTGAGTTAACACTACAACAGGTTAATACCTTGAACAGGGGCCCAACTAAAATATTCACCAGAGGCTATTCGGTATATAGGGATAAACTTACAACGGCGAATCATCGCTGGGCTTCAAAAACTCGGAGCGCATGATCAAGGAGGTCCGGGAATTCGGGTAAAGCGTCTGGACATTGTTAAAGATCTCAGCTGCGCTCTGCCCAGCTCCGAGGACGGCCACGCGGTAAGGGGAGTCTGGTTTATCGAGAATTCTCGGCACCAGGTGAGCATACTGAGAAGAATGGATGACTCGAGGGTGATTCGAAGGTAGACACTTCGGGATCGAGGGCTGTCCTCCAATAGCCAGCAAAACATTCTTAGCTCGATAACTAGTCAAGCAGCCTGTCTTAACATCTTTCGACGTTACAGTGAAGGTAGAAACCGGACCTGCGGATCCCGACGCCTTGGTGGGAGAGACCGAGGTAACTTCCGTGTTATAGTTGACAACATCGTCGAAGGAGCTTGCGCACCACCGGAGGTAGTCCTCATATTCCACTCTTGCTGGCAAGAATGTATTTAGGTTGGTAAATTCGACAAGCCGGCCATTTTTGTGGAGGTAATTCAGAAAGGTGAATTGGGAGGTGGGATCCCTCAGGCTTGCCATGTCCTTGATGAAGGATATCTGCATCTTTGCGCCTGGGAGAAGCATCCCGGCATGCCACGCGAACTGGCGCTGCTTTTCCAGAAAGAGGACTTTCGGCGATGATTCAACTCCCGCCTTCGAGAGGTTGCCACGGTCGATGGCATCATGCAGGGCAACCGCAATTGCGAGACTGGCTGGTCCGAATCCAACACATACCAGATCATACACCCCTTCAGATGCTGCCTTTCTTAGGTGCGACTGGTTCTTCGAGGCGACATGGTTCGGCTGTACCTCTAAGCCAACATGGGAACCGGCTTGCAAGAATCCATTGCTGGTCGGACCATCGTCATGGCCGTCTAGCAGACTGTGCGGCGCCATGGCAGTGACTTAGTAACTTGTGGAATAATCCCGCTGTTTATACTCCGTCAAGTGCCCAGGTGAGTAGCAATTACGATGACGTAGTTGAGCACGGGTCGTACGGGGCGGACAAATCTCCGCAGAGACCGGCTGTATCTAAGCAGACGGAAGTGGACAATAAGGTTCTTTGAGTTTGAGTAAGACCAGACCAGACGTTACTGTGTGCTGCAGATCAGGCAGTCGAAGTTTTCGGAAATGACGCAGAGGGGTGCTGGGCCCACCAAACAAAAATGACGGTGGGATGAAAGTAGTTGAGTTCACCGATTACCTAGGGAGTCTCAGGGAAAGACAAAAGGGGGCTGACAGAGTAGGACGAAGCTGGAGGTAGGTACGATACATAAAATCCATAAATGGTCCCGGGTAACAGAAGGTTATTAAAATAACCACAATGGATTATGGGGTCGGACAGACGTAGTAGCAGCTACCAAAATATATATAGAGCGGGCCTTGCCTTTTACGAGTGCTCATTTACCTAGATCTTGGAAAACTTCAACGAGCGGCCAGGGTTCGGAATGGTGCAAGTGGTATTATGGCCTGACACAACCATGCATATCGGGTGTTGAATAGGCATGTCATAGTACGAGAGAGAAGCATGTCCTGCTCGGTGGGCTAGTACTAGCCAGGTAGGTAGGTACCGAAAAGTTGGTGAAGGATACCAGGTAGGTATTGTCCATGTACACGGGAGCGATGGAGATCGACAGCTTCCTCTGGCTCTCTGGCTCTCTTGGAAGGGCTACGTACCCCTAGCTCCGTGACTCAAAGTTGGATACTGCCCAGGTGATGGGTTGCGTATACAAATTCGGATACAAAAGGCTAGATCTGATGGGACTCTGATGGAACCACCCGCATCCAAAGAGGATACCTAAATTTTAAAACGACCCGGGCGGTCGTGACTAAGTAGTAAGTAGGTGCGTGCTCCATCACTTCCGCCGGTCTCACTTCAAGACTAGATTAGACTAGATTAGCAGACTTCCACACGCTAACGATGGCAGTTTCTAAGATCAGCTTAGGCCTCGCATGCTACTCCTATGTGACGCCGAAATAGGGTGTGCGGAATTTGCATTTAGCTTGGTCGAGCTGCTCGAGCTGCTCGACCATGGCAAGGGTTAAGAGAAAGATGCAAGCTAAGAGGGGGGCCCCCCCTACCCTAATGGCGACATCGGCGTTATCTTCGGATCAGATAAGATGCTTGTGCATAAAGACTACCAGGTACCTCCTACTAGGGCTAAGACTTAAGTACCTAGGTACATAGGCTAGGTGGGTAAGTATATAACCTAGGTAAGTACCTAGGTAAGTAACAGAGTGCCGGTTACCCCCCGATGACGGCCAGATCCGTATCCGCCGGGCTTTATTTTCATCTTTTTCAACCTTTCGGGTTTTCCTTCCTTTTTTTCCACCCCCACAGCTCAAACTCGAGACCAGGTAGGTCATGTCTCATTACGTACGGTAGTTCATCTCAAGCACCAAGGAAAGCAAACAGGCGGACAGCGAAGATTGTTTGCATCGCCTTTCGCGCCGACCCGGAAGAAGATATCTTCAACGGATGGGCAGTTGTATTGTGCCTCTCGTGTTCTCAGGAAATTCTTTAAATCTCCTCTCAGCTGGAAATGAGTGATTCTATAGGGACGAATCAAACGATACCCATAAGCCTCGTGTATCCAGCGGCGACTTATGCGACTTATTTTTCGAAGCTGAGTACATACATCTAGGTACCTAGGTAGGTAATAAATAAGTCTTTCGGGCTTTGAGAACCTACCTTAGTACCCAGTATCCCATTGATTGTTCCCATCATTGTATTCGCGATGGAACGTTGTTTCGTACACGGTACCTACCTAGGCTGCTAGGCTAGACTGCTAGGCAGCACCCTTGTCATTTATTCACCATGGCAAACCTGGTCAGCTAAATCTCTTCACTTCAGTACATACTCGGGTAAGCTAAGGTGCGGATCAAATACCTAGAGTAGTAAATATAGTGGTAAACAAAATACATCCATAGTATCCCTAGGTAGGCCTAGGTACCTACCTATGGGTAAGATACCTAATACAAGAGAAACAGGATAGAGGTACCTAGATCCTAAGATCCTAAGATCTACATGACCCTACGCTATGTGGGAGACACGTGAGTGGCGGAGGCGAGGTAAAGAATCTTAGAATCTTAGAAGCGAAGCTTGTAAGCTTGTAAGAATCAAAGAAGACCAAGAGGAAATTTTTCCCTCTTGCATTAAGACGTGGGGAGGCACATTAAATGAAAGGTGACGGCGAGTGGATAATATGGAGGCTAGGGCTATTTCCTACTACTACTACTAGGTACCTAGGTTGGAACCAATTATTGATCTACAGAAGCAGAGTATCTGATGATCTGATAAGATCATCTCTAAGATCTCAGCCCGGAATCCGTACCTTGGCAATGTTAGGATCCTGGACAAACGCCGGAGCTACGGTACTGGTAGGTATTTTATAGACGATAAAGGACCGGATTCCGAATCAATTGACTCAAGCTATTATATAATAGTTTAAATCGCGTGGGCGTATTCGTAAGGGGGGTTTATGAATACTTGCTTCCAAGCGAGCTTTGATATTTGTAGCACTTGGGATATCATTGTCGAGTTTCGCCGTGAAACATTCAGTCGGGTATCGTTTACAGGAAAGTCCCCTGTTTCTCAATACACCCTTTCCTCAATAAGGCACTCTAAGTGCATACAAGACCCTGTGGATACCTGGATTATTGGATAATACGGTTCCTGAGGCGATCACTGCAAACGCACAGGGGATTAAGGAAATTTAACTTATTTCGAAAATAGCCAATTAATGTAGGTATTTGAATTAAAAATGGACCCTGCCAGTAATCGCTCCTATTAGCGCATAAGTTTGTCTAAGTGCATAATACATTGCGTCCGGAATTACCTAGCTTGAGAAATCAGGAACTTAGTTGAAAACTCAACTCCCACTTAAATCTTACGCAAGGTTACCTACCTGGTAGGTATACCTAGTGCTAATAGGTAAGACATAAAGTATATGTTCGCATACATATATAACCTAAGTACTTGCTTACTTAGTGTAGGTACATAAGGTAGGTACCTAGGTAAGTAGTAAGAACCTAATAAATGATGCCATCGATGCTCACATGTGATATTGCGGTACATATCCAGTACTCAGCGTACCTAACTGAGGTACGTTATATTACGTATATACCTACCTACTTAAGTACCAAATGTACATCTATGAAATGTACAGATGGTAGCCCGTAGGTACTCCGCTTATTCCCTTAAGTACCTAGGTAAGAATGTAAACGTAATGGAATCATAACACTAACCACGAAAGAAGAAAAGTACAAAAAAAAAAGCCTCACAAGAAAAATGGCTGGCCGCCCCATCCTTTCATTTGATACATACCTACCTACCTAGGTACTTAACCTTAGGTTAGATTCTACTCAAGCTTCGCACTGAGTTATAACGAACTGTTCTAGATTTGGAATTCTTCTAATTTAATTAACCTCCCCGACGTACCTCGGTATTATTAGTGTGAAGATCTAGATCTAGATACCTACTTGGTAACGATTAACGGGCACTTGGAAACTTCCAAGGTTACCTACCAGCCAACCTGGGTACCTAACCTACCTCCTGATACCTCGTATCTACATCGTTCCCGCGGCGGCGCGGAGGAAGCCACAAAAGCCGCCCAGGTACCTAGGGCTTCCGGTAAACCTTTGATCTCAATACCTCCTAGGACACCTCCTACCTGCCTAGGTAGGTAGACCACCTCCTAGACACCTCCTAGAGAGGAGGTCCCTGTCAGCCCTGTGCCACTTGCACCTCAAATGACCAAGGCGTGGTGCTAGCTACCTACCACGCACTTACCACGTACCTAGGAATCCTGAAAGCCAGTAAGTTCAGACTGGATGCCATCCATGGATCACATCATGGCCGCCAGGCCTCCGGATAGGAAGCATTGCTAATGTGCAATTGCCATTGCTAGGTGGTTAGGCTAATATGGATTAATCAGAATCAACCAGACTTATTCTCCGTTCAATGATCCATCCAGAATGTACCTAGAAGCGTGGTCAACTCATAGTCGACGTGAAAAAACAACGGCATCGTCATATACTACTTACCTAGGTACCTAGGTAGGTAAAGGAGAGAGGGCTTCCTTCAAAAAACTTACGATTTCCTTGCTATCATCTCTCAAACTTCATATTGTAATATGACCTATTTGAACTTGAAGAGAAGCGAGAAGAAGAAATCCCTGGTATATCGTCCGTGTTCTCTCCCAAAACAAACACCCCTCTCATGAGTGACTTCATTTACACTTCCCGATGGAGCTAACAAAAGACCCGGGAGGACTATCCATCCTCAACCCTTCTCCTAATCTTGTCGAGGGCCCAAATCTCTTGCAGGATCTAGTGGCGTCGTCGGGTAACGATGGCATGCCGGCAATAGATTACCGTTCCAGTACTGGTGCAAGGACCAGTGTCTCCTATTCAAGACTTCATTCCGCAACGGCAGCGTTGGCCTCGCGGATCTCCGAAGCCCTATACTTGTTGCCTTCGATGAACGCCCAGGAGCGGCTCATCATTCCTATTCTCGTGCCCCAATCGCCGGCCCTATATGTTGGGCTCCTAGCTATTTTGAAGGTCGGCGCTGCCTTTTGCCCTCTAAACCTCGATGCCCCGAAAGACCGCCTCAAATTCATGTTGAAGGATATCGGCGCCAGGGTCGTCCTGGTCGACAGAGGATTCGAGTCGAGACTCGCGGTAGATGATGGCTCATATGAGATTATATCGATTGGCCAACTGTCAGATCTTCCGACGTACGATATGACCCGGTCGACTCCATATAGGGTACCAAAGGCCGACGACCTAGCATATGTCATGTACACGTCTGGCTCCACCGGAACACCAAAGGGTGTTGGGATATCCCATCTCGCTGTGACTCAGAGTTTGCTTGCCCACGACCGCCACATCCCATCGTTTGCCCGCTTCCTTCAATTTGCAGCGCCGACGTTCGACGTGTCCGTGTTCGAGATCTTCTTTCCTCTGTTCCGTGGCAGCACTCTCGTGTGCTGCAATCGCGCAGACATGCTGACAGACCTGCCTGATATTTTGAGGGATATGCGAATAGACGCGTGCGAATTGACACCATCAGTAGCCGGCAGTCTGGTTAAAAAGAGGGACAGCGTCCCCGGGTTGCGACTCTTGCTAACCATTGGTGAGATGCTTACTGAACCCGTCATTCGGGAATTCGGAGGCGATGAGGATCGAGGAAGCTTACTCTGGGGCATGTATGGCCCTACCGAAGCGACAATACACTGGTAAGTCTTTCGATTCTTACCGGCTGCGGTGATATACCTACTCACGCGTAGGAGCGCAGTACGCTACAACCCGCCTTTTTGAACACGTCTCGCAAAAACAACATTGGATTCCCCCTTGATACTGTATCGGCGTTTATAATAGATAACGAAACGTCCGAATTCCGAGTGCTCCCTCTCGGACACGTCGGAGAGCTTGCTGTTGGCGGCAGCCAGGTTGCCACGGGTTATATCAATCGACCCGAGCAGACCTTGGCTGCGTTCATCGATACGCGTTGGGGCCGGATCTACAGGACCGGCGATAAGGCAAGAATGCTGCCTGATGGTACGATCGAGTGTCTCGGAAGGATCAGCGGCGGCCAGGTAAAGCTAAACGGGCAGAGAATCGAGCTTGGTGAGGTGGAACATGCCCTCCTACGCACGCCAGGGTGTCATGGTGCCTTTGCCGTTGTCATCACAAATGTTTTGGTGGCCTTTGCGGCGGTTGAAGACGCCCCAGAATATGCAGGGATACGCGCGGCGATCCTTTTCCGATGCAAATCTTGGCTGCCGGCTTTTATGATCCCAACCGATATTAAAATAATGAACCATTTTCCACGGCTGCCTTCAGGTAAGGTTGACAAGAAAGCCTTGATCGAGCAGTACGAGACGACCACTTCTCAAAATCTAGATGCGGAGGAGTCACTTACTGATGGCCTGGAACGCCGACTCTGCGAGATTGCTGAAGCAATTCTCGGTCAACGTATCACTCCATCGACTCGCCTATCCTCCTTAGGGTTAGACTCCCTAGCAGCTATTGAATATGCATCGATGATTCGGGCCATTGGAATCGTCGTCAGGCCCGTCGATATCCTAGATATCGCAACCGTTCGAGAGCTCTTCCGCGTTGTCAATGGCCGGCGTAGCATAGCAAGCTCACCTAGTTCCGTTGAACCTAACGAGGGTGGTCTAGATATTGCCGACCTAGGAAATCTCATGGCAGCCGACAGCGTGATGAACTCGCATCTGCATGATGTTGAGCGTATAGAGATGTGCAGCCCTCTCCAAGAAGCGATGGTTGCAGAGACATTCAAGGATTCAAGATTATACGTCAATCAAACAGAACTTCAATGCCCTAGTCATCTCACCACAAAGTCAATAAAGTCCTGGTTCTTAGCTCTAGCTCAACGCAACGAGATTCTACGTACCGGATTCACACATCTTGACAATAAGCTATACCAAGTGATTTGGAAGCGACTTGAGGAGGGCCAGGTTGAGGTTCTCGATCGTGCCCACCCTTTGGAGCCCGTTGAAATTGAGGATTTCCTCCGTCGTCCGTTCAAGCTTGATATTATTTCCGACGAGATCACGGCGAAGTGCCACACGATTGTCCTAACCCTTCACCATTCGATATATGACGGATGGACTATAGATCTAATTATTGAGGATCTTTCGCTACTCGCACGTAACCAACCGCCAATTGAAAGACCTCAGTTCAGACAGGTATCTCGGCAGCTCGCGGTAGCGTCGGAGAGTGAGATGATGGACGCGAAAGAATTTTGGGCTGAAAAGCTTCGCGGATGCGTCCCTTCGCCGTTGCCCAACTTTAGAACTACAGCTGTACCGGAACCTCAGATCAGGTCAATGTCCAGGGAGATGGGGGTGAATCTTTCATTAATTAGAGACTTCGCACGTGGGATGTCTGTCGGCCCTCAAGTCATATTCCAAGCCTGCTTGACCTGGCTTTGGGGGGCAGTCTGTGGCGTCGACGACACTATAATTGGTTCTGTATCATCCGGTCGCACTCTTCCTGTGGTTGGTATCGAGAAGATAATGGGGCCCTGCATGACAACACTTCCATTAAGAACAGTTTCTAGTAGATATACCACCATCATTGAACTCTTACAGGGCATACACACGTTTAACAGGGAGACGCTCAGATACGGTATCCTCCCTCTGGCGGAGATCAAGCGGGCTGCTGGGGTTCCTCTTGTTCAAAAACTTTTCGATATAATCTTTGCTTACCAGGAAACTCTTGTCAACCGTAGGCGGGACGAAAATATTATCCGCGAAGCCTCGCATATGGATGCGGTAGAGGCCAAACTTCTCGTCGAAATTTCACCATCGGATAGCCGATTTTCGTGTCAGATCACATGGCACTCGGATGCCTTTTCGGAGCCACAAGTAGACAACCTATTTCGACACCTAGACTGTTTAGTCAATTATTTTGTCGGGAATAGCGGCAAGCCGTTGAGCAGTATCTCGAGTTGCTTCCCGGCAGATACCCTCTCCCGTTACAATGAGAGTCCTAAACATCTTGAGTTACTTCCAAGCCTGTCCAGGCTCGTGGAGAGGTCAGCATCAAGATTCCCAGCTCACGACGCCTTATACTTCGCTTCTTCGATCGGCACTTCCGATATTGAAGGACAGACCCTATCGTATAATGAGCTAAATTCAAGAGCAAATCGCATATCTAGATACCTACAGCGGCGTGGTGCAGCCCGCGGAGGGATAATCGCATTGGTTATGGAGAAGTCGATATTGCTATATTGTGCCATTATCGGAATCTTGAAAATCGGCTGCGCTTATCTTCCTATCCTCCCTAGCACTCCTCCGCAGCGTACGCAACTAATTCTCAAACAAGCGAAAGCTCAATTTTGCCTCGTAGGTGGCTCATCTCCCGGAGAGTTAATTAAGACAGCCACCTGCTCGATCATCGACTTCACGTACTCGAAGCTGTCTGAATATTCCGACGCAAATCTCGGACTCCCAGAAACCCCCGAAACCTCATCTGACCTTGCTTATATCATCTACACCAGCGGAACTACAGGTATTCCGAAGGGGGTTTCGGTCACGAATGCTAATATTTTGAGCAACATCGAGGTTCTGTCCCGCATCTACCCCCATCAACCTTCCGACAGGATGCTGCAAGCTTGCTCCCAAGCCTTCGACATGTCCGTTTTCGAGATGTTCTTCTCGTGGGGAAACGGCATGTGCTTGTGTTCTGCTACTAATGATACCTTATTCGAAGACCTTGAAAGGGCCGTACGGGCTTTGAGAATAACTCATCTAAGTATGACGGTCACTGTAGCCTCACTTTTAAATCCTAGCCGAGTGCCCGGTGTCAAACTCTTAGTCACGGCAGGCGAGCCAATGACTGATAGAGTACTGGAAAACTGGGCGGAGAAGCTTTGGCAAGGTCTGTATATATCCAGACCACGCTTACTATTGTGGTGCTGATGTGATTAGGTTATGGTCCTTCTGAGACCACTAATATCTGTACTGTTAGAAAAGTGTCGCGAGGAGACTCGTCACAATACTTAGGGTGGTCCTTCGAAAACACCTCGACCTTCATCTTCTCTCCGGGCACGACAGAGCTAGTTCCCATAGGTTGCGTAGGCGAACTGTATTTCGGGGGCGAACAGGTAGCTGCGGGTTACCTTGAGATGCCCGACTTAACCGCAGCTAGTTTTTTTGAGCATTGTCAATATGGTCGGCTATATCGATCCGGAGATATCGGCCGTATGCTCCCCGACGGCTCTTTGATCATCCTCGGAAGGATTGACACCCAAGTGAAGCTCCGTGGATTGAGGATTGAGCTTCAAGAGATACAAGCGATCACTCTGGGAAGTGGTCTCGCAAGGGCTTGCACAAGCTTGCCCATTACCATCAGGGGTGCGTCCTCACAACAACTAGCGCTGTTCTACGTTCCTCCCGACCACGAAACGACGAGATTTGGTGTCTTGCCTATTGCAGATTCAGTAACTCAGGAGATCAACATGATACAGCAGGAATTGCGAGCTAAACTACCAGATTATATGGTGCCGTCGTTCATATTCCCCATCTCCGCTCTGCCATTAACCTCGTCTGGGAAGGTCAATCATGACCTATTAGTTCGTTCTATCAGTAACCTCTCTGACAGATCCCTAAGTTTATGCAGTTCCGCGCAACCTGTAGATGATAATTCCTTTGAATGGACCGAGACCGAGGCATTGATATTGGGAGCAATTTCAGATACGCTCCATATCGATAGAAAGGTAATCAGCCGTTGGAGTTCGTTTGCTGCCCTTGGAATAGATTCCATCTCCGCGATACCTCTAGCTCGGAGACTCCAGACCATGTTTGAGAAGCGGATTTCCTTACCTCTGATTTTATCAAATCCTACTATTGGCAGACTCGCTTCGGTTGTCGCTAAGGGGGCATCTTCCTCCACGGTGCGTTCCGAGGAGAGAAGGGGCAGTCTCCTGCCTGAGTCGCTAGTAGAGGCGGTCCGAGGGCGCTTGGCTAATCGAGGACAAAGGAGCGTGGAAGATATTCTTCCATGCACTCCATTGCAGGAATCCATGCTCTCGTCTTCCCCGTCATCTAAGGATGGGTCTTCTTACTATAATCAGATGCTTTTCCAGCTTCGCTTGCCATCCAAAATCATCAAAAAGCATTGGAATATGATGTTCGAACGGCATAGAATCTTGCGAACGTGCTTCTTTACGACCGAAAACCCACAATTCCCAATGGTCCAAGTGGTTTTGAGATCCCACTTACCTACTTGGGAGAAATTCACGGCAAACAAGGCGAGCTTCCAAGGCCGTGTCCTCGAGCATAGAAGCTCCCTCTCTTCTGCGTTCGACTCGGGCCAGCCTCCAGTGTCGCTCGCCTTTATCATTCTCGAAGATTCTACAGAATACATGTCGTTCGTCTGTCATCACGCCATCTACGATGGTGTTTCAATGAGACACCTGCTCTCGGAGGTTGAGGCGGCGTCGCGCCACGAGCAACTGCCGCCTCCTCCATCTTTTAGGTCGTTCCTTCAGGAAATCCTTCCTTTGCCTCTCGAAGTAGATGATTTCTGGGCAAAACACTTTACTTCCTTTTCTCCCTCCCATTTTAACACATTGCCGCATGTAGATGACCCCGATTCAAAAGTGATATCTGGGCGTACATCCAGTAAGTCGTTCTCTTCGATCTCGTACCGACTTCAAGAGCTAGGTGTCTCGCTGTTGTCAGTGTGCCAAACAGCCTGGTCTATTACCTTGTCTATGCTGCAAGACGACAACGACGTCTGTTTTGGGGACGTCGTGAGCGGCCGCTCCATCGCCTTAGACCATATCGATACCCTCGTGGCGCCATGTTTTAACACCGTACCTATTCGGATAAATCTCTCTGGTATCAATTTCCTTCAGGAGGTTATGAAGAAATTCCAGCAACTTAATGTTGAAATTATGCCGTACCAATTCACCGGTCTACGGCGCATACAGTCGCGACTCCCATCGACGCGTCTTTTTGACTCCGTGCTGATTCTCCAACCGCGGTCTCAACCTCTAAGCGAAGATATATGGTCATTAGTGCAAGAGCATGGGGTGATGGACGTAAGTTACAATTAGAATACCATCCTTTCCACATGTGAAATTAAATTGATACCAGGTTCCTCTCGTATGCGAGGTCACCCCTTTCCCAGAACAAGATGTTATTACGCTGGAATTGCACCGAGATCCGTGAGCTCTAACCCTAGCTTTAATTCCTTTCTACTATAACACAAATCTACGTGCTTACTTGCGAATAGTTCGATATTTTCCCATCAAACCTCGCTACTCATTCTAGCCATCTTCCAGAAGGTTTTCGATGCCTGTCTAGAACACCCATCTTCGCACATTTTAACCGTTTCAATGTTGCCTACTCAGTGGCAACATCAAATCGCTCGGATATCTTCATCGCCAGAACTGCCCCGAGCGGATAAACCCGTTGCAGCTCTAGAAGAATACAGTAGCAACGAGGGCTGGACTGAACCCGAGGTGGTAATTCGTTCAGTATTATCAAGATTGGTGAAGATCCCAGAGGGGAAAATTGGGCGGCATGTGTCGATATATCATTATGGCTTGGACAGCATTGGCGCCGTTCAATTTGCCAATCTTCTGCGTCAGGAATCATGTGCCATTTCTGCGGTCGATGTGATCGAAAACCCGACCTGCGCGGGCATTGCCTCTCGCTTGACAACCGGGGATCATGACAAGGAAGCTTTTGTCTACGACTTCGACGGTTTCCAAGATGCCATTGTCGGAGGCCCAAACAATATCCCGGGCCCAGCTAACGCTTTCGAAGCATTGCTACCATGCACTCCGACCCAGCAAGGCATGATCTCTCAATTCCTTAACTCTAAGGGGGCTTACTACTTCAACTTCATAACTGTGGCCTTGAATGCCGAAGTCGACCCTCAACGGGTTGCTGGAGCATGGACCTATCTGGCAAACCGCCATCAAATACTCCGCGCTGGATTCTTGGAGGTCAACCACCAGGATACATCGTACGCCATGGTAGTTTATCCCAAAGTAGGTTTCTCAGTCCCGGTGTCAACTCGTCAGCATAGCTCCTTCAACATTTCAGAATGGCGCGCACAGGTCACTTCGAAGACTCTGGAAGCACTTATAGTGCCACCCTGGCATGTCGTCATCGTCGACGATGCACATGGTCAATCAACAATGCATCTTGCAGTACATCATGCATTATATGACGAAAAGTCCATGCGTAGATTGCTTCATGAGCTGTCAGGAGTCCTTTCGGGTGTGATAGACGGGGAACCCTTGCCAATCCAGCCTGCTCTTTCTGCGTGTATCGACCCTGCATATTCTCAGCCGGCAGAAGCATTTTGGAAAGGAAAAGCTGAAGACGTCGTAGTTAACAAGTTCCCGGAAATGGCACCTCTTCGTGTTAACGATCGAATTGCGTCGATCACATCCAAGACATGTGGTACATCGTCTGAAAGCCTTCATCGTGCCGCTACCGAGGCCGGTGTCACAGTCCGAGCTGCATTACAGGCAGCTTGGGCCCGCGTGCTCTCTGCCTATCTCGGAGAGGCATCCGTCGCGTTTGGTGTCGTTCTAGACGGTCGAACCACGAAAGAAGAACAGGATACAATATTTCCGATGGTGACGACTTTGCCTATCCTCGCACGTAATTATAATTCCAATTCTGAGCTTCTTGAATACATGATGCAGTATAATGCAGATCTACGCCGGCATGAGCGAGCTTCTCTCTCTGACGTACAGCGATGGCTCGGCCGGCCCAATAACCAGCTTTTCGACACGATAATAGGATATCAGATGGCGAATCTAGTAGAAGATAATCTACCATGGAATGTATTGGACGAAACTTCGTCAGTTGAATACGCGGTTGCCCTGGAAGTCGTCGAGACGGCATCGAATAGTCTCCAACTGAATGTAACGTATGACGCCGGCATTCTACCAATGGAACAAGCGCATATTCTTCTACGACAATTTGACGCAATACTTGTGGACCTCCTAACACAACCTCGGGGCTATGCCGACCAACTTCTCTATCGTACGCCTGACCTCTTCTCTATCCTCCCAGCGATTCATCAACAGCTTCCGTCTCCCGCGGAACTTCTCCATCAGCTTGTAGAACAGACCGCCCAGCACTCACCCACCGCTATTGCTCTCGAGTTCGTCGAAGAGCTAAGTAGCCCGATTCATCGACGACGCTGGACATATCATGAATTAGACGAGATGGGTAACCGTGTAGCCAACATGCTTTTGTTCCATAAGGTGCCGCCATGCAGCATCGTCGCAACTTGCTTTAACAAGTGCCCGGAGGCCTACTTTTCGATTCTGGGAATTCTCAAAGCAGGGTGTGCATTTCTGTCGCTTGATCCTAGCGCGCCAGTATCACGGCTCGAGTTTATCTTAGACGACTCGGCAGCCGCATGTTTGCTCATTGAATCAGAATTAAATGATGTCCTCCTGCTTGATACCACAACACCAGTGTATGTTAGTAGCGAACGCAAGCTCTCGGGGTTCCCAGCGTCGTACCAAAGGTCGTTTCGAATATCGCCATCTAATACGTGTTACTGCCTCTATACAAGCGGCACAACAGGTATCCCGAAAGGTTGCTTGATTAGCCACGATAATGCTGTCCAGGCCATGCTTGCGTTTAAGCGGCTTTTTGCCGGGCGCTGGGACTCGCATTCCAGATGGTTACAATTCGCCTCGTTTCACTTCGACGTATCAGTCTTGGAGCAGTATTGGTCTTGGTTCGTCGGCATCACCGTCGTCGCAGCGCCAAAAGACCTCATACTCAGCGACATAACAGCAACAATATCACGTTTAGACATCACTCATATTGACCTTACACCAAGCCTAGCAAGGCTCATCAACCCCGAAGAAGTGCCCAGCCTCTGCAGGGGTGTCTTTATTACCGGAGGCGAGCAGCTTCGGCAAGAAATACTGCAGATGTGGGGACCTAAGGAGGTCATATATAATGCTTATGGTCCCACGGAGGCTACCATTGGGGTTACCATGTTCCAGAGAGTGCCTACTGATGGTAGGCCGTCAAATATTGGGATTCAGTTCCCGAATGTAGGCACGTACGTCTTAGCACCCGGCACTGAATTTCCAGTGCTTAGGGGTGGCGTCGGAGAGCTGTGCGTGTCCGGTAAGCTTGTTGGTCAGGGATACCTGAATAGGAAAGATCTGACCGATGAGCGTTTCCCGGTTCTTAAAGAATACGGCGATCGTGTTTATCGCACAGGCGACCTAGTCCGTGTCTTACATGATGGCTCATTTGACTTTTTAGGCCGCGCCGACGACCAGGTCAAGCTGAGAGGACAGCGACTCGAAATTGGCGAAATAAACCATGCCATCAGGACCAGTATGCCCGGGAAATTAGCTGACGTAGCTACCTTCGTTACAAAGCACCTTGGACAAGACAGAGACTTGCTTGTTTCCTTTTTAGCTCCCGTGGCAGGCCCGTCCGTCCCCCCTAACTTACACATTTTCTCCGATCGAGGTTCTCTCGACTTGTCTCGAGCAGCGCTCGAAGCCTGTAGGGGCCGCCTTCCTGGGTACATGGTTCCTACTTACGTTTTATGCGTGCCGTTCATCCCTCTGTCGGCAAATAACAAGGCGGACATCACACCTTTAAAACACCTCTTTACAGAACTGTCTCATGACCATCTACGGAACCTTACGATGGGATCAGCCGGGCCTCAAAAGGCATTGGGTGAGAAGGAACGCTTGATAGCCCTAGCTATCTCAACTATTACGCAAGTTAGAGATACCGAGATACTCCCATCATCATCACTCTTCGAGCTCGGGATCGACTCAATAAACGTGGCGCGCCTAGCTATAGCACTCCAATCTCAGGGCTTTGCCCTCGCGACTCCATCGCTCATTTTACGTTACCCTCAGATGGACCATCTCTCTCTTGCTCTGCAACAAAGAGATTCCATCTCCCTCGAAAAGCAAGTCCTTCAGGTTAACCAGTCTATTCGCGCATGTTATAATAGGCATATCGGCATGGCTTGTAGAGTGCTAGACATTAACAAGGCAAGCGTAGAATACATAGCACCGTGTACTCCTCTCCAAGAGGGGATGATCACCAGATCAAAAACAGCCGAGACTCGATCGGTTTACTTCAATCAGTTTCAAATCGATCTAGACGCGGGCGTATCCGTCAGCCACTTAAAAGACTGCTGGAATGGCGTGTTTGCGGAGTGTGCTATCCTGAGAACAGCATTTCTCGCAACTGCTGACGGGTATATCCAAGTGGCCACTAAGCAAGAGGCCATACCCTGGTTTGAGGTTAACATAGAATGTAAAGAAATCCAAAGCTTCGTGCTAGAACGCCGAGACCGTTGGGTTGCTTCGAACCAAGACACCATACGAAATCCTATAGAGATTGACCACTTCGAAAATTGCGGGAAACAAACACTCCTACTTCGACTCTTTCACGCGGTGTACGATGGGCATACTTTCGAACTCTTACTTAGAAGGGTGAATGCAAAGTATCGTCATCAATCACTTGTACGCGGCCCTGCATTTATTGAGGTGCTGCCCCATGGGCCACTCCTCAGACACGACCGACACAGAACGTTCTGGGAGGGAATTTTCAAAAACCATACGCTTCAACCAATTCCGAACATATCGAGTGAGCTTGAGACGTCTGACGTCTCCGTCACTCGGGTTTTCCACATAAGCAGCTTAGAAGCTCGACGCATATCTCTGAGTGTGACGCATCAGACCGTACTGCAAGCTGCATGGCTAGTTACGTTGAGTCAACGGCTGGGATTTGTACCAACTATCGGCATTGTTTTCTCTGGAAGGTCTCTACTTATTGACGGCATTGAAGATGTTATTGGTCCCGTTTTTAACACACTGCCGTTCCGAGTAGACCTCTCTGGCCATACTACTTGGGCGTCTCTTGTTCAATGTGTCCAGGAGTACAATGCTTCTGTTCTTGAATGTGTACACACACCGCTTCGGAATATACAGAAATGGTGTTCCAAAGGACAGCCATTATTCGACACCCTCTTAACATTCAATCGAGAGGACGTGTTCTCCGAAGAGGTAGTGCCGTTTTGGACGTCTGTACATTCCATAGCGTCATTGGACTACCCTCTTGCTCTTGAGATAATTTTATCACCATCGCGAGACCATTCGCTCGTAGTCAACGCTGCCGCTCGAAGAAATGTTGCCACGGAAGCTAGTATGAGTCTGTTGCTAGACGAATTCGGCCAGGCCCTCGCAGCTCTCGCTAGCTCGGATAATGGTACGCCGCTTCCAAACATGTCGGCTGCTATGTTAGAGAGTTCATACAAGGTGAATCTGGATCACTCAAACGAAAGAGCCATAGACCAACCCGATTTTTTTCGAGGCAGCAGAGCACAAGGGGTTCGACGTGAGGTCGCTTCCTTGGCTGGGTTGCCAGATGAAGAAATCTTCGAGACTACAAATCTTTTCGAGCTCGGTTTGGACAGTATTGACGCCATAAAACTTGCTGGGAGGCTCAAACAACTTGGTATTCAAGTCACGATCAGCGCACTAATGAGAAACCCGACTGTGGGGGATATCGTCCTATCGCATAGTACCGCGAACATTAACGGCAGTGGTACTCAGAATCGAATGGCCAGTCTAGCAAACTCGTCTGCATTTTTGAGGGACTACCTGATACAAGAGGGGCAGGATCTTCGGAATGTCACATCTATTTTGCCGCCGACGCCGCTGCAGGACTCGATGGTGGCAGATATGTTGCTATCTGGATTCCATCGATATTTCAACCACGACGTACTGGAGATCTCACCAGACGCTGATATAAATCGGCTCAAGTCAGCCTGGGCTACAGTATATGCTAACTCCCCAATTCTACGGACTTCATTCGCCGTGGTTGATAGTCCAAGCAGTAAAGCAGCTTTCTGTCAAATTGTTCGAGATGAACCTCTTGAGTTCAAGTCAACTGCAGATCTTTCCAGCTTGAATGAGATCTCCAAAGTCATCAGCCGGGCTCAGGATAGAGCAGCAAGAACCAATGGGGCGTCGGATTTATTCCAGCTAACCCTTGCAAAAACACCAGCACATCTTTATCTAGTCCTCTCCATCGCCCACGCGCTATATGATGGATGGTCTCTCGAACTGCTCCATAAAGATGTGGAAGCTGCGTATGAAGGTCAATATCATGCACGAGTTGAATATGGGCCATTTCTTTCCCAGCTTCTTTTTGATCGTCCAGCTGCTGGTCATAGCTTCTGGGCGGACTACCTAAACGACGCTCACCCAACCATTATTGGCCCAGCTATGAGGTCGCTCGAAAATCATGAGCCGGTTATAAATCGATTAGAGCTGGTGTCGATGTTAGATCCTCAAGGCCTTAGGGCGTTGTGTCGAAGATATCGCATCACGCCACAGGTTTTAACCCAGGGATGCTGGGCGCCAGTCCTAGCTTCAATGGTCAGGTCTCTCGATGTTATTTTTGGTGTAGTCTTGTCGGGAAGAAATACCGATGAAGCTCATGGTCTATTGTTTCCAACCATGAACACTTTGCCCCTCAGGGTCGTGCTTCACGGGACGGTCGAAGAATATTTTGCCTATTTACAGGCTACGACATCTGAAATTATGGAGTTCCAGCACTTTCCATTACGTGAAGTGCAGAGGGCAGCCAAATTCAAAGGCGATATGCTGTTTAACAGTATTTTTCTCTTGCAAAACGTGAAGGAGCATGAGAATAGATCAAACCACCCCCTTTGGAGATCTATTCAAACATCATCAGCTGTCGAATATCCTGTGTGCGTCGAAATGGAAACCACAGACAGCACGGTTCTCTGGCGCATAGCTTGTGACGATCGATATGTGACTTTTCATGATGCGAATCAAATCCTGAGAGACGTAGATCGGATCCTACGTTACTTTTCGGAAGATCATACAGACGTCATTGACTTTGACCATGCGTCTGAGATGGTATCTCTCTGCGGTCTAGAGCCTTTCGAATTGGGCAACCGTATCAATGACGGGGTAGAGACAACGTCAAGGGATACGCCACCATGGGACGCTAATTCCGCCAGCCTAGAGTCGCCTGTGCTGGAGGTTTTATCAGATATTTCCGGAGTAGACAGACAGGCTATCGACCTTAACCACTCAATTTACCATCTCGGACTCGATTCTATAAGTGCCATCAAGGCATCTTCCATGCTCAACAAACGAGGTCTAGACGTTTCTGTTCGGGGTTTGTTGGAGGCAACCTCGATCCGTGACCTTCTGAACAAACGAATAGGGCGCACCAACCAAGCGCTAGATAGCCCTCCCGATGAGCCATTACGGTTAGAGAAAGTCCTGGGAAAAGCCGAAATGAAAACCCTTATGGAGAATATCGGGGTGGATCGCAATGAAATAGAGACCATCCTCCCAGCTCTACCCATACAAATACATATGTTAAGCGTCTGGCAAAACACAGGTGGGCTTCTGTTCTTCCCTCGGTTCAAGTTCAGTATCTCTGGCAAGATAAACCCCGACATGGTATCAAAGGCTTGGTCTACGCTAGTCGCCGAAAATTCAATGTTCAGAACGCGCTTTGCCGCTACTGGGTCTACAGATATTCCATTCGTCCAGGTCGTCACGAAGCCGAGGTCGATAGATTCTGTCGGGCAGGTTACATGGAATTCTATGCAAGACAAATGGACATACGAGTCGGCTGCAACGCCGTTTCTTTCTATTCGCGTCCATAATTCGCAACTAGATGGATCTTATTTGCATCTTTATATCCATCATGCCCTGTACGATAGCGTCAGTCTGCCAGCAATGATAACCCGCTTCTCGGAGTTGTGCGATAATTTATCCGCGCCATGTCTAAGGTCTTCTTACCGCAGATGGTGTGAATTCATCTCTAATCACTGCGCTACCGAAGTTCGGCTACGAAGGGAAAAGTTCTGGTCTTGGTATCTTCGACACGTAAACCTGACGCACTTGCTAGATCAGCAGACACCAGTAGCAGCCGACCAAAAGGCTACACAAGTCGTAGAGCTCAGACGCAGTGCGGTACGATGCGTGTCAAAGCTCAAGACGATAAGTTCGACCCACGGAGCGACGCTACAGGCACTCTTCTTTGCGGCGTACTCCATGACTCTAGCAGTTTTACAGCGCTCCGCCGAACTAGGAAGAGAGGATCAGGACGTTGTATTTGGGATTTATCTTGCGAACCGAACAAGCTTTGGTGGTCTCGAAGAGGCGCCGTTTCCGACACTTAGTATTGTGCCTCTTGTTGTCAGGAAACCGCTGACCCGATCGGCCACTGATTTGGCCGTTGATATTCAGAAGGATCTGCTCGAAATTGGTAGGTTTGAGAACTCCAGCGTAGGTCTATGGGAAATATACGACTGGACTGGTGTACAGATCGAGAGTTCCGTCAACATCCTACCTGCTTTGGGGGATTCAACCACCGCCTACACGAAGCGCAGTGTTACAATGACCGAGACGGTTGGTAAGCCGGAATCAACCCCTGAAAGTAACAACCCGTCATGGAGCCTTGCACAGCCGAGTGCGAACCTCGCGTCGCAGAACATGGCGAGGAAAGCATTCATAGTGAGTTGTATTTCATTAACTTTCATGACAATTAGAAGTATCAAAACGCTAATCATGAACCCATCGATAGCACACAATAGATATCGAAGTGGCCATTCATGACGACACAATGGATATTGGCATTTTCTGTCCATCTTCCTTCTCGGAGACCAATGCTAAGAGCTTGATCGAGGATCTCATCGCTAGATTAGATGCTATGTGTTTGGATTCGACAAGCGAAACTCTGGTTAAATGTTAATGGACGCAACCAGCAGAACGGATACTTTGATCTTAGTGATACTACACAGATGAAAGATAGAATATTTAGTATGCTAGAGATACAAATATAATCGCGCTGATTTTCACCGGCTCTCTCGTTCGCCGGGGATATATCGCCCTTAGTATGTAAGTATCATACGATCCCACTGCATATCTATTTTTTTTTGGTATTCTCTCGATATAACGTTGCCGATGGGTTATAATCCCTGAGATGAGGTAGAAGCGGCATTGGAATACGAGAAAGAAAAACGTCGGCCATCGTCAACCCCATAAAAGTCAAGGGCGTGTGAACTACGTCGTCGCACCATGTCTTGTCAATAACCCCCATCTAGTCACTATATACCTACCTACCTAGGTAGGTAGTCAGTAATTACATAAGGTAGGTAGTAGTGGTGTTTACGAACTTGCCAAGCTGACTCCTAGATGGCCTGCTAGGGATTAGACCGACGAGTTAGTTACGAGGTCCCTTATGAAGCTGCCGTATAGGTAACGTTAGGGCCGTTAATATGTTAGAGACGAAGGAATAAGACGGCCCAAGGCGGAGAAGAACTCAACAAAAGCGTCGGTGAAGAGGACCACTTGTTCGGAAAAGAGCAATCCCTTGATAATGCTGACATGATGTTACCTACCTACCTGTTACCTACACGCGGACAACCAGAATTCATAGCATAGTGCCAAGGCCAGGATGTTGGGGGTTAAGTGGGATAATGCTTAGTAGCAGTGGCACGTTACCTACCTAGGCTTTAATAGCTGCCCTGTCGTTGAACCGTACAAGAAGCAGCGGAGCCGCTATAAGACATCTCCATTGCGCAATATGTGATGGGACTATTGGTAGATGGTATTAGGTACGTAATTCAGACTTTCGCAATGCGTACCTATTTTGCATACCAGGCAGGTAGGTAGGTAGGTACCTAGGTAGGTATCACATTCTGGGGAAACAAGGTAATGCGTGGAGAGTGCTAGGTATTAGAAATAATTTCTCGCTGCCTCTGGATCGCCCCAAGGATGGTTATGCGCTGCAACGCGTCCATTACAGCAGGTGATCTAAGCTAGCATCCACCTCGTTCGAATCTCGTGTCGTGGTTGTTATTGTGGTTCGGTCACATGCCGTATATACATACATAGTAGGCGTGAGATGGATAATGCAGCACCTCGACGAGGTAAAAGAGATAGAAAGGCAGGAAGCTCGATAGGTCGGGAACATCAGTAAGTCGATAAAGCTAATAAGGTACCTATATCATATCCCATTCGAGGTTGGTTAAAGCTGCAATACCTACCGCGGTTCATGCCTTAGCTGCCTTACTTCTCTAGGAAGGTCTACAAGACGAGAGAGACAAGGGCCAATCAATTCCAAAAGCTTTAGAGTTGTATTATTGGCCTTGACCATAGGTTTAAGCGCGTTCATCCCACAGCCAAGACCAGCTATAATATAACCTTGGAACGATGTCTTAGGTAGCAATAGAGGCGTTAATGTCCGAGTCACCTCCCATATAGGTACAGATACATAATAGTAGAGGTATGTAGGCAGATTTAGGCCGTGGACGAGTGACAGCATCCCTAGGTGGTCCTGATATGCAGATGTGTTCCATCTACCAGGCTGACAGTGAATCGAATCTTCTTATCTCGACAGGCCCTAGCGTATTAAATATATAGCACATCACTACCGGTCGATGAGATTGTGCTTCCTTGTCCGCCAAGCTGTAGATTGCGACATTGGTGCAGCGGAGGTCAGCCGATATGCCAAGGCTGGCCTCACTAACCTTGACAAGAATGTGCCATGGTCAAGAGGTCTGCTCAAGGCATGATGAATAGTATTAGAGGCATTCTTAAAATGGAAGTCGGTTTAGGTAGGTAGACAAGACAGCCATAGGTAGACAGGCAGGCAACCATAAACAACCCCCGAATGGCCTAACTACTTACTTACTTACCCTACCTTAGGCTGCTATCTATCTAGGGTATCTTGGAGAAAGCTCGCAGAGCCTTTTGTCACCCCCTCCCTCCCTTCCTCTCTACCTGCTTTCCTCCCGATGCGCTTCAGCAGGCCCGGATACTCGACATATAATAGCTGCGATGAAAGAGTATGGCGATACATCCCAAGGCTCGCAAATGCCTACATAGTACTAGGTAGTAGAGAAGACCGATCGTTGCCATCAAGGATGTATCAGGTTAGGTCAACAAGCGCCGGAGCTAGTTGCGCAAGAGGCAGAAACCCGCCTAGGGAGTTTGCCGTATCGTAAAATTGAAGCCCTCCAGACAGACCAATCCGGCGCTATTTCGTCCCACCCATCTCTCCGATGCCTTGGCATGCCAGCAAGCTGGTCTACCGTGCTCAGGGACCTACTTTGAACGTCATGAGCCCCTTGTCAAGACGTGCCGTATACCACTGCAACCGCTAATCACTTTCCTTTCGTGAACTCGTATCCGGCAGGGGGGTGGGCTATCAAGCTTCTCGTGCATCGCCGCCAATGGCAGTAGTGCGAGTGCACTTCGAAGACCTTCTCGAACAGAGGCATGTCTGCAAGAAAGACGCCCGGACGATGGGCACACGACCGCAGTCGGCGGGGCAGGCAGACCAAGGCATGTTCGACCCCAACGCTACCTACGATAAGCACCATGTCCATCAACGACCATAGACATCCTCGAAATAGGAAGCTCAGTGAAGATGGGTATCAAGACCCCAGCCGAGACTCAGTTGCTGCGAGCTATATAAGGCTCGACGCCGGGCTGTCGAAGAGCCATCAGCAAGCCCGAACATACCAGGCCACCACCGCTGCTGCTTCCTCCTCATCATGATCCGATCGCTATTCGTGCTCGGCCTTCTCGGCGCATCGCTGCCCGTCCATGGCCACCCTACTCAGCCCTACAAGGCTGGGCTCCGGCGTCGGACAGTAGATCTCAACGCATACCGCCTCAAGGAGACGGCTGAATACACCAACAAGGATGCGACCAGCGCTAACAACGCCGTGCGTCTTCTGAAGCGGGATTCGTACGTCGACACCGCGACCGAGCTCGTCAAGAGCATCGCCCCCGGCGCTGAATTTCGCCTGGTCGATGACCACTATGTCGGTCAGAACGGCATTGCGCATGTCAACTTCAAGCAGACGGCGCATGGTTTGGATATCGACAATGCCGATTTCAACGTCAATGTGAGTCCCAATGGCGATCGGCAGAAGTCGACCGTCCAATACTGATGCTCATTAGATCGGCTCTGACGGGAGCGTCTTCTCGTACGGTAACTCATTCTTCACGGGCGCCATCCCTGAGGAGAGCCCGCTGAAGAAGCGAGAATTCTCGGATCCCACGCAGGCGCTCTCGGGAGCCACCAAGATCTTGGAGCTGCCGGTGACCGGCGAGGCATCCGCAGAGGCCACCGATGGAACCGAGGCCTTCGTGCTCAAGGGAACTTCGGGGGCGATGAAAGACCCCGAGGCCCACCTGGTCTACTTTGTCAAGCCCGATGGTGGCCTCGCCCTCACGTGGAGGGTAGAGACAGACATCCTCGACAACTGGCTGCTGTCGTACATTGATGCGAATACCAACGAAGAAGTCCACGGCGTGGTCGACTACGTCGCCGAGGCTACATACCTCGTCTAGTAAGCGCAAGCGGATTCCCCTCCGAGTTTTCGTTCCTAATGTCTCTTCAGCCCGTGGGGAACGAATGACCCCCAAGAGGGTGGTGGCCGTGAGGTTGTGTCGAACCCGTGGGACCTCCATACTTCCGAGTTCACCTGGATATCGGACGGAACAACTAACTACACAACAACTCGCGGGAGTAAGTCTACACCCAAATCATCAGTTTCATACCTAGTTTGCGTGGGGATTACCTTCATGGGTCTGCGCTCGAAAGATGGCGACTGACTTTGAGATCTATCGACAGACAACGGCATCGCACAGACCAACCCCGACGGTGGGTCGGACTACCTCAACAACTACCGCCCCGACAGCCCGTCTCTCAAATTCGAATACAAGTGGGATGCGACCTTGACGCCGCCCTCAACCTACGCGGACGCCTCCGCCGCTCAGCTCTTCTACACGGCGAACACGTACCACGACCTGCTGTATGACCTCGGCTTTACCGAGGCGGCAGGCAACTTCGAGACGAACAACAACGGACAGGGTGGCAAGGGCAACGACTTCGTCATCCTCAACGCTCAGGATGGCTCCGGCACCAACAACGCCAACTTCGCCACGCCCCCCGACGGACAGAACGGACGAATGAGGATGTATATCTGGACGCTGTCGACCCCCTACAGGGACTGCGCCTTTGAGGCTGGTGTGATCATCCACGAATACAGCCACGGATGTAAGTGACCAAACAATCATCGGCCCTCTCGCGAGGATAGGTCCCTAGACCTAGGTAGCCGGGGAGCCCATATAGCTAACCTCTTCTTCTTCTTCTAAATCAGTGTCCAACCGCCTGACCGGTGGCCCCGCAAACTCGAACTGCCTAAACGCGCTCGAGTCTGGCGGCATGGGTGAAGGCTGGGGTGACTTCTTCGCGACGGCCATCCGCCTAAAGCCTGCGGACACTCGGGAGACGGACTACAGCTTAGGCGCGTGGGTCTATAACGATCCCGCAGGCATCCGAACCTACCTGTACTCAACCGACCTCAAGGTCAACCCGTACCAGTACACGACGCTCAACACGTACAACGAGGTTCACGACATCGGCGAGGTGTGGGCCACGATCCTGTACGAGGTCCTATGGAACCTCATCGATAAGCACGGCAAGAATGACGGCCCCAAGCCCGAGTTCGACTCGAACGGCGTCCCGACCGACGGAAAGTACCTGACTCTCAAGCTTGTGGTTGATGCCATGGCCCTGTAAGCGTTCTAACCCACCCGTACTGCCACGAGAATAAGCCACGGCTGACATTGTATGCCCCCTAGCCAACCTTGCAACCCCAACTTCGTGCAGGGACGTGATGCGATCATCGACGCCGACAAGGCGCTGACCGGCGGCGAGAACGTCTGTGAGCTGTAAGTAGACCATCTTCCAAGTACCGGCAGCATGATGACTAACACTTGGGGGTTCAGCTGGACTGCCTTTGCCAAGCGAGGACTCGGCCAAGGCGCCGTATACTCGAGCAGCCGCCGCACGGGAAGCAACGCGATTCCTTCTGGAGTCTGCTAGATGCGTCCCAAGCTGGGATTATGTATACCTTCTATTTCGACCCAAGTAGTTTGTTGGTTCGCGGGGAACTTCCGGTTGTGGTGGCTCGTTATAGAAGATAGCACCAAGGAATCTATACGGCATTTTGGTAAATTAGCCCTCAACTAAGTTATACAACTGGTAGGAACCAACTATATGAGATAGTTAATTTAAGTGCCAATGTACCTCCTACTATTTTCGACTTTATAGCCGCTTTATAGCTTTCCATAAGATGCTTAAGTCAATACACGGAGAATAGATTTGATTAAGTAAACCACCTAAGTACCCTTAGGTACCTATATAGAAAGTAGGTGTCAAGCTCTGCAAGGAGATTATATATAGTGGGCGGTGGCGCTCTACATAGTCCATCAAGGTACACAATTTCAGTCGCCCGAAAGCATCACGTCCTGACATCTAACAACCAACTGCCTAATGTAGATGGTAGCTGTCGTCAGCCGATAGCTTCTAGGAGTTATAGACTGTACTATCAGATGGCATCCCCTCGTCTCGCAAGCAAATGCCCGTTCGACTTATACATAACGTAAAGCTAAACTAACTAGGTAGGTAGGTAACCGAAGAGAATTGCCTCGGACCAAGTTGTACAGTAGGTAGGTACGTCAAGTGCAAAGGCGTTTAGGAGGAGAAACCGGACTCGGTCTCGTATAAGCCGGACTAAAGATTCTTAAAGATTCTTAAAGAATCTATCCATCTCGTCACTAATCCAGTTCGACCTATTTGTAATGTCTTGGACAGACCAAAGTCCTTCATCAGTGACATAGCCGTGTATGAAGCGAGCAGGAATCCATTCGAAATACGTGTTTCTCACATGGACCTCTCTCTCGCCAGTCGAACTGCTCCGAACATTACCCAAGACATCTTCAATAACTCCGGCGCCTTTGACGTTCCCTTTCCAGGACCGGATCAGCTCTTCCCGATCGTTTTCTTCAGCCACGTGGTCCTCCATCGTGCCGGGGCAGGCTATTTTTTCCGTCTCACTCAATATAACTACTTTTGCGCCGGGCGCCACATACCTTTGACATAGAACAACAGGCAGTGACCCAATTTTCTAGCAATGTCGTCAATATCTGGCATAGAGTTTTAATAAACCCATATCGATGCCCCTTAGAGGATGTTTTCGACCAGGGAGGGAATGAAGAATGAATAAATAAATAAAATATATGTTGACCTACGTTACTGACGTCGCCTGCCGCACTTATGCGGTCGGCTCCAAGTACGACGATATCGACGGCCTTGGCTGCTAGGGCCGCAGAAGCATCTGTGTAAAGTGTTACCGCTAACTCTGTAGACTCGTCTTCAACTTCGAGCAACTTTGAGGCTAGGGTTACACCTTCGTAGAGAGGTCTCGATTCCAGAATACGAAGGTCGAGCGATAGACCTAGGTTAGTAGCAGCCCGCAAAAGGCAAGCCGATATAGTAGAGCTGTAGGACAATGTGAGTACGGAGATAGTCTTCTTCGACCCCGTAGTTTGAAGGACATTTCGACGGAGGTAGTCGGTGAATGTGTCACAGATGCGTTCAGTCGTATAATTACGCCGGGCCAGCTGATTGTCAATGGACTCGATCATCTGCCGAATCTTTTCTGGCGACGATAGATCTTGGCTGAATATAGCCTCAACCCGATCGAGTACCTTAGCGATAGCGCTTGTGATGGCGGCACCCATGCTTTCGCGGGCCTTACAGATATGCCACGCGGCCATTCGGACGGTCGCCCACCAGGTAGCATCAACAGCATGGGAATCCATCTCTAATATGAGGGTTTTCAGGATCACGACGGCGGCGTCGGCGAGCTGTCTGGCGCCACTCTCGTGGTCGTCTCGCAGCCGTTTTAAGCCAGACGTGAATGCCTTTCCTGCTTTCGGCCCCAGTGAATACTCGGGCCACACCCTTCGCAGGCTATTTACGAGTTTCGGCACGCCACCGAACTCATGGGATTCGCTTACGTCTAACGGGTTGAACCATTCGAAGCCCTCGTGCTCCCAGTCGATGGTGATGCCCTCTTCACCTTCGCCCCCTTCGGCCTTTTCCTTGAGGCGGAAGGCAAAAGGGTTAATAGTCCACTCACGGCCGATTGCTTCGTCGGTGAAAGTGTAAGGCTTGCCAACGCGAAGAAGTTCGATGGAGGAGAGAGTCAGACCTGTCTCCTCGTTGATCTCCCGCAACGCAGTAGCATAGGGACTGGCGTCATCCTTCTCGACACTACCGGATATAGGGGCTAATCTGTGCTGGTAAGTACTAACTTTGCCGCTGCGTCTGAACAGGGCGACTTGGGTCTGCTTCTCGTCGCCGTCGGGGAGTTTGAAAAGAAACGACCCAGCAATGGATCGCTTCTTGAGCACGGCCTTCCCGTTTGTCGAAGTCGAAGTGCTCGAAGCCATGTTGCGCTTCCAATGAAGTAGAGGTTTGGAGCGAGATGAGGTTAGGAAATATCGAGAAGAGGTAGCGAGAGGTATATTAGGGGAAAAGGCGCCATTATACATTCCCGGGTGGTCACTTTATATCATGTACCTGGTAAGTGTAGATGATCATAAGACTTGAGTGTAGATGGTCAGGGGTTTGGTGGTACGTTTAAATAAATCGTGATAATCGCATGCCATCCATCTTCTACCTACCTAATGTATATGTACCTACCTACCTACCTAGGTAGGAGGTATAACATAGTAGACTGTATAACGATATGGAGTTCGGAAAATGATCGCGGGGTTTCTTCCAAGGTTATTATTAGTTACCTAGGTAGGTACCTAGGTACATATAGCTACCTACCTCCTAGGTACCTACACTAGGTACACGAACCTAGGTACCTAGGTAGGTACCTAGTTACCTAGGTACTTCCAAAGGTTGTCTGACAGCTTTAAAGAATAAGAGGAATCCAAACTTGCATTGCAATCTGTAGATGTATAAACAATCCGATTTATTCTCCTAGGTATGTCAATAGATAGATAAATAGTACACTTTTTATGCAGTCCCCATCCCGCTAAAACCCAATGATAGATAAAATCAATAAACCACCAAAATCCAAACACCCTTTCCTTTTTATCCTCTCCCATCAAGAATCATTATATCACATACCTACCTACATTCCTAGGTGCACAGGTAGGTAATATATGAAACCATCGGGTATATACCTAGGTATATATATATATTGGGGGCCGGGATTAATTGCTCAACGCGGAAGAATAAAAAGAGAAACCAATAAATAAATCAATCAATAAATAAATAAATAAAAAGAAAACATTAGAAAAAAAAAAACAATTCCATATTCCCATGTTAGTTGTTAATAATAAATTAGGGCAAGAGTTCAAAGAAAAGAAGCTTAGTTAGGCTAGGTAGACAAGCCTCATACACTTTGCTCTCCCTGATCACCTTCTCCGGCGTTCTCGAACTTGTTGTACGGCCTGTTTCGCAGCGCTTTCCGGATCACCGTCTCCGGCCGCTGCGCCCATACGCCGTAGGCCGAATCGCTGTGGGGGTATAACACCTTATTCCTCGGGTTTTTGACGAATTCGGAGAGGCGTGGCTTGGGACGCGCCGCGATGGTCTCCATGTCCTCTACGATCTGCTGGCAGAAGAGATCCAGAGGCAAGTCGTTGACGTCGTTGCCGAAAGGGTTCTCGATCTCGTGCCCGATGAAGAAGATACCGAGGATGATGTAGGATGCGGCAACGGTGGCCGGAATCGTGATCCAGTCAAGCTCCAGAAGCAGCTGGAACGGGAGGAGGAATACGTAGATCCAGGTGATCTGCGAGATGGCGATGGCGTAGGCGATTGGGAGCGGCGTGTTGAGAACACGCTCCGTGTTGACGAGAACATCGTTCAACGCCTGAAGGCTGTTGTCTATGGGGGGAGGGTTCCGTCAGCAAGTGTGCACGCTCATTCAGCCAAACTCCAACTTACAAGCAGCGGTCTGTTGCATCCCGACAGGCAATTGTCCATTGAGAGAAAGTTCGTCCACGTAAGCGGTCAGGTAACAGAGAATCTCCAGCGGCAGGTTTCCAAGAGGACTCTGGGCCTTCTTCATCAGCTTCCGCGGGTTCGATGCTGCAAATGACAATCCGAGATTCTCTCCTACTGCCTTGAACATTCCCGACTTCGGCTTCGTCGTGTTTTCTTGCGTGGCAGATCTGGCAAAGGTATCGATGTGGTCGACCAGCTCCACGAGGTCGTCGTAATACGTATACGGCTCGAACCGGAGCTTGTGCTTTAGGCTCACGGCGAATGCCACCACGAGGTTCATGGCGGTCCTAAGCTTGGTTAGGGAACCGGCGCGGATTTGCAATTGGAATCGGTGGAGGGAGCTCACAATTTTGCTAGAAGGTCCTCCTTCTTGGAACCCTCGCGCTCGACGGCATGCAACCAGAAAACTCGGCCGAGCCCCTGGCAGGTGAATATCAACTGGCCCCAAAACTTCCTGCCCTCTGCGTATCGCTCATACGCCGTCGAACTACGGAAGGACAAGCCCAGCCCGACGACGAAACCGGTGATGGTGAGCAATATAGAGCTGATGCCCAGGTTGACATTTGGAACCGTCTTCGACACGACGGTCACGAGGCTTGCCCAGGCAGCTACGACAAGCAGCGGGACAATCATCTTAGGGAGGATGCTGCCGTGCATCTGCATGAACAGAGGCCATTTCGAATGCTTGGATAGGTCACGAGGTCCCGTCTATACGGAGAAGCGTCAGCAATCATGTTGAACTGACGGGATTAGGGCATAGGTGTGACGTACGAAATAGCCGTCCAGGTCCATGCTCGTGTTCCTCCGGCTGAAAGGATTCGGCGTCGCTGTTTGCCGCCGTGGGGACATGGGATATTCCTCTTCTTGAACGGCGTGCGGGTTCTTCTGCTGCTGCTCGCTGGGGACGTGCTGCGGAGCTGGTTGGCCATCATCCTGATGAGCATGAATCGTGGTACCCGAGTCCTCCGACATCGTGCAATGAGCTCGGGAGTTGGGAGCGAGTGGAGAGATTCGAAAGTAGAGGTCGTGATCGGCAAAGACTAGTATCGCGCAATTCCTGGGGAATCTACAGGATATTACCACGAACAATACACTACGCACCTCGGCAGATCACAGTATGGTAGTACCCACGTATCGAGGTTACGAATTGGAACCTGCCAAAGTAAAATGGGATGAGTGAAAACAAAAGATCAATGTAGGTAGAGGTCTAGGTTGGAGATCAATGATCGGGAGAGAAAAGCAAGTTCACGACAGACCTAGAATAGGTATCTCCTTGTCGAATCTACTCCCCTGCACTTCAGGGGATGTGCGAAACATCGCGGCTTTAAATCATATGTGTTTGCTTCAAATTGTGAGCTGTCAGCCCTAGATTTCGTCGAAGCTCCTGCCTGGGCAGTAATCTTTTGCATGCCCCTGTCGTCGTCTCGCCTGGCAGGGTCAGGGTCCTTTCATACTAGGGTATCACTTTTTAAGATCTAGTGTACTATGTAGGTAGTCAGCACTCTAGTGGAGCTAATTGAAACAGGAAGAGGTTCTCAAGAAGGCCAATCGGAAGGAGCCTCATAGAATAGTGAACGAATTAGATGCTACAAGCCAACGTGGACTTTCGACCGTTCCTAGAATAGGACCTTGGCAGCGCAGGGGAATACAACCTAGCTAGCTTAGCTTTTTGTATCATGAGGTAGTATTATATCTCCTGCCCGATTCTCCCGCCGTGTACCTGAGGAGTTTCAAAATAATCAATCCAAGAGAAGAAGAGGTATTAGTTGAGGATAAATACAAGACAACATCAAAATCGTAGAAGCTACCCTTCTCACTAGGTATCTCACCTCGATGGGAATCGGAGACTTTGAGGCAGAGAGAGGGGGACGCGTGCGTGTGCAATTTCGAATACAATTCTAGAAATACGAACACCATGGGCACCTTGGCCCGCATGGTCCAGCTGAAGAAACGATCCTAGTAAGTGGCCGTTAAACGGGATCGATCCTCTAAAACGTATGGTCCAGAACATCCCGAAAATATATTAAGGAACAAGAAGCTCCAAAGGATTTTTAGTAGTTTGTACTAGGTAGGTGCGTGCAGTCATCAAACTTCACGATGGATTTCTAGCTTCCTTCAAGCTGAAAGTTATTCAACAGTTTGCAGGAAACCATCACCACAGCGAAGTAATCCATGGTTTTATACCTAGATACCTATTTATAAAACATTGCATTAGTACTAAACTACCCCTAGGTAGGTATATGTATGTAAGAAATGTGTGTCTTTTAGGTAGGGATTATTCGAGAGAAACCTGATGGAAAAGGTTGTCATTGAAATTGAATATATCTACATAACATATACTAAAACCAACAGAGACGCGCACACATACATGCTGAACCAGAGCGGTGAAGCTCCCTAGGGGTAGAGATGGCCACGTAAGGCATATATATTCAAAAACTAAGAACTAAAAGAGTGGTGGTCGATGGTGAGTGTGCTAAAACCTACCTACTAATCGAGAAAGCTATTCAATATAAATGCTCTGGTTTAATACACTACACTCATATTTCATACCCTTAGACATTCACCTCAAGTCTTAGTGAAGAACGTGTAGGTAGGTACCGAGGCACAATTCGTTAGGCATTCCGCCGGCATTTTTTAAATCGGCATGCCCTCCAGTTCGTGAATTCAACAATCAAAAACACAAACACATTGAAATGGGAGTCATGACTGATTCGGGAGGTTTCGGCATAGCTGATTTTTCCTCACATGCACTTGATATTGTTCTCAAAGCCCTCTACTACCTGGGTACGTAAGACGTCCTATACGTCAACACAAGGGCTAGGCGCTCTCCATCCCAGCCAAGACGTTGCAAACATGAAATATACCATACATACCTACTTCGAGACCCTTTAGCCGTCTTCAACCCTATAAACATATATGTAATGCCCAGCCGTTCACTATATGCAGCGTGCCCTATTTGAAATGACACCCTTGTAACTCCCATGAATGAACCGACAACTCTACGAGCCTGGTGTCCTCGCATTCTGTTGTATGATGCATGAAACCAAAGAGAAGGAAACCCTAAAGCCTGAATGATGACTACCGAGCCACCGAGTGAGTCCGGTCCTTGTCCTCTCGGTCCTTCTTCTTCTTAAACAAGGCCTTGAGCATGTTGTCCTTTTTAGGACGGAGTACCGCATTGATAGAGTTCTCTCGATCGCTACGCCCGTCGTCGATCGCCTTGACCTCCACCTTTTCGGGCCGCTTGGATTTAGAGGTAGAGGTACGCTCTGTCTTGTCGGTACGATGACTTCGGTGACTCTGAGTACTTCGGTGGCTGTGGTGGCTGCGATGGCTGCCTGCCTCGCTCGCACCGTCAGCCTCCTTGAGGCCAGCGTTGCTCTTCTGCGACTTGTGGCTTTTCATCGTCTTATTCGTCTTGGTTGTTTTCGATGTCCGGCTAGTCCGGGTCGTGCGGACGCTGCGTGCATCATCGCCGCCGTGCTGGCTGCGCATCGCGCGATCAGCTTCGGGGCTGATAAGCTCGAGATCGGCCTGCTGATCCTCGCCGAACGGAACGATGCCTCGTCGCCAGTTCTCGATGGTGCTCAACTCCTCTTCGATGACGAGAGCCTCGTCGAAGCCCTCGCTTACTTCCGTCTCCGGGTACGGATACGGATACGGATACGGGGATCTGTCGGCATCATCGGCTGGACCCGGTTGATATGCCGAGAAGGCCATCGGAGAGACGGCGGCGTGCCCCGCCTCTTTGACCTCCTGGATGCGCTTGACGATCTTCCAGCCTCCGAACATGACCACTGTCACTCCGACCGTCACGCCAGCGGCGATCAGGAATTGAGGGCTCGCCAGGAGAGCAAAGATCGCAGGACTGCCACCCTTGATGACGGTAAGGAAAGATGGCGACATCTTTCCAAGCAGCGCGGAGAGTTCGGCGAGCGTGAGGGCGACGGCGGCGGCGGCGTCCGGGTTTCCCTGTAGATGTTGAATGATATGTGTCGCGGTATGGTGCAAGCATTGAGCTTCCGTGAGCAGCTTTTCGATTTTCCCCATCAAATCTCGCGCCTCGCACTCTTTCTGGGCGGTCTTGTAAGCAGGGTCTAGGTCGACTCTCTCCTCGAGGTCTGGAGGGAGATCTCCATATGCCAAGTTCATGTCAATTTCCTTCCCCTTTCCCCTCAAGGCTGGATCGGAAACTGATCGGGGTACAGATATGGTGCGCATCGAGGCCACAGAATGAGGCTCGTCCATGTAGATGGGCATTGTTGGCGCATGCGCTAGGGTTGGGCGGCTCAATGCCATGTCTCTGGGGGAGGTTTCCGCATACGGGGAACGGTACGCGACAGGAGGGCGCGAAGGGGCGGTAGACGACACCTCGGAAAGAGTCTGGAGGTTGGTCTCAGTTAAGGCAGGCCTCGTCTGCGAGGCGGATCGTTTGGAGTTCCTCGAGCGGTAACTTCTATGGGAAGTCGCCTGAGAGGCGCCATCATCGTGAGATGATCGCCGAGGCCACCCGCCATACTCGACTCCGTCGTAGTAATGCGGTTCAGTCGGCACGTCGAATGTCTCGCTGCGCTTGACCGCACGTTCTGCTTTGATGGCCGCCTTCTTTTCTTGGTAAGAAGCCTTGGCCTCTTTTAGTACGCTTATCAGGTGTTTGCCCTATAGAAAGTCGTAATCGTTAGGTTGCGCATATCTAGAAGATATAGGAGCGAGATTTGCTTAAAAGAGCCGAGCTTGATGTGGATGAAGGGACAGATATTTGAGATATTTTCTGCGGGGCGTCTGTGGAGATGCGTCCGTGGTGTAGATATAATAGTGCTAGTAATGCTGGTAATAGGAAATGGGAAATAGGAAATAGGAAATATGTAGGTAACAAGATCCCAGGTAAGGTATCTGAGCGTCGAAGGGCCAACTTACATTGCTAATTATCTTCCCCGACGAGTTCACAATAGTGACAATTTCCACCGGCATTATGAAAACACTTAATCCTCTCACAAAGTTAAAAATAGGCAGGACAAGAGAGAGAGAGGAAGAGAGATGCTTTTTTATTTAGTTACTTATTTATGAAATAGCGGAAGAGAAGATGAGGCGGGAGCACAACCGGCTAGCTGACCAGCACGGTTGTCATTCGTCTGCCAGGACAACACGCGGCGGTGAAGGGATCGCTAAGCATTGACGGGGTAATAAAGTGGAAATAGGAGGCCTAACGTAGACACATTCGATGGCACTTCGGATGCGGAATAAGAGTTTATCTATATACCTACTGCAAAGGAAGCGGATGAACCAGACATTATATGAGGAAAGGCAAAAAGGGAAACGCCTAGGTAGTTCCCAGCAAGTCTCTAGTAAGAGTCCACACGAGGGCAAACAGCGCATCCGAATCATCGGCCTCGAGGGGGAAAGTGTTGGTGATTGGCTGAATAGGGGGGGTTGATCAGGCGTGATTGCAGCGCTTCGACTGCACCACGTTGTTGAAGGCCTTCTGATGACCCAGGACGCATGAAGGAACAAGCGAGATCAGTACCTAGGTAGGTAGGTAGGTAGGTAGGTATGCAAAATGATGTTATCCTTTCTGTTCGCAGGCCCAGTTTAGTTTCCATTATACTGCAGCTGCGCAAACGAGATGGCGTACCACCTTGCGGTAGCTTTTGCAATCCCAATGGTTCGGATCATGGAATGCAGTTTGGAGGCCGCATAGAAAAGGGGGGAACCGTATATATAGACGCATACGTACGTACCTAATGGACAGAATAAGACAAGAGACCTACGACGCCACCAATTCGGGATCAGGCAGAGCCAGAGACAAATGAAGCATACCTACTAGGTACCTCTACCTGTTTTACCTACCTATACGGCAGATTCCAATTGATAAGTTCATCAGGGCCCATCTAATCTACCTAGGTACCTAGGTAGGTAGTACCTAGTCGCAGGCCAACGCGCTCAGCGCGTTCGCCTCGTTACTATGCTAGATAGGTGCCTACCTAGGCTGCTAGGTAGGAGGTAGGGATACGTAGCAGAGGACGGGTGAAATAGGTACTGCTGATCGCGGGAGGAAGAGGCCGGGCGGCGCTGTCAATCAGGGCAATCGGGCAGCGCTCACTCGCTTGGCCTCTGGTAGGTAATAAGCAATCTGGCGAAGAAAAAAAAGCAGGGCTTCGAATGGAGACAAGTGGCGGCTATCGTGACCGCCCAATCGCTCAATCAAGCCAACGATTCCCTCCTCCTCCCCCTCCCCCTAGCGCGAGGGGACGGGAGGGGACGGGAGGGGAATTGTACACTAGCTGGCTAGGTAGTAGATGAGCATGGGATGACAGCGGCTCTGACGGGAGGATGCCCGCGGTAGAAAGCTAGGGCTAGGTAGAAGACCTTTATCATCTCTTTGACTGACTGGCATATTACTATGTAATGTATTGAGGCGAGTCGCTTGATCCACCTCGCACCTTGCAACTCGCATGTCCTCTCATCGTAAGAATCCGATAAATAACTGTCGTGCGGTGTTTTTCCACTATTATGTATGTAAGTGGGCTCTCCTCCCTGTCCACCGCTATGATGATCCCGGGTTTTAGATGGAAACGTCAGTACCTACACTAGACTGCTATACTGCTAGGTACGGAATTTTGTCTCATGAGACCAAACAGACCAAGCAGATCAAGCAGACCTAGCTGCTGGCTCGGAGGTCCCTGCGTGCCGGTGGGATGAACATGTACGTAGGAGATTTCGTGTCTGTTTTGAATGCTGCAAGATGTTGTAATACTTACCAGATAGGTAGAGGTAGCTATGTAGGAACGGCCAGCTCTACACTAGCTCGGGAATTTGGAGACGGAGGATTTTGCGTGGCTTATTCGGGGCCTTTATTCTTTACTCCTTTTGGCCTTTGGCGTTCGGATCTCCACCGTGGCGCCACATCGTGGCTAGGCAACGTATTAATTGAAAGGAGGCTGGGAGGTACAACACACCGACTTTCTTCTATCATCTTCATTGCCTCTCTTAATAAGGTTAGGTTAGGTCTTAGGAAAATACGAATTATCTCCATCCTAGGTATTGGAAAATATGAATGCCATCATATTTACCTAGGGTATATTTTACTAGGTCAGTCGCTCATATTAATTCGAAGAAGTATATCGTCATTAAGAAGAATGAATATAAGTAAGAATAGATACTAGACTATGCCGGCTGCCTTGTACAGAACTAAATACCTACCTAATAATAAAACTAAAAAACCATATGCTAAAATGCTGCTTTTAAATCACTTCCCTTAGTTCCGTATCCCCCCTAGGTAGGTACCTAGGTATGCATGATTGTTTTTACCTCTGAAATATGCTGCCCTCGCTCTTTGTCTGACTCCTCGGTTGCCGGACATCACCTTCTAATCCGAAGCCGTAACACACATCTCCGCCGCCTACTCTTTCGGGGTTTTCCATATCTTCATGTCCGGCGCCTAGGCCGCTCCCTCTGTGGACAATTCCGTATCCCACCTTCAGGTTTTTCACATCCCGTGGTAGGCCGCCTCTGTCCTCCGCTTTGATCCACCCCAGCTTCTCCAAAGCCGGCCCTCTTGTCGCCGCCACGATACTCGAAAAGCGGGTGCTATGCAGCACCCCCTCGTTCTCGAGTATCGCTAGAGTGCCTATTACCACCCCCACGGCAGCCAGGAAGATGGCAAGACTATATACGATCCATAGGTCTCGCTCATGATACTTGTATATGTTCTCCGAGCGGGATCGCACACACGGGTATCTGGTTGACTCGTCGCCGATAAGCGTCCCGGAACTCGCATCCGGGGTGGCCGCCCACACCACGCTCACGAACTGTTGGTTCGAAAACAACGAGAATAGCATGTCCTCGTAGATTGCTGGTATCAAATCCATGAGGTTCGGGAAGGCAAAATTGTCGCGTCTCTGGTCCAGCAACATCGTCTGGTCCGCCTTCGTGTTGTCGATCGGGATATTAAGTTGGCGCGAGTCGACCGTGCCGTTCAAAAAGCCTCGTAGTTGCGAGCCTATCGAGTGAAATGCCGCCACTCGTCGATACCGCCGGACGTCTCTCGGGTAGACATAATTACTTTTTGGGTATGCCGTAGTGTTGTCGTTTGTACCGTCGTTCGCATCTTCGCCTTGGATCCAGGTCGTACTAGCGCGGGTGTCAGTATCAGCATATCGAAGGAAATTGTGAGCCTAGATCCAGGTCCCGAATGCGGGAACCCAGAAAAAAACGAGTTACATTTTAGGAATCCTGTCAAGAGATGAAAATTCCTCCATTGGATGAATTCACTTACTCTATAACACGACGCAGAAACGTGCGTTCAGTCACGTTTGTAATCTGCTGGCCACTTGTCAAGTTAAATAAGACGGCGTAACGGGCCTCGTAGTGCTCGCACGCGATTACTTTAGGGATGAAGGCTTCATTCCAACCCGGCATCGACTTATTGTGAGGCGCTGCTTCGTCCGGATTAGCTCTTACAGAGTACCCTATCCAGATGACCGGCTCCGTACGGAACGCCCCCAACGTTTCGGGAAACGGGGGCTGAGTAGTCGGGAGACCGCCGACCAAAACCTCCTTCAACTGTTCAGCAGCATAGTCGCCGCCGAACGCATAGGCATAATAGCTGTAGTCACCTTCAGGAACAAGGAGTTTAGTATTGAAGCCATCCGGCGGTTTATGGTCGCCAAGCGGCATTATCTCAGAACCGACACCGCTCGCTAACTCGGAACATTTATATGCTGGCGCTGTAAAATTGATCGTGTACGTACAATTCCACCCGGAGCCGCAAATGTCGATATCTGCGCCAGTCTTGCCGACAGCTTGTCCCATGTAGGCCGTTTGAGTTGTAGCCCGAATTAAGGGGTTACTAGATCCGGTGTAGTAATCGAACCAGTCCAGTGAAGTAGTGTTCCAGTCCGTCGTATTCCATAACGATATAGCTTTGCCATGTAATCCATCAATCATAGTAGGATTTCTGAATTCCTATAGGTTTATTAGACACTGCTACTATTCGTAAGGGGTACTTAAATCACCTCGAGTTCGTCTAGCGTAAAGTTCAAAGTTCTAATGCCGGGGCATGTCGTATTGTCCATCCGTAGAGCCATCGTCACAGTCAACGTATTACCCGTCAATATGACCACGATAGGTGTAAGCCAGATGAACGACGCCAAGAACACGGCAACCTTAGCCCGCCGATAGATTTCAACGTTGAGCAATGCCAATATGTCTTCTGTTGCAGCAAATAGAGAATCCAAAGCCGCCACACTGAGAAATTTACTCCTGACCGTAGTCCATATACGCTGCTTGAAAGCAATAACCACTGCTGCCACGAGCCCAGCTTTAGCTCCGAACGATAGGACCGTACCATACCGAAGCATAGCAAGCTGAGAATCTGCAGGCTTTCCATCAAGGGTCTTATAGAATACATGATGGCCAGCGGCACAAACAACGCCGAAGATAAATGCCAGGTACATGAACCATGCCGGTCGCCAGTGCCGCCATTTGCTGACCGGAGGCATCACAGCCGAGTATGGAGGCGGCGTCCGCGGGCTTCTCCACGCTGTCGTGCTCGGCGTGTTCAGCATATTCGTGTGAGAGCTTGTACGGCTATGTTGAAATCGACTACGGGGAGAGAACATGGGCTGTGATGATCCAGTGGGAGAATAGTAGCCGGTAGAGCTATCTTCAAACTGCAATGGGGTTGGCTTCGGCCGTGGATATTGGGACGGCGGAACTGGCGAAGTCGACGCTCCGGGACTTGTTGGACCAACTGCGATCATCATTGGGACCGGCTGTCGCGCTTCGGATGATGCAGACACGGGGCGAGCGGAACCAAGAGCATCATCGGCCTGAGACGTAGAGCTAAGAGAGATACCATCACTAGTAGTCCGGCGGTGGATAGTTGGCGTTGGTGACGATGGTAGCTTGTTAGCAAGTGAGGGCTGGCTCTGTTGAAGTTGGACTGCCGGCTGATAGGTCGAATCCCCAAAGTCGGCGGCCATGTCAAAGTCTATATCGTGATGAAGACCAGAAATAAACCAAGCCCTGATCAAACCCTTAGCTTGAACTGTAGAAGATATGTAGATAGACAGCTTCTCATATCTAGACTGCAGAAAGACAATGGCATGTATGTGACCAAAGAGGCTCACTACCTAAGTGCCTACCTAGATACCTACCATAGGAGGTAGGTTAGGTAGGTAGAAGTTCAGAATACGGCTAGCCCCACAAGGAGGCCGGAGTCTACGATACTGGGCGCTTGAGGTATTCGGAAATAAGCACGAGACGCCAATGACTTAAAAGAAAGAAGGGAAAAGGCTCGTCCAACGTCCGATCCTAACTTTTCTGCCGTGTCCGTGTCACAGAAGACTTACACAACAGTTCATCCCGAGAAGCAAAGCTTTGCAGCCTGCCCATCTGACCGTGTTCTTGCAACATGCAAGACCGACGAGGCGATATTATCAGCCATTGCTGACGGTGGGCGAAATATGTAGCGCCATATCAATGAGCTTTACGATCATCTCCACCGCAAAACTACCAATAGGAGCTTGCTGCGGTGGCCAACTCACTGAGGCTTCCAGCCACCGATAGCTCCATGATCGTCGCTCTGTGCCGCAGAGAAGCATATTGACACTCGTCAGGCCTAGTGTAGCGAGTCTATAGATATCGTAAATGTCCACTTCTATTTAAGATCCAGACCAACCTACACCAACGCTCATCCCTATGTCTCATAACAGGTTATTGTTAACTAAAGTACAAAACTACCTAATAAGTAGAGGTTTTGGCATTATGGTTAGACTTGCCACCCTCAATAATCATTATAAAATACCATGACCGTTGGAACAGGACGGGAGCAACGGACATCACCTCAAGGTGGAGAAAAGATAGTAGTAGTTCTCCTTGTCACTTGCATGGCAATCCGTGCAACGCCCCACGAGGCTCATATTAGTCCTTTGCTCGCCGGTCATATCTGGAATGGATCAGCATAACCCTACCACTAAGATCCCGTATGTGGGTTCGGGACTCCCTATCCCCCTGAGACACGAACCGTAATACATGTACCATAAGGCTGGTAGGTACTATAGGAGGAGGGGAGGAGGGGGTACAGGCGGTGAGCTAGCGATATCTAAGTGTGAGTAAGCACGCCGCCGGACCTCTAGATATAGAATATTCCGTAGTAGATGTCCGACTGTAGAGCAGAGCCTGCAGTCCAACAAGCTTAGCTCATCTTTGTCGAATATTCTTAGGCTTTCGCTTTTTGAAGATAACTGCAGGTGTTTCGCTCTTTATGTTCTCTTCTTGTTTGACTGGAGCTCGTTCGACAGCCTCGACAGCTATTGACTTAATACCCGGCAACGATGTACCTTCGTCCGTTTCCTCGTTTTTTATGCCAGACAGATGATCCTCTCTCTTAGTACTCGGTAGATCGTCCTCCTTCTTGAATACCTTTTCGGGTTGTTCTTCGGTCTTGGGCGATTTTTTTATACTTCCGCCGAGTAGCGCATCTAGTTCTGCATCGTCCTCTGAAGCTTGTTTCGTATCACGACCCCATTTCCTAGGTTTCTTGAATAGACCCCTGATTACGTTCTGCTCCTCCTCCTCCTCCTCCTCCTCTCCTCCCTCCCGATTCGGCCTCTTTCGTACGCCAGACGCGATCGCTTCGACGTTACTGGGCTTGGTATCTGGGTTGCCGTCTGCTTTCGGTATGTCTTCGACAATTCTCGTGTTGGTGACGGTCCATCCGCTAGCCATGGCCATGTCCCCTCTTAGCTCGGTGGGGACGTCGATGCCCATCTCCGCGAGCTGCTCCCATTGTCGTTGGCGCTGAGAGCCGGTAGCTTGCGCTTGCGACGAAGCTTTGCTAGTACTTGCGACATGATCCGTAGACGCCGAGCTGACGACACCATTCAGTCTTTCGACCTCGCGTTTTGCTCGCTCTTTATCCCTCAGATCTTGCTCGTGGTTTCGGTGTAGATCTCGTAGGAAACGCTTTAGGGAGCTTTGGTGTTTGGCGGTGGCCTCGTGATTCTGCCGCTCGAATTTGGTGTCGCGAACGTAGGTGCTGCAATGCTTACACCAGTACTTGGGAGTTGATTTCCAGTATTCGGACATTATGAACGACTAGGTATAGATGGAGTGGTTTGAAGGTAGGAATAGGGCGATCTAGGTACCTAGGTGCTTGGGCGTAATGGTAGAAGTTTGGAGGTTTGGAAGTTTTGGAAGTTTTGGAGGTTTTGGAGGTTTGGAAGTTTGGAAGTTTAGAAGAAATTGAGATTATGGATAAAGAACATTTGAACCCCAGCCGAGCAGCTGACCTAGGTACCGGTAGATACTGCCTAGAGCACCTATCTAGAAGACGATTAATAGGTATTCCAAGGTTCCAATATTATCTTATCGATAAACCTTAGAAGGCAGGTTCAATATGGTTCGGGCAGCAGGGATTTAGACACCGACGCCGGTAGCCCTAAAGGACGCTAGATGAGACTACTAGAACTTCCAAATCGCTGATTAACCTTTTTGTAACTTACAACTTACAACTTATACTACCTAGGTATGTCAAAGAGCTTCTAGATGGCATCCAATTATCAATATGGGTTTGTATACTATCGCAAAGTCGTACTTAGAGCTATGTAGCTCTCGATGGGTTCGTAATGGGTTCGTACGGAATAATGGTAGCTCTTGTTAGCGATCTGTTCAACTAGAAGTCATGAGGCTTCGTCTCGCACAGCATGGAAATCACCATATTGAAAACGGAGAGGTAAGTTTACCTTCAAGGCGAAGAAGAGGCATTGGCATTGAAAGGATTTGTGTAGGTACGTCTCTTTACTAGGTATGTATTCGTATGAACTGGAGTTTTTGTATTATCTCCTAACTCCTGCTATGCTATAGCCCATTATGAAGTTATGTCTCGTTCGTTTCCCTGCATCACACATTAACCCATCTCATGACGGCACGACCATTAGTTCAGCCCTCGAAATATCCCTCGTCCTTCTCAGCCCATTATTATCCTCTCCCCTCCTCTCTGATAACCTGGCATTGGGGATGGTGAGTTATATTTACAGGTAGAAAAAGGCTACCATGGCGGTGATGACCAGAGCACCAACAGATCCAACTGAGACGCGCGAAGATCCACTCTGAGGCGGAGCTGACGTCGCTGCCGGAGCGGTGGGGCTGGCAGAGGATGGGCTTGACGACTCGCTTGCGCTGGAGCTTGATGCGGCGGCGCTGCTGCTGCTGCTGCCTGGTGCAGGTGCCGAAGACGAAGGTGCCGACGGAGCAGGTGCCGACGGAGCAGGTGCCGAAGGACCCGGCGCCGAAGGAGCAGGCGGCGCCGATGAGCCAGCGGTCGGGGTGGCTGAGGGAGCAGGGGCGCTTCCAGGGGGGGTGACTTGAATCTGGCCATCCGTGTACTCGCTCACAGGCACGTACGTGCTGGTCGGGCTAGCCGTCACCGAGGCGCAAGGAGTAGTCCCTTGCTGAACTTGACCGTCGCCGATCTGGCAGATGGGAACAGGCACTACCGTGGTGACAACCTGCGGCTGGCCGTCGGGCAGAGCGGTGACGATAGTAGTCTGAACAACGGTGGTGCCGACAACCTGCCCATCAGGGATCTGCGAAGCGGGATCATCAGAACCGCACGGAACGGCGATGATCGACACGGGTGAACACTGAGCCGCCCAGGTGCGGTCGTACAGGTTGTAGAAATCACCTGATAGGCATCGGAAGAAGGTCTGGTTGTCACCGAGAGCGAGAATGTTGTTGTCACAGAGAGAAAAGCCACTGGTATAAAGAGCGCCGGCTTGGGCGGGAGCATCGAATTGAAACTGGAAGTTGGACGCGATGTAGCCGGTTCGGTCCTTGGAATCGAAGATCGATCCGTCCTTCAATGTCGACACCAGGATTCCATCACTACCGCACTCGGCGCGCTTCTGCTCCGAACGTTAGCCATCCATTTTTCAAAATCGCAGCCGGGAGGCTCGGTCCCTATCGCGACACCGCCTGCTCTTACCTCTAGTTGAGAAACGCTTCGCTTCTCAGTGACCTCGGCAACGGTAATCTCGAATTTGCCGTCGAAGCTGCCGGTGCAGCCCGCTGGCGCAGCGCCGGTCGGGGTTAGCTTGTCAGTAACGCCCTGGGGAGCCGCGATGGCGATGCCCATTAGGGCGGAAACGCAAGCGATCGTGAATCGCATCTTGTCGATGTGGGTTTTGGTTGTTCTTAGCGATTGGTACTGTACGTTGACAGTTGGTTGGGAAAAGGCTGGATATTGTACAGATTGTTTGAGTAGCGAATGACTTTTTACCTCCAATGTCTCACTTGACGTCTCTTGCCTCTCACCCTGCTCTTGTGGTAAGACCGGTGTAAATAGTAAAGGTATGAGAAGGAAAGGAAAAGAGGGAAAAGGGTCGGAGGGTGGGGGAGGCAACCTTCTTGGTAGCTTTATATGACCGTGTTGTTGCTCATCAAAGCCTGGATTCCTAGGATGCGCATACCGAGCCTTGATTCGTCAAGATGTGCCTTACATGCCTTCACCTACCTACGCACCTATTGACGAAAAGGTATCTACATGCCCGAAGTCCCATTGTCTTCGGTTCACACGAATTTTCGAACCAAAACAGGCCGTGGGTGTACTGGATGTACGCGGGACTCACCCCGGTTCACTCCTCCTGCTCCTCCAACCAGGATCCAGGTGGCCTTGAGGGATCGGCTCTTTGTACCCTGCCTACACGTAACTCACGGTTGTTACCAGTCGATCTCCTTACTATCCATGGTAGTAATGATAAATATGCTCATGGTAATAACTTAATTTGAAGGGCCGGAAGCTTCTCTGGGTCATATTATTCGGTTCTGGCCACTCCTCTTCTAGGGAAACGGGATCAGGCATCTAACCATTTGTGGTAAATACCTACCTACCTCGGGTATCTACCTGGGTAAGCATCTATGTTTTCCATTGTTACACCTACTCACTTGTATATATCCCTTTGATTACGAATGCCATCTTTTTTTAAGACAGGGCAGGCGTCACATGCGTGTAAATCTTTTTTTAGTTATGGGGGAGCTGGCAGATTTTACCTGTAAGGGGTAAGAGCTGAAGTTTTGTGTTGCTTCTGATAAGGAGAATTCTTTATTCGTGGCTTCTTACCTGTTGATATTTTCACTTCTTTCGAGAGATGTTGATCACTTTTATAACTTTCCCACTAAGGATCAGTAGCTTGATGATGATCCTCACCTTTTATCTACTTTCATATTTTACATACCGACACGTACGCCAGGTGACGAGAAGGTCACATACGGGTAGGTATCGTGAATCAGGTAACTGACGTATGTATGCACGTCCTCTGTTATCTCTGTCATTGAAATGTACTTGAGGTACGTACTCTATATGGAAAGGGATCAAATTTCGAAAGGATCAACATCAACCAGCCCCATAGTCAGTGCGTAGTGGGAGTGGAGAAACCAAAATGACATCCATGCAGGCTCAGTGCTCTCTCTTATCTATCTTTCATATTGGATACCTACCTGGTATGTATCCATGACTGTATGTATAACAGCTGGTTACCATGGTGTTAGTACTATCAAACTGCGATGTACATAGAATCGAATGTGTCACCACCACTACTGCGACGAGCCTACGCCTGGCTGCTGTATCTCGCATTGTGCCACCTTTTCAGCATGGTACGTGAGCTGGAATTAGGACTTGTGTGGCAATGCTGTAGTGGCTTCTCGGTGATCCCATCTTGGGCACAATGGCTTTTCCGTTTCGTCTTTTATCTCACCTGCCTTGCTTGTATGTAACTGAGACGATGTAATATAGTACATAGTAGTTGTAGTCTGACCAACATCCTTGACGGCGGTCAAGTTTTCATTCTAGTTGAAACACCCTCTACTTCAATAGAATGTGGAAACGGAAGACAGAAGATAACGACCTACCTAGTCTGTCCATCTTGTGTCAGTGCGTATCTCTTCACTTGACATCCACTTCGCATTTTTCCTAGGACCAAAATCAAGCTTAATCTTCAGGCTAGCATCTCAAGTGTCAATCGCTATTTCCCGTCCGCGGCGGCAATCGAACGACGGCAACCTAGATCGGAGATGACGTTCCTTGCCTATGGGGAGACAGGGGGAGAGAGCCAGGGTAGGAGAGCCAGGGGTGGTTGGGGGCGTTCTGCATTCTCGTTGGTCTTCTCATTGTTTCGCTCTAAAAATTCATATTCCCTCTTGTCACATCCTAATACCTAGATATATTTTACACTAAGTAGACGACTGATCAACAGCCGATATATCTATCTTTACCAAAAGTTTGAAGTTTGGCCATACATACATATATTTCGACCTACTCGAGGGGCCTGCTCCAACCGACCACGCCGACATATCGCGAAGCAAGCTACGCGTAAATTTCCTTTTTAATGTAGGTACAGATAGACTAAAGGAACACAGTGTCAATTGCAAGCGGGGAAGATCAGGGTGGATTTAGATCCCGCAGTCTGGGGTAAGCTGGCAGGCACTGCGAGAGAGGTAAGGAGGTGAAAAAAAAAAAAACCAGCTTGTCATATCTCGGACAGTGTGCTATTTTCACTGTCTACATGTACCTAGGTAGACAACAGTTTGGATGCACGAATGCAGCCGTGGTTAGTTAGGAAGTACACTAGAATGCAACCCTACCTCGGAGGACTATACCGGCCTGACCGGCCAGTGAGGCTCGCACAATATCGACTAGTGCAGGGTGGTTCTATTTGCCTATTGGATATAGAACCCATCAATATAGGTATCTCGCATTGTAATGACAAGCACCAAAGAAGAAAAATCAACGCAGAACGCAGGGGGGAATCGTTGTAGCGCGCGCGGCCTGCAGAATGCACGACTAGTTCTCCCTGGCTCGACTCGGTAGAGGAGTCGTAATATTCTGTGGTACGAGGCAACCCTACGAGATGTTGGCTGGCGATTGGTTGGTTCTGGATTTATGTGTTTTCCATATCACCTCAACTACCTACCTACATTACATGTAGCTCAGCAGCCCAGGTAGGTAGGTAATAAGGCCGGACGAATTCGACCTGACCCAACGTCCCAACCTCTTAAGAGTCAAGACTCATACCACTATCTTACCTACGCCAAAAGTCTTGTTAATTAGGAGCGTAGCTGTGAACCATTTTCCAATTTTTGGTTCACTTCAGCCAACTCGGAACGGCAGAAAATAATATTCCACAATATCATTATTACTAGGTATTATTACTAGGTCTAAGCGAACATCTTCACAGCGGAGAGGATGGTTGGTTTGTTAAATACTTACCACCTAGGTACATGCTCAGATACCTACTCACAACTTACATCATCTACACTGGAGCTTCAAACACCTCGTCTAGGTAGGCTGCCTGCCAAATCTCGGCCGCTGTCTGATATGATTGAAATATCACAAGCGATTCGCCAATTTCCCATTGTCCCAAGCGCGGTCCGGTCCGAGTCCTGTTTCTCCCATCGCGTTTCATCTCAACATGGAATTATATACTACGTATAAGACATCCCGAGAGACAGGAGAAATAATAATAAGACACTCATAATGAGAGCGGCTTACACGCGTGAAAGCTGTAAAACAAGACGATAGAATTCATGCTATTTGTGTCAGGTACCTAGGTAGGTAGTTAAGTGATTTGTTCATTGTCTTTCGTCAAGATTAGTGAGACCTGCTCATCTCGCCACGCGTTTCTACAGCGGAAAATCCCCCATGCTAGAATATCCACGTACCTACCTAAGGTACGTAGGAGAATCCCATTGGTCTGCGGGTAGTCTGAGGGTAGGATCATAAGTGACATAGGTGACATAGGTGACAGACACCACGTATCATAGACAGACTGATCTGCGTAGCGCTTAGCTGTATCACACATCCTGACTCAGTAATTGTTCTTTCAATGAGACTTTGGCTGGTTCCGAGGAAGGCTACGTACCTTAGGTAGGTAGGATTTCAAATCTCTTTTAAGATGAGAGACTGGTAAGTACCTACCTACCTTAGGTAGCTTGGCCCGGGCAAGTTAGTAATCAGCCGGCTGGTGTTTTTATTGTAGGAAGTGTTAGGTCGTAGGGTTAGATTACTCGAGTTATTTTTACACTTGCCCGGCGGCCTAGATATGGATATATACCGAATAGCCTCATATATTAGCGTTGTGTTCGCGTATGAGTTTATACTTCACCATTGCTTAGGTACTTCTCGGGTTTTATCCTGGTACGCTGTAGAGCTACCTTGGTAGTGATACCGACAAGCACCTTTGCTACCGGTACCTACCTACTTACCTAGGTACCTAGGCAGGCAGGCATTCAAGCTCTAATGATAGCTTGATATCGAAATCTTCAACTTCAAATTCAACGTAATGCTTGGTGGCTATGGTAATCGAAGTTTGTTTCATAACGATATTCTGCACTTTCATCTTCGGTCAAGAGATTCGACTAGTACCCATATAGTCTCGTAGGGGGCATTCGCGGATCTATTTTCGGGGGAATCATCTATGTGCAAACATTGGTAGTCGCCGCATCTCCTATTCTTCATACACTCATATGACTCATTCAATCATATCCTTTTCCCGCAAGGCCCTTTTCCTATTCGCAATAACCTTTCACGTTCCTTACTTCGTGAGAATACCTACCATCTCCTGTACCACTGCTCTCGTTTCCTGCTCGAGTTGCTCCTCGGGTGGTCCAAGAACCTGCTGGAAAATATTGAGAAGCTTGGGCGTAAGCGCCTGCACCGTTGGGTCGGAGATCACATCTAAAGAGATCATATTAGCATGACGGTACCGGAGCAGTTGGCAAAATCTTATGAGAGCAACGTCGGCGTGCGGTTTGGCGGAACTCACATAGCTTGTGCAGGCACTGGTAAACAGGCTTGTTTTCTTCATAGTCCTCCTTCAGGGGAAGTAGATCGGCGAGCGCAGGTAGCACATCCGGTATAGGAACCTGGTCGGGATGGGCTAGTATCATACGGCATAGGCATCCGGCAGCATTATCTTGCAATCGTGCATCCGTGATCTGTAGCAGGGGCTCCAGCTTTCCCAGGATTTCGTTGTACGCGGGGAGATATGTCTTAACATCTTCCGAGTGGTACACCAGTTGTCCAGTTGCATATGCCGCATTGGACTTGGTCTCCTTGTCCTCGTCTGAAAGACGGTGCAACAACGGACGCAACAGGGTCGAGGTATAAGGGGTTACTGCATTGCCCATGTAGGCGACACATTCAGCTACCACACCAACGGCAGTTGATCGCTCGATAGCCTCGTTGGAGCTGAGGAGCTTGACAATGGGTTTCTCGAAAACCTTCCAGACCTCGGCAAACTGCGGGCCTAGGGCACAGGCAAGCCCGATCAAGACATCCAATGCCGTGTCTACGACTAGCCAGTCCCATTCGGAGGTTCCTTGAAGCGTGTCCTGGTCCTCTTCATCCTCGCCAAGATCCAGCTGGCAGGGATGTGATCGGGTAATAATGGTACCAAGTACTGTGACGATCTGCTCCATCATCTCCTTCTGTCCCAATATCGCCGGACCGCACGCCTTCAACGTCGAGGCAACACTCCGATTGATCTCCGTGACCGCGTCCCTAAGCAAAAGAATGTCAGCGTCTGCGTAGCCTGTAACGCATGGGTTCCGGAAAGCAGAAAATAATAGCCAAAGGTCAGATTTAGTTCAGTACGTGTTCTCAACAACCGCATGTAGCGTCTGAGTGAGCTGGGTATAACGTAAAGTAGTCATCATTGAAGTTGGGGCGGAGAGGTATAGATAATGCGGAAAATGGACAACTTACCGATCGGATTCGACTGGCCAGATATGGAGCGTAGCGGTAGAAACGATCTCGCCCAACTTGGCGATGTTGGGAATCGGCTCAAACTTCAGGGGCAAGCCTGGCTCCCACTTGCGGCCAGTCTGCTTTTCCATTACTTCCCACACGCAAGCATACGTTCGCCATAGAGTTCCGAGAGCGTTTTTTCGGCACCCCTCATAAGTATTCTCGGCAAAGGGGGCCACAAGTTCTACGGCCCTTTCAATGTAGGGGGTGCTCTTCTCTTTGGCGGCATAGATGACATCACCCAGCACCTCCAAGGCGATTTCATGTTCGAAGGATTGGGCAGACACACCAACTAGGTCATCCCAATCGTCCTCCTCGTCGTCCTCCATGATATCCGCATATTCATCATCCGCCTCTTCGGCGGTCTTGACCTTACTCCTTTTCCCGACGATATCCTCGTCCACGAGGCCGTCTTGCTCTTCGGTAATATCTGGCTCATGATCCGCCTCAAGCTCCAGGCTATCAAATAGGCCTTTGAAGATCCCCGCAAGGGATTCGCCGAGGTCCCCTTCGTACACGGTGGCCAGCTGACTCCATAATATAAAGGTTGTCTCTCGTAATCGAGGGTTGCCAAGGTGAAGGGCTTTCTCGCTAGCTACTAAAAGAGGCATGACGTACGGGCTGAATTCTTGAGCACCGACGCCAACGGCGATGCGGCCCATGGAATCACAGACGGAACTTCTTAACGCTAGCTCCTCCTCGCCGCTCTCAGCCATGATGTAAGACGACATGGCCTCCATAGTCTGTTTGAGGTAAGGAATGAAACCGCCCTTGATAGAAGCAGCGATAGCACCAAGCGCGCCAGCAGCTGAAGACCTGACCTTGGGATCTGGGTGCGACAGGAACGTTCCAATACGATGTATCATACTCTCCCCATACTTAGCCATGACCTCCGAGCCTAAGCCCTCGGCCAAGGAGTCGACAGCGCCACAGACGGATCGAAGGATCTCAGCATTCTTCTTGTCGGACTCGTTGCTGCTAGCCGCGTCCAAGTTCAGAACCAAGGCGGTCATGATGCCATCGTGATGAGTTGACATGGTATCAGTCAATTCTTCACCTAGGCGTATGAGGCCCAGGAGAGCAGAATGGCGAACACCCTGCTCGGGGTCTTTGAGGAGGTTTAGAACCATGGGCATGATTGATGCTAGCTGGGTAGAAACGAACTCGGGCGCACCCTCGGCACATGTGCCAAGCGCTAGTACGCAAGCCTTGCGCTGGCCTGGGTTCTGGGAGCCAGCGTACGTTGGGAATTCATCAAGCAAGGGCACAATGACCTGGCGCGGCGGTAGGTCGGTAGCGAGCTGGTCAATAACAGATAGAGCCGTTCTAGCAGGCGTTGTCTCGTCGTCGTCGTCGTCGTCGTCAGTCAACTCGGACAAAATGAGTAGGCACTTCTTCATGAGCTGCGCACCCATGTCGGGGATGCCTTGGATCTTCATCCGACGATACCTAATACACTGCGCGAGGAAGGATAGGGCTTGAGAGCGAACTTCATTGTCAGCATTTGTGTTGGCAGCTAAATCGAGCATGAACTGCACCAAGTCCCTGAAGTAACGGGAAATTAAGGCGGGATCATAAGCTAAGAATGACTGGAAAACTTCAAAGGACTGCTGTATTTTCTCGTCGTCGTCATTGTCGACAGAGTCCTTGAGGACATCGACCATGACGGGGACGAACTCCTGGATGGCATTGACGGATTGTTCATCCTCGTCGCAATCAATCAACATCAACGTAGAACTAATGGACTGCATGGTGTTGACTCGCACCTCGCGACTCTGAGGGTCTCTGATGGTCTTGGCGAAGAGCTCAAATAGGCTGGATAGGTGATCCTCAAAGTAGGGAGGATTTGCTTCGATGAGGCTGAATATAATATAGGAGCCGACCTCACGATGGGCCACGTTGTCGGAGCTGGTCAGCTGCATGACGGCAGGCAACAAATCCCCCCATTGCTGGTTGCCGAAATCTAACGTCGCGATGGCAGCAATGACGCGGGACTGGCCGTGACGGCACTTGGCGTCCTGCTCTCGGACGATGGCTTGAAGGAGTTCGTTACGTACAGCAGGCTTCTGGTCGTCTGCAATATTCTCCCAGTGTTTCTCGACAAGTCGCAAGGCCTGGACGGCCGCAAGCATGCGAACGGTGGCCTCGGGGTGAGACACGACAACATGGAGCAGGCCGAGTAAGGAATCCGGGTGAGGATAGAAGTTCTTGCGCAGCTCTGCGGTTGCTGCCTTGACCTTCTGCGTATCAGCTGCGAGAAGAGAATATTTTGTCAGTACTACTTCGTGCTTATTATGAACCACCCGCCTAAGAATATTAGGTAGGTACTAGGTACTAGGTACTCATGAATGGACGAGAGACATACGAATCTGAGACGCCTGGAGCAGCTCAACAAGCCTTTGCTGGTCCATGGCGATAGGCCGTGGTCAGCGTCGAAGCCGAGGCTGATTGTGATGTTGTTAGGCGTTAACGTCAACGCGAGTCTCTAGCATATGCTGCTGTATACCATATGTATGCCAAATACCTTTGGTGGGTAGAGGTTGTCGAAGGGTAAATGGCTGGATTGCATCGAAGACCTAAGGTCTACGACTTAGTCCTCGATATAATTCTATAGGTGCTATGCTGTCCTATCTTGAAAAAAAAAAACATGAAGCATTGGGCAACAATAAGGGAGAAGAGAAGAGAAGAAGAAAATAAAAATTATTTTGAAAATTGTTAGGTGGGGTCGTCGCATTGAAATTTTTAACGGGTCTCCTCCGATAACATTTGATAAGGCTAGGTACATACCTAGGTAGCTCCGTTACGGTTTACCATGCAGGTAGGTACCCCTCCAAAACCTATGGGCGTATCTACGTATCGTACCTAGGTACCTACCGGACCTAACCTACCTATTCTACCTAGTGTAGGTACGTACCTAATACCTCCAGGGCTCGGTTGCTTTACACATGTAGTTAGAATACCTACCAGGTTACCCCTATTATTAGAATCTACCTCTTGGTATCTACAGAGGCAGGCAACTTGCAAGTATCTAGTCTCGTCTTACAAATCAAGACATCGAAGACTTGCATAGTAGGTCACCTGTAATACTCGATAGAAGCTGGAGGTTTGTTATTATTTACCTAGGTACTTAAGACAAGTCACTCGAGATTGATAACTGCTATAATTTGTATAACTGGTATAATTGGTACTAAAACGACGATAGACTTTGCCTAGGTACTTCAGCATCGTGGGTCATGGCTCTCGTGCGGCATGCCTCAGTGGTGGCTACTAGTTCGTTAGCGCCGTTACCCCCGATACCAGCTCCTATTATTAATGTCAGCTCAACCTACCTGTCTCTGGGTACCTTGGTAGTAAAAAATAGTTGGATGAATGGGGGGATGATGAACGACTACGAGGTGCCACCGAAGTTCAAGAGGCCTGTCCTCTGCCCTCTTGGCAGCCAGCTAAACATATCTTACACTCTCAAACCGACTTTTCCTGCTCCTCAGTTACTCGACTACATGCGCCTGGTGACTGAAAAATCCGAAGAATCATGAGACGAGCATTGTTCCCGTTCTTACTTCAGCTCGAGCTCCTTCTCGTAGCTTCAGCTTCGAGGTTCCTTCTCCCACCCATCGCCACGCAAGCTAGAGATGGAGCATTCGCGGGTGTACAGCATCCAGCGCCGACTGCAGCTCCGGAACACTACGCGTCCATGGAGCTACTAAGGCGGGATGGCTATAGCATGGGTCACGATACCTGCGGATTCGGCTCCCTTAACCGTAAGAACCTGTCCTCGAGCAATTTTGGCGCCGCGAACCTAACTGGCATAATCATACAGCTGCGATCACGTACGCCTGTTTCTCCAGCATCGGAACTTGTGAGAATATCGGCAGTTTCAGGGGTTGCTGTACAAGTGGTTTGAAGGCGTGTTCTTCGTCCTTCTGGACTCAATGCGATGACTATGACCCGACGAGTGTCTGTGGTGCAAGTCCGAAAACACGCTGTTGGTAAGTGGCCATCCTTGATGGCACTGTCCAGTTTCATGTCTGTGTTGACCATTCTCATTTTAGCCAATCGGCCCTCCCGTACTGTATCACCTGGTTATTCTCCGTAAGTATGAAGCCTCTAGATATCCGAAATCCCTATCCTGCGGCGAGAATAGGACCCCCATGATTGTTGCCAAGAGAGACAAAATGCTAATATTAGCCGTTGAAGACAAGCGGTTCAACCGTCACTGCCTGGGACTGCGATACTCAAAGCAGCACTCGTGTTTTCGACTTACTTGCTACGCCTTTAAGCCTAATTGACAGTACGGCATCCTCAGCAACGGGCGATTCAACAACCATATCTTCGACGGGCGGTGCTACCTCATCTCCCGCGCCGACTAGTGAAACCACTACCACATCATCGACATCAACAGTTGGCAGTTCATCTTCTTCCGCAAACACAGGTTCGGCGTCAAACAGTAACTCGGGGACTCCCGTCGGAGCCATTGTCGGTGGTGTTGTCGGCGGCGTTGCCGTTATTGGCATGACAATCCTCGGCATCTTCTACATTAAGAAGCATCAGCGAGGCGCGCCTACGCCCGAATCACCACCGCCTGCGCCTTCCGGGCCCCAGGAACTTGCCGGTTCTGGAACGCCTTACCCCTATCCTCCTCCTTCTCAGGGGTATTATGCTCCTGTGCCTCAATACGACGCTACAGGTCAAGCTAAAGATCAGGTATCGATGGCTCAGATCTCGCCTGCTGTCGAGGCACCGAATACTCCTGCCGCCGGGACCGGCTACAACCGAGCTGAATTAGCTTGAGGCGATGAAAGCTACTCTTGTGCAATATAAACCGCACGGAAGAATCGGGTCTAAATATAGAATACCTAATATAATTCTTGTGATTCTCTTAGGTCCCACATAAACGAGAAAATCATCAGATACCTAGATTATATACCTAGGTACCTAGGTAGATATTTGTTACGGACGTATGATGATTGAGGTAGTCCGTAGGTACCTAGGTATTTAGGGGGGATTGAATGAGAGAATTGAATGGGAGAATTAGATGGGCGCAGCCTAGGGAGGTATAAGTACTTGTCGCGAACCTTATGTCGAGTAATACCTACCTAACATTCAAATACCAACTCATACCTGCCTAGAGTTCATGGATTAGGTATCCAGAAAGAAGAGAGATGTATAACTAGGCATATATACCTACCTAGGTACCTACCTAGGGTATATATATATATACATATGTATTTATTATGCAGTCGGTGTCACTTGCGTGATGGAGATTGCGGCTGCGAAGTATTACTAGCAAGCTCAATTCTACATTATCAAATCTCCAAACTGTTTCAGCAGTTTGACATACTTAATGTTTCAAAGTGGTAATATTATGTATATACCTACCTACCTAGGTCCCTACCTATTGTCATCGAATACCTAGGTGCAGTATGTAGGTACTAATTGAGAACCTCATACTCCCTAACCTACTTAAGGTACCTAGGTAGTCTCAATAACATCGTATTTTTATTACCTAAGTACGTATCATCTATTAGCTCTTCAACACTTCTACGCCGGCTCAGAGTAATTAATCCCGGATAGAACTTCACCTTCCTCAAAGAGGTTAAAGCACCAGATGGGGAAGCGTTCAAGAAGGAAAGAGAAGGCTACAATCGATTATAGACATCGATGGCCTACTCAGCAAACCTTGTACGAATCTCGAGAGCTCAACGAGGATGAACGGAATGACAGGCCTAGATCGCGGCGAGTCAAGGCACTCGAAGCGGTCTTAATTCCCCTTTCATGGATGAATATGAAGATCGAGTCTTAGCAGGACGATATCGACCATCACGTGGATATCATCGAGTCGCGGAAGCAGAAACGGCCCAGTGCGTCAGCCTTGTCCGGACGACCTAAGAGAAGAAGGTCCATGTCAAAGAATATCAGGCCGGGAAAAAGTACGCATCCATACGATACCGGGGTTGGTGAGACAACCGCAAGAGTCGTCGAAGACAATAACCAGCCGAGAGTGGCCTCTTATCCGACAGAACGAGTTACTACACCAAGAGGACAAACAACACAAACATCCAACCGGCCACGACAAGCTAAGAGAGTCAAGTCAACTCCAAGTCTCCCTCGAGATAGGGCACATGCTCAAAATAGAAATTATTCAAATTGCACACCGGAGTCCCTGGCTGGAGATAAGTTGGGAAACCAGCGTAGAATAAAACTTCGAAGCATTTTAGGACTCAATAGGAACCGAGGAAAGACTTCTGATACGAGTCCTTCACCTTCAGAGGCCACTTCGATATCTCCGGCTCAAGTGTCAAGAGAACTAGAGACTCTGGTGGAAACTCGGCAGAGAAAGTGGTGGCACTTCAAGAAACGTAGAAGGAGTGTTAAAAGCTATCACGCAGGTGGATATCCAGGGGACGAGGCTGTGAAGAACGCGTACGAAAACGAGATTAAGGGTATTCGTAAGAAACCCAGGGGAGGTGACTGTCAGAGGCAGCCAGCATACCAAGGGTCAACGAAGAGCACAAACAACATTTCTCCCTCGCAGCACGATAGGGGAACCTCGAAGACGTCGGGGCCCAAGTTTCATATACGTCACCGGAACAGCATATCCCCATTTCAAGCTCGCCCGAGCACAGCTGGGACAAGTTCCACGCCAGGCACGGCAACGATTCACAGGGACTTCGCACACGAAGATTGGCGTGAGACGCCGTCTCCGATTACGCCAACCCAGGTCTTACGCCTCTTCCTAGGCGCAAGGAAAACACCGCCGCCGAGAACAGCAACTCAGCTTGACCTGAGGAGCCCCGAAATTAGTATATCGACACCCACTCCTCCTCTAGGACGACAGAGTCGTGAGAGTCGCACATCGGTTAGGCCGTCGACAGAGCGAAAGAATAGGGCTTGGATCCCATTATGGGGGTCACCTAGACCGCAAATAGACCCCTCGCTACGCGACGAGAGCGAGAAAGGCTCCAGAAACGGGAAACGTCTAGAGCTAACGACGGGAGAGTCGGAGCTGAGGAAGTCGACAAACTGGAAGAGACCTTCGGACAAGGCACCACGAAAGAGATGGAGAAGTGGATAGAAGGAAGTTACAAGGGGCAACGTATAGGTCGAAGATATAAATAAAAGCAGGTAACTATCTGTAATCATGAATAATAATAACAATAATATTTTTATTTTATTTATCTTGTTGACGAGAGAAGATTGAGGGTGTCTGATGTAAGTGTAGTGGTTAATCTTGTAATATTTATAACAATATTTACTTACCTATGTAAGTATATTTTATACCTACCTAATATATAGAATAAATATATATGATGCCTGAATTGTAATAAATTTATCTAATAATATTAGCACCGTGTACCTATATTATAAACGTGAACTTAACTACATGTAATATGTGAAAGACGTTTGTTGTGCTGAGTTGAGAATCTAGATGATCTGAAGGCATTCAGGTAAAGGGGGTTTCAGCAGAACGACACGATGTATTACAAAGCCACAAAGCCACAAAGCCATGCCAACATGATCTAATAAGTCTTAAAGGTGCTGACGTGCTGGGCTGATGACGTGATTTACCTCGAGAGTCAAGAGTGGGGGTTGTGTTAGACTCGGAATGGCGGACGGCCGACAGATCTACCTATCGGTCACAGATCAATCAGATCAATTACCTAGATCAATCATAGGGCAGACACCCTTGGTATCGGGATGGTGGGGTAGATTCGTGCATTCAAGGGGTTACAGTCCGGGAATAGCTAAATACCTAGCTGCCTAGGTAGGTAAAGGTAAACCTAGAAGCTTCTGCCTACCTACTAGGTATATATGCACCTAACATCCACCTATCTAGGTACGTATCCCTAAGGCATAGTAAGAACCTTGGAAGGCAGCGTCAATTAATTACCTACCCTAAGTAGCTACATACCTACAGAAGGTACGTATACTCTATTAACTCTACTAATACCTACTTTCGGTATGTGCAACATCGAAACCTCTCCACCCTCTCTCACACTTTCTCTCCCTCTCTCTTTCACTTCACCAAAGCTCATAAGCTCTTAAATACTAAACTAGCCGGTTACGTACCTAGACTAGGTAGTCATCGACATATATATAACATGGCGTCTAATCCTCCAGGAGACTGCTGCGTTAAGGGGTTCAAACATGAGTGAGTACTTCCCACAACTCCTTCGCGGCATTCTCGAGTTGACCGGGGGGGATATCGTCACGCAGCGGAGAGCCGACAGGAACGTCCTTCAAAGTAGGCAAATACGACGCCTACTTGGCCACCCCCGAGCCTTCTTCTGCTAAGGATGCCGCAATCCTGTTCATCCCGGATGTTATCAGCATCTGGCAGAACAGCAAGCTGATGGCCGACCAATTCGCCTCCAACGGCTACCTCACCCTCATCATCGACCCCTTTAACGGGGACCCCCTATCCCTGAACCGTCCTGACGGCTTCGACTTTGCCACCTGGTTGACCAAAGGTAGCACCGGTGACAACCCACACACCACGGATGCCGTCGACCCTATCATCGAGACAGCTATTAAGTACCTCAAGGAGGAGAAGGGCGTGAAGAAGCTGGGTGCTGTCGGCTACTGCTTCGGTGCCAAGGTATGTATATATGTCTTGCTACTCCGAGCACTTGCTTTCTCTCGAGAGGCAGAGAAAGGGGGTTGTTAGAGGAGGATATCAATGTTGCTAATACTCATCTTCGTAGTACGTCGCTCGCCACTTCAAGAATGGCATCCAGGTCGGCTTCATGGCCCATCCGTCCTTCGTCGACCAGAACGAGCTCGAGGGCTTCAAGGCGCCGCTGTCCATCGCGGCTGCAGAGACGGACCAGATCTTCCCGGCCGAGAAGCGTCACAAGTCCGAGGTGATCCTCGCCAAGAACGGCTTCCCATATCAGATCAACCTATACTCTCAGGTTGCCCACGGCTTCTCCGTCCGCTGCGATACTCGCAAAAAGATTGAGCGCTTCGCTAAGGAGCAGGCCTTCGAGCAGGCTGTCACCTGGTTTGACAACTGGCTGATATGACTGGATTATGATGCCGACACGCTGGCCAAAGGAAAACTCTGAGGAAACATCCCTAGGTTTTACATGTAACTTAGATAGCCACTATGTGTTATGTGCTAGGCTCGACGAACCGTCGTAGTCTCTAAATAGGTTAAAAACCAGGGAATCAGAGCCGTGATTGGAGGCATTGCTCGGTACATATCAATTGATGCGTATTTCGTACACGATCACGATTGAGGATAATTAATCTTGGTCCCGTAAATTTTGGTATATGGGTATCCAGATAGCAAACCTACTCACCGGTCTCACCGGTTTTTTGCGCAGCCAACAGCTGGCTTTGCAGCCCCTTCTTTCCCACGTTCATGGCTATTTCGAGTTCTTGCTCCTCCTCTCGTAGGACGGCCTTCCCGTACTCCAGCTGCCGCCTCTGCTTGCGTTTCTCCTCGGCCACGACGCGTTCACGTTCCTCGAGCGCCACTTCTCGCTTTCTCCGCTCCTCCCTTGCCTTGCGTGCCGCCTCCTCCTCCTCCTCGGTTTTGGTCTCCGTGGGCGGTGGTCCTAGCGACTGGATGTACGCTTCGATCAGTGGGTCACGGATCTGCGGGTCTAGGCTGATGTACCGCACGTCGGCGAGCAGTTGGGGAGGGAGATTTTCTAGATGGGTCTTGTTGTTGAGAGTGCGTAGGGGTACACCCCGTAGGAGTGCCGTTAGGTCTTTCTTTAGAGTATCCGGAGGGAGCTTCAGACGGTTGATGTGCTCGCGGTACCACTTCTCGCGGTCGCGGTCATTAAGCGCCGAATCACGCATGGGTATTTCCTTCTTGTACTTGCGACGAAACTCGGGCCAATACAGCTTGGGCGTCGCTTTCTGTTGTAAGAACGCGAGGTAAGGGATCCGGGGGTCCTTCTTTTCTTCTTTGGCGCGCTGCTCCTTAAGGATCTGTATTCGTTCGCGGCTCCACTCTTCCCAGACTTCTTTACGAGCTTTCACGGTGCTGAGCACGGTATATCGCGAATCGTCGATGATGCGGCCCTCTTCAACCAGCTTTTCCCACGACGAGTAGGGGTTGATGCCGTGGTCGTTCAGCAAATCCTTGAAAAGCTCTCGCGCGTCTATATCGGAGAGAGGTACACCCTCAGCGCCTTCGGGCCATGCGTCGGGATTCCCGTCATCATATTCGCCCGGGTCGAGGCCGTAGTCGTCACCCATGGCTTGTAATTGGTAAGCAAAATCGTCTTCGTTAAATTCAACTGGCATATCCTCGACGAGCTCTTCCGTGCGCTGTCGTTTTGAACGGTGCTCGTCGGCGTCGCCTTCGTCGTCTGTAACTTCAACCTCTTCGTAATCGGAACCTAGCTCTGTAGGCTCCTCTGCTTCCCCAGTTGCAACTTCGGCGGAAGCTTCTATTTGCGGCTCCATAGACATTGGTTCCTTGACATCTACTCCTTCACTCTGAGCTCTACCGGCCTTTTCCTTAGCCCCGCTGATATCTAAATCTAGCACGCCCTTCATTATCTTCTCGGGTATCCGCCAGTAGCTCATGTTCTTGTCGGGGTTGTATACGAACCGCCGGCCATACTTGGTATACACCAATAGCCACGGCTCACAACCTGGAATGGCCACCTTAGATTTCGGTTTGTCTACCGGTTGCGGGCGTGGACGATCTCCTCTCCCGTCTGAAGTCCCGCGATGCCCACCACGTCCCCCATGTTGTTGTTGATATTGCGCCTGGCGTTGTCGCGCCGGGTCGTACTGGGCGAGAAATGCGTTCGCGGCCGCGGGATCGGAAAGCTGGGGCACCGTCGAGTACTGGAAGAAACTTGCGTGCGGGTCCTGGGGCGGAGGCGGAGGAGGTTGGGCGACGGAAGAAGATGCCGGAATTGGCGACGCAGTTGGGCGCTTGTATGTGGACTCCTTGGTGGCCGAGTTATAGTAGTAGGTGTGGCCGGTAGGAGCTTTGTGCTCTGTCCATCCAGGAGGTAGCGGTGGTGGTAGATTTGAGGAGGGTTTATATGTTGATTTCAACATATCGGTCTGAATACCGAACTTAATAAAAGTATTAGTCTTACGGATATGGGACAAAGAAATTAGGGTATCGAAGTGTCAGTGGTGCTTGTAGCGAATATTGGTGGATGTGATGTTTAGGTAGGAAATTCATGAAGTTTTATGAAATGACAAAGTAAAAGGTTAAGGTTGTTACCTGCGATAAAAGAAAAAAGGGTACACTAGGTACATAGTAGCCCGTTAATGCCGACGCCCCGGTAGGTACCTAGGTACGTGTCCGGAACGCTGAACCTTAATGTAGGTAGTACCTACCTAGGGCTGCCCGTCATCGTCTCCAAATAATTTGGCACGCGACCTCGAATTTACCAACTCTTAAACGGAGTTCTTAAACTGTACCCTCGACATCTTTATACCTATTACCTACCTACCTACCTAGGTACCTCTCTAATACCTTACTAATGTGTTCTTTTTAAGTCCTGTTATTCTCGTCACTCATTTATTCTATTCTTTCCTCCCTTCCTTACCCTAGGAAATGCTGTGGAGTCTCTTCAAGTCTCTACGTGTACGGTGACTTGCAGCTATCGCAGCAATGGCCCGGAACGACTTTTTCCAGCGGGGAGGAGGAATATTAAGATCGATTGTGAGGTTCTGGACTGTACGGTTATAGCCTTCTCTGTTTCGTTCTATTTTCTATTTGACCTGTCGAGAACATTATCATCCAGAGCATGCCTAGGTACCTTTCTAACTCTTCCTCAAGCATTCGTATGCGCCTGACTATGTTGGGTTCGCTGGCCTGTTGACGGCCTACCTCCTGATCCAATTTTTCGTCGAACCCTTCCATCGCATGTTCTACATCAACAACCTCGACATATCTTTCCCTCACGCCGAGGTCGAGCGAGTGCCGGTTTGGCTAAACTTCGTATACGCACTCTTCGTCCCGCTCGGGCTTGTGTTGCTATATAATACCTCTACTCGAGCTTCGTTCCATAAGCATCATAGCACTATACTCGGACTCGCCATTGCTCTCATCCTCAGCTCGTTCCTCACCGATATCGTAAAAAACACGGTTGGCCGCCCCAGGCCAGATCTAATCGCCCGATGCAAGCCAGCCGCCGGTACCAAATCTAACGTCCTGGTGACGTTTGATGTGTGCACCGAGACGAACCACCATACTCTCCATGACGGCTGGCGATCTTTCCCCTCGGGGCACTCTAGCTTCTCCTTTAGCGGCCTTGGGTATTTAGCTTGCTTCTTAGCCGGCCAGTTGAGGATATTCCGCAATAGGAAGGATCTAGGTCGTTCGCTAGTCTGCCTTGCGCCTCTTGTCGGGGCAGCCATGATAGCCATTAGCCGCTGCCAGGATTATCGTCATGATGTATATGATGTTTGTGTTGGGTCGGTGCTGGGGTTTACAGTTGGTTTTTTCAGCTACCGCAGGTATTGGCCACGACTGAGCAGTCGGGAGTGCGACGAGCCATACGCACCACCTGGCATGGAGATGGAGGATAGGGAAGGGTGGAGGAGAATTCGAGATGAAGAGGAAGGGGGGCCAAGCATAGGACAAAATGCCGGGTATGAGATGACCAACTCGGTTGAGGGTCACAGCTAACACGTGTTTACTAGATAATCGATTCGGATCAAGCAGAGAAAGAAGAAGAAGAACAGGGCACAGCAGACATATCATGACTTGTGATTTATAAGGGTCGATTCTGAGGTTTTATTTACGTGGTGATTGCCTCGGAGCGATGTCCGAATTTATTTCTAAAAGATTGCTAGCAGTCGATAATAGGTTGCAAATATCAGTGAAGAATAAGATTGAGCTAGGACTTCGTGAGATAGCCTAAGGTATAATGCACTATGCAACCTGGAAGATTTCTTTTGCTCGTCTCTACCTAGCTGCCTACATGGTAGTTCGCCATGTAGATGATCAAGTACCCAGCAGCGCCTGGAATGGAAAACGCCTATTGTCATGAATGTATTAGTGATAACAACTTATGTACCTAGATACAAGTCTTGAAAACCTGCATGAGGCCGAGTTGACAGGTCATATTGAGTCATTCTATCGTCGTAGGACTTCCAAGGTTTTAAGTATCTAAGACATTTTAAGGATGGTAAAGTAGTTATAATGTAGAATACTTGGTAGGTACGTTATTTATTATTATTTATAAAAATGTTAATTACCTAGGTGTCTTTATAAGTAATATAATAAGTACTTAAGCTAGGTAGCTAGAGCTGGTATAAAGCCTTAAGTTCTAATGTAAGATTCCATTATTTGCTTTTTCTCAGTTTCCTCTTTAGCCAATTATCTTCAACGAGATAACTCTAGTACGCAACTCTCCCCTGCTGCTGCCTGGGTATCTATGTATAAGTCTCCACTAAATACCAGCCACCAGATACCCCCACTCGAAACTAGGTAGGTACCACAGCATAAATGTTTAGATGTGCACAACTACACTTTGATACTCTATACTTAGATAGGGTCTGTTAGTGTCCTCATATAAAATATACTGCTTCCTTAACAATCACTAATATTTCGACGAGACTATTTCGAGTTAACATCACTATAGCTACTTCGCCTCGGATTAATATTTCTAAGGTGTAATGCCAGTCAAAGTTTGCCCTCTCTTTATCTTTCTCTCTCTTCTCTTCTCCTCTCTCCTCTCTCGCCATTTCCCCAGCTCATCTCCCGCTCACTAACATCTTACCATCATCACCAGCATCACCAGCATCACCATCTTACCTGATCCATATCTTTTATATGTACTCTTTCTACTGTACTCAGAACCTAAGTACACACATTTTATTGCGCGTTTACCTACATTAATATATTCTATTTATTTATTTAATTTTATCTCTACTTATCTATTAGATCTGTTGATCACAATCCTACCTAGGTCATTACCACCTTCGTCTCAAATTAGGTGGCATTCTACTCTTCTCCACAAGGAGTTACGTAGAGTTGAGTTCACTTGGTAGTTAATAGCAAAAATTATATCATTCTATCCTCGTTACTCCATGTGAGTTCTGCCCTCAACTCACTTCTTGTCTTCAACTGTTTTCTAACTAAACCCTAGCATGACGCGGGTTAGTAAGATTGTTAAGCATGAGCGTCTCGGCTCACCAGAAGCCAGCTTAAGATCAGACACCATGCCACCACCATCCCCGAGTCCGCGAAAGCGGAAGACCCCTCCAAGTGAGTTTCTGGATACTCAGTCGGTGGCCCAATCCTTCATTCGATCTCATGCTCGTGAGTACTCGTCCGTCCCCAACCTAGTTGGCTAGGCTTGTTGGTGCTGAACATTACTTGTTTACAGCGAGCGCCGAGACATATCAACGAAGAGATGATGACAATGAGCCTATTTTCATGGAGATGAGGCGACTGCCGGACAATTCCAGAAGCGGCCAGCAAGGCTCTCCGGTTTCCCAGAATGTCGACGCCAGCTTTGCTCATCAGAGCTTCTCTCATCCCACCTTTGCCGATATTGGGTTGAAGCAAAAGGCGTGCAATGACACGTTGGGTGACCTCCAAACGCTTGGAGTGTCCCGTAAGTGATAACTATTCCAAGCATTTCTTACCTATCGATTCGCATCTTGCTGCGAGCATAAAACTCATCTTCGATATTTCCCCTCTTACCCTTCGTATGCCACCGTCGCCGAACCGGCAAGAGATAATTTTACTGACTTGGTTCCATTCAGATGTGGCGGCTCTCCCGGAGTTGGTTCTCGTCGGCGACCAGTCAGCTGGAAAATCCAGCTTGATGTCCGGTCTAGCTCGCGTCAATCTCCCACGGAGCGCCGGCGTATGTACACGCTGCCCGCTCCATATTCGCCTAATCAGCAGCAAGATCGACCATTGGTCATGCTCAGTATCTCTTCAGCAAGACTATGACTTTCAGCCGCTTCTAGATCGGAAGCCTAAAACCTCGGACGTTACCGCGGCGAACCCGTTTCCACCATGGGTCAAGATGTCTCACAGAGAGATCAGGTCATTCAAGACTATTTTTGATCCCTCTGAGATCGAAGAGGTCCTTCGTTGGGCCCAAGTCGCGATCTTGAATCACAAACGCAACTTCGAACTGTTCATCCCCGGCGAAGGTGCTGTTGCTAAAGAAACATCCCTTGATTGTAAGTGCATAGCTGCTTTAAGTCACATTCGACTTACCGAACGCTTTCCATTATGTTGTATCTCCTACCTACTTTTTTTTCCCCCGAGCTCCCTGCTTGATATTCATCCTTTGCTTACCTACCCGATACTCCACAGTGGCCGCTCGCGAGACAGATGCTCAATTCTCGCCAAATATCGTTGCCTTGGAAATAAAAGGTCCGGGGCTTCCTGATCTGAGCTTCTACGATCTACCCGGTGTCTTCCAATCACCGGAAAAGGAAGAAGATGAGTATGTGGTCAAGGTCGTAGAGAAGTTGACCCTTGAATACATCAAAAAGGAAAAAGCAATCATCATGTGGGCTCTTCCTATGAATGTTGATTTAGAGAATTCTACCTGCTTAGGCATCATTCGTAAGGCGAAAGCCGCACCCCGGACCATCGGCGTTATGACCAAGGCCGACCAGCTTCCCCCTCAAAACATTCCCAACTGGCTAGCTATGTTTCGTGGTGAGAAGCAGTTGGTTGGGCAGGGCTTCTTCGCCACGTCGCGGCCTCCAAGCCAGCCTCTTGAGGATGCAACAAGGTGGGAAGAACTATTCTTCAATCGACAGGCTGACGGGAATAGCCCATGGCCGATCGAGTTCGCCGACTTCGCTGATCGTTGCGGCGTTGAGGTGCTACTAAAGGTAAGCACATTTACCTGTGCTTAATTTTAATTCCCCGGCCCATAAAGCGGATCAATTGCTAACTAGTGAGTGTGCGGAATAGTTCCTTTCTTGCAAGCTCACTGAAGCGTTTGCTAGAAGCCTCCCATCTATCAGGGAGACGGTCCACAGGCGTATCATCACGATCAAAGAGGAACTAGATGCCCTACCTGAACTTCCTGCTAACGTAGAACATGAGGTTAAGAGGAGTCTGTTTAAGTTTTTGGACCAAGTGAAGACGGCCATAAGGAACACTGGATTTTCGTCTGAGTGGAATACCCTGAACAGCCAGTTCCAGGCCTGTGTGTTCAAGATGAAGCCGACTTGCAAGGTCAAGGACTCGGAGCTTCAGACAATCGACATTTCTGGCGTCGATTCAGAGGTTGCAACGCCGAGTCCCTCAAAGAGACCTCGCCCCAGTGATTCAACTATGCGAAATATATCTACGCCTAGCAGACGTCAACGCCAGGAGAACGTTACCACGCCGGTGAAGCATGAGGATGCGGGTGGTATATCCCGCGCTTCATCTGTCATGGGCGCGCCAGAATCGCGTCGGCCGAGCCCATTCGTCATGTTTTTCAATCGCGGCCGATGTGCTATGGACATTAAGGATATTCGTAACAGAATATTGAGAACTAAGCGACCTGGGATGCCGCGAGACCTGGTTCCAGACGAGGTTCGTGAGGTCTTATGCCTGGACGCTGTTAGGAAGTGGGAGGAACCACTGGATACATATATCCTCAAGACGGCGGAGCTCTTAGAGAGGACCGCCATTGCCGCTCTCGAGGAATCTCTCGGGCTATTGCGCCGCCGTCTAATTTTTAAGGATTGCAATGATCATCTGAAGCAATTCATTGAAGCTGCGATCGCTTCGCAGAGGGCTCGACTCTCTGACATGTTCAATTCGGAGACGTACCAGCTATATATGATGAATGATGACGCCTTCCACCGCTATAAAGCGCAGGAAATGGAGCAGCTGCAGCGTGTGCGAGGGATAATACGCCTGAAGGCTATGACTCTGATCGACTGGGACTATCCAGCTAAGAGGTTGGAAGACATGTCGGGAGAGGACAAGATCAAGGAACGCAAGATGCTTGATTCCCATCTTCCTAAGCTTGCGAAAGACCCTTACGAGACTGAAATTGAGGTAGCAGGGTTTGTTCGCGGTTACTATATGAGTACGTGTTCTGAAAGACGTCCCACGCTATCCTCGAATTTTCCTTTAGCCTTGCTGACTCTTTACTATTGATAGTGGCCGCTGCAAGGTTCGTAGAAGGAGTCACAATGAATGTGAATTCGAACCTCTTGCGTACGTTTAGAGAGCAACAGCTCGATCTATCTCTAGATGAAAAGTTTCATATTTATAGTCACTCTGGTGAGTCAAATATTTCCAAGCCTTTTGTCCCGACAACGAAGTCGATGAACGACACTAACGGTGACTCAACGTCCGGTAGATCCGAGTCAGTACAATAGATTGATGGAAGAAGATGACAAGACGGCGAAGAGGAGACAACAGCTCAAAGGAGAAATGGACAAGCTGCTGAGGGCCATGAACAGCATCAACGACCTCGGAAGCTTGTCCGGCGGTGCTGACGGTGCTGATAGTTCCAGCGGTGCTAATGTTGCTAGCCCCGGTCGTTTTGATATGACAGTTGATTCTGACTGCGAGATGTATGAAACGGTAGTATAATGGATGATGTATTGATTTGTCTATGCTCGGTGCTGGTAGATGAGGTGTCATCGGTACACTCATTTTCTCACTATTCATGACGTTCATGGTTCGCCAGATGGGCATATAGGCATGGCCCATGAGTACGGTTCAGAGTTCCGTAGTTGTGGATAGGTCATCAGGAATAAAGAATAAGGTCACAGGACGACATTGGAACCGAGGCCTCTGGAATTGACTTGGCTTATTAGTGCGTATCAATTTCTAATACTCTCGGTGATATTCATAAAATGGACAACTGCTAGCCAGGGTTAGCTCTCTTCCACTTCGCCAATGAATACTCCATGATTCAAATCGCCTCTTTCAAAAGTGATTAAAGAAATAAGACTGGAATGCGACCGCTGATTTAACAGACTTGGCCACTTTGTCTCAAGTAGGCAAATAACGGGCAACAAGCTTAAGAAATTACATACCGAAACAATGAGAGGGTTATATAATACGTTATAAGACCAATAGTAACAAAAAAAGAATAGTGTATCTTTTCCTTCGCCAACGATTCTAGGGGATCTACTTACCTAAGAAGAAATAGGAAGAATAAAGTGATTGGCTAGGTAGAGTGCGCTGGGCTTTGGTTCCGTAAAGGGACTTGCTTATAATGTTTCATTCCGACTTTTGCCAATTAACCGGCCGGCCCTTTTCTGGTTCACCACCATCAGCGCGATCACCTACGATGCTACCATTACACTAACATGCCAAACATCCAATAACAGTCGAGCCACCGACTAGCTCCCCGGGCCGTGTTCATGCGATGGAAGATAGAGCCCCGATGTCTAGAAAGGTTTATCTTTATACATATGCTCTGTTTTAAATCTGGGTAGGTTGGGTAGGATCTCATGTTCCCCAGACCCGGATAGGTACCTAGGTAGAGTATCGTTCGACATGGATTTAACATATGTCGAAGAGATAGACGACGGGGTTGGCTCAGCCTCAGTTGCTATCATCACAGCTCGTCGTCCAAGTTCTATCATAGATCACCGTTGCGGCGCAGAACATACAACCTAGGTAGGCAGGCGGAACGAGAAATCCAGACGCTAACGGCACAACATGCTACAGTAACAACACGGACGATATATGCAGTCATGTGTCATCGTTGACCTGGTCCCTCTCCTTATTAAGAGGCCAAACCGTGGACGAGTTCCGGAGTTGCTCTTAGGGGTAGGGAGTCAAATGCGGAAGCCACAATAGCTGGCGGTTTTAAGCTTCCCAATCACGATAATTGGGAGCCTTGGATGTACCAAAAACATATCCATTCCGGAGGTGAGGAGTTGGAGAACATCGAATAGATCGTAGCCGGGCTGTCGGTTTGATAGGCCGCTAGTGAATGGAATCCCAGTCGAGTGTCATCTCCAACTGCTACCCGTCTCTGATCCTCTTCATATTATCCCCGCATTATAGCGACATGCATTAGCTATCGTAACAGTAGCGGTAGGGTAGAACGGTCAAAGGTTACTCTTCCACATGCTGTATTCCCACCAGGGGTACGGTCAATCTTGCTTCACTATAGGATGTTATTAATTACCTACCAGCCCTAACCTCCCTGTTAATGTGAAGTACTTGAATAGCGTGACCTTCCCCCATCCCCCGTCTCCTTTCTCTCCTCTTCGTGTATACGCTGTATTGCTTCCTGGACCCCTAGACCCTAATTTATCGCCAAAGCTTAATAGTTTAGTAGGCGATTTCGATTTTGACATCAACGACTTTAATGTGAGGAAGACAATACGTATAAGTTAAAATGGTTCGTCCTCGTCAGCCCGCATCCAAGGGCCATGAGGAAGAACACGAGCAGTTAGCGCAAAGGGAGGCACCAGAATTCGAGTACGTCTACTGGATGAAGGAGCCACATCTACGGAAACTATACGCGTGGGCTTGTGTCTTGATGATAGCCTCGGCAACCACTGGATTCGATGGGTGAGGGCGGAAGAGATATTTCAGACTATTATGGAACGGCCGGCTAACAGCCATATAGAATGCTAGTCAACACTTCTCAGCAAATCGACCGCTGGAAGCAGTACTTCCCCAAGACTCAGGTCGGCCCTGATAACCCCCAAGATGTGGCCGATAGCTGGCTGGGGCTCCTCGTAAATATGTTCAATATCGGGAGCATCCTGAGTTTCTTCCTCACGTAGGATCTCACATATGACGTCCAACCCGAATCTGACACGTTGCTGACTATTCCCTTAGACCATACGTTGCTGATAACTGGGGCCGGAAGACGTCAATAATCATTGGGTGTATCTTTATGATAATTGGAGGTTGCATATCAGCGTTTTGCAATGGATACGAAAGTATGTGAATCAGTGAATACCTGTCAAACTGCTTGGGTATTTTCTATTAACACATGTTCTAGTGTTCATTGCTGGTCGTCTGATTCTCGGCTTTGGAAACAGCTTGTCACAGATGGCTTCTCCTCTACTACTCACAGAAATATGCCATCCTCAGCATCGTGGGCCGGTGACAGCTGTCTATAATTGCTTGTGGAATCTGGGCGCTCTCATAGTCGCCTGGGTTGGCTGGGGCACTGCTCAAATACGGAACGACTGGAGCTGGAGGTCCATCACGCTGCTCCAGATCCTACCCTCGCTAATCCAGATTATTTTCATTTACTGGATCCCCGAGTCCCCACGGTATCTCATAGCGAAGGATCGCCACGATGAAGCGCTCGATATATTGGCTAAGTACCATGCTGGCGGTGATAAGAACGACGTGCTCGTTCAGTTTGAGTTCAGAGAAATCAAGGAGACGATGCGGATGGAGAACCAAGTCGCTCGCGCTGCTGGCTATCTCGACTTCTTACGCACCAAGGGAAACCTGTGGAGGTTAGCCATTCTAGTCTCCCTCGGTGTCATATCCCAATATAGCGGCAACGCGCTTTTTTCTAATTACATGGACACTGTATATGAGGGAGCTGGGATAAAGGTTCAAGACCAGAAGCTAGCTGTAAGATCACTACTATGATATATCCACGTCGTTGGACCAGGGTTAACATGTCTCTCTAGCTGAGCGGCGGAAAAACCATACTCGACCTTATCGTAACGATACTTGCCGCCCTGAATGTCGATAGATTTGGCCGACGACCGCTATTCCTAATATCGACGTCTGGTATGGTGGTCTCATTCGTGAGCTGGACGATCTGTGGTGCCATCTACGAGAACTCAGGCCTGACCAACGCGGCTTCGGGCTACGCGCAGTTGGTATTCGTCTGGTTATTCGGCATCTTTTACGACATCGGCTTCTCGGGCCTGCTAATTGCTTACGCTCTCGAGGTGCTCCCCTTCAAGCTACGCGCCAAGGGCATGATGATTATGAACATCACGGTACAGGCTATCCTTGCGCTGAGCAACCAGACAAACAGGATCGCCTGGAACAGATTGCCAAAGCACTGGAACTTCATGCTTTTCTATACTGTGAGCTCTTCTTCTATCTAGAGCCGGATTGCCTTCTTATCTCTCACGATCCACTGTTACTATATCTCATTTGGATTGCGTAAATTCTCTACTAACTAGTACTTCTTACGTAGGTCTGGGATTTCTGCGAATTAGCCTTCGTCTACTTCTTCTACGTCGAGACGAAAGGGCCTACACTCGAGGAAATCGCATGGATCTTTGATGGCGCGGATGCTGTCGCCAACATCGACATACGGCAGGTTGAGAAGGAAATGAACGAGCTAGACAGGGAACAGAGCATCGATTCAAGGGCCATGTCGTCAAGGGGGAAGGGAGCCATCTAAACTAATCATTTTCTTATTATTTTGACGGACTGAGTGGCAATGAGTTAATGATCATGGAGCGGCATTCCTTTCTAGGCAAGCTGTAGGTAATCTATTGGTAGTTTATTATAGGTTAGGCGTAGGAGATACCAAAACAAAATGGGGAAAATGGGGATTATGACCGGACATTGTCAATATAATCTGTCCAAGATTGAATACGCTTGCCATGTCAAGCATTTAGGTACCGCTTTTGAATAATTAAATAGAAATAGCAGTATACCTTACCTAGGATATCTACGCGAGAAGCCCTCTTTTGACACGGCATCTTGGTAAGGAAGTGGAGTATAGAGCTACATAGCTGATATAACCAATAGTCCTAGGTTGGTACCCCTATCCAACGTGGGCTGCGATTAAAGAGTAGTTCGCCTATTCACTTTTCTAACAAGAGGCTAATAGACATGTTTTGAGATTCACATATCGATGACACATACATCTATCTACCTAGGTACGTACGTAGTTGAAGTCCAGACCATATGTAGCCTGTCGTTACATTCATCAAGCTTACCACCTTATACCATATAAAGCTCGCGGGCTAGTAGAAGCCATGGATACTGGGATGCAATATCCCATATTACCTATCACTAACTACAAGCCGCGTACTTAGGGGTAAATCCCGAGATTTGCCACGATAAGATTCAAAACCAATCCTTTAGAGAATCAGCGCTTCATCTCTTGGACGATCTTGGAGGCACCGGCAAAGTTGAGCTCCTCCATCGTCTCTTCCCATATTTTCTCTCTCAAAATTTGGCCTTCCTTCGAGTAATAAGGCAAGGGATAACTATGAAATAGTTAGCTTAAGCGTCGACACTGATAGGATATGCCATTCATACGGTTGGATAGTCCAATCACTAACATAACTACCGTGGCTATCCTTGCCCTTCACGATAACGGCATCAAGGATGGCGCTGGTGCCGGCCTCAACAGCCCTCCCGTTGGTGTTTTGAAAAATCCAAAAGATTATGCCGCCTACGAAACTCAACGTCGCGTCGCGGCCAAGTCCTGTAGCTCTGCAGAGACCGGGGTTGGACGTGTTGATGACGACGTCGTCGGGGTCGACGTGCTCCGCGAGCTTAGAGACGAATAATATCTGCAGGTATTTACTTCTCGGGTAAGCCGTCATTGGCGCAAACTCCTTTGGGTCGTCACACTGGGGAATGATGGGGCCAGCGGTGTTGAAGGGTGGCGCCCAGTACGCCGTATCGGAGCTGATGATGGAGAGGTATGGCGGCTTCGCGCCCGGCAACGGCGACTTCTTAGACTTGAGGACTGGCAGGAGTAGGATAGTCAGTAGAGCTGTGGACAGGTAGTTGACCTGGAAGGCGTGTTCGTGGTGGGTGGATTCGTGAAGTTTGAAATAATCGCTTCGTAGGCCGGCGTTAAGAAGCACGATGTCGATACGCGGGAGCGTCTCGCATCTCCGCACAAATGCCGTAATGGAATCGTATGAATCCATGTCAAGGAGCCACAGTGAGATAGTCGCGTCGGGAAACTCTCTCCGCAGTTTGGCGACAGCTGCATCACCTCGGGTCTGTGATCGCACAGCTACAATTATGCGTGAGAGGTGTAACTGGAGTAGCTGCCTCGCGGCTTCAAATCCGAGGCCGGAATTGGAGCCGGACACGATGGCTGTCTGGCTCGAGAGATTTGTCCCTTCAGGGACCGGCTTCTTGTACATCAGCCATTGGCGGTAGAGGAAGCCGATAAAACGTGTCTCGAACGAAGCTCGATGCTCAAGATGCTGAGACATGTCTAAGTTGCACAACAGGCGTGCATACGGATGATGTAGGCATCAGGTTCTAAGTTGACGTAAATGGAAAAAATCCAAGATATAAATGGAGGAACTATTCGGAGTTAAACACTCGCCAGTCGGTCCATATCTTCGTCCAGCCACTCCGATCTCCCCCCCTAGGTATATAGTCTCTTCCCTCATCCTACATGGAACAGTGGCGCCTTTGTCACCCTTCGGCGCATTGTGACGTCCCGACGCCGTGGCAGTTTGTCATGAGCTAGGAGCACCTGATTGACGAATCAACGTGTTTAGCTGGCGCCTAGTCTGCGGTGATATTCTTTTGCACGACGCACTCGAACGGGAGATTCGGTTGTTCGGATGCCGTCGAAATTTGCCATATTCATATTGTTACCTGTCTAGGTAGCATCATGAAAAGAGATTCATCATCGGCACACTGAATCGTCTAATAAGAAGGAAATCCAGCTTACAAGTCTTACCGTCGAGCAGCACAGCATGTAAGCGTAGCATATCCCCTCCACCCTTCCATACTAAAACATTCGGACATAGCAAAGTCTCCAAGTACCGAAGATCATGCAGCTAAAATGTGAACTACCTAGTAGGTACAACAAATTCCGAGACAGCGCTGATTGGTGATCTTAGGACATCATGAACAATAAATCCCGGCCTACAAAGTTGGTCAATGGGCTCGGGACCGAGAGCTCACGCAGCCCATTCGTCACTCATTCTTTATATACATGTATGATCCTTCCCTCTAGATCCGTCCGCGGGCTTGCTGCGCAGCCGCCACGCCTTTATGCAGAGGCGGAGAGGCGGCGCCGATCAAAGCGTCAACTTCCAGATCTGGATCTCCTTTCCGCATCGCCCGCTTGTACCCGTCTCTCGCGGCGACGTGCTTGAGGTAAGACAGGATATTGGGGTATCCTTCCAGGTCATACTGTGCGAAGCAGCGCATCGTCGTAAGGCAGCAGACGGTCATAATATCCGCTGCAGTGAACTGCTCTCCCGCGAGCCAGGGAACCTTGGATAGGCGTTGGTCTATGAACCCAAGGAGCTGTTGCCGCTTAGCTTTATAGCGCTGCACCATCACGTTACTCTCATTTAGACCCGCCCGCGACAGCGACATGTTAAGCACTAGGGCAGGTTGCAGAGTGCCGTTTGCAAAGTCTCGTCGCACAGTTAGCTGAAGCTGTGTCTTCTCTGCGACAGGGGGTGGGAGCGTGGCTTCTTACGGAACCAGTATAGGTACTCCGCATGGTTCTTATCCCCCGGAGCGATCGCGAGTTTTCCATTGCCTCGGGTCTGTAAGATGTACTCGACGCAGGCACCGGACTCGGCTATCTTTACGTCGCCATCTTCAACGACGGGCGCGGACCCCAAGGGATGTAGCGCCTTGTACTCTGGCGGCGCCAGGAGGGGGGCTCGGTCGTACTTCCTGAGTTCATATTCAATACCGAGCTCTTCGCAGAGCCAGACGACTCTATCAGATTGCGAGATACCGAGATGGTGAACTGTGAGAGTCATCCTGACGGAGATGATGATAGTCTAGGTGTTGGATATGACGAGCAAATGAAAGAGTTTGGTAACTTATACGAAACATTAATAGGTATGAGACTACCTAATAATTATGTCATTGCCAACAGCTAGAGAACATTGTGAGGGGGGCGAGAACGAACTCTACGCACCCCTTATAGTTGCGGGACGTTGCGTATGTCTATGGATGTAAACGTTTCCGAAACTTAGTCTCCGATTCATGTCTAATAGGTGGATAAAAGGGGTACTTTTTAGTCTGCGGGCATCCATTCCCTTTTAAGTACTAACAGCTTAAGCTAAGCCGTTGGTAAGTAGACTTGGTATTTATTAGTTCGCAGTCTAGTTATTAGAGCCAAGATCTACCAGATGAGACCCGCCATCTTGCTTAAAAGTTGCACCAACTACGACTGCGCCTCATATACTATATCTAATTAGGTATATCTTCTTTCCTGCAGTAATTTCACGACACTATGCAATACCTACCGAGGCACACTATAATATATGGATCCGTTTATGAAGGCTAGGTACCTAGGTATATTAACCTTCTTGATTAGAAGTCACCCACGCGTCATGATATTGGTTAGAGAATTGTGTTAATCCAAGGCTTCTGCTACTGAAGCGTGGTATTATTTTAATATGGCCTACCGATGACTTGGTGAGTCCCATGTATTATATAATAGTCTAGTGTATCTTAGTGACCCATTAAGCCACTGACATATTCTGAACTGAACATTTTTTTAATAGTTGATGGTCTCCTATTCGTGTGCAGAGAGTCGTGACTTGGGCGATAGTTAGCACAACCACCCAAGTAGCCAACATAACTTAGGTAAGAGGTACCTAGCATGATATATCATCATACACAATAAAATAAGGGGTTTTAGGTAAATCCAGAATGTATAAGAAGATATCTTTCTAGGTTGGAACTCCATGTTCTACCATTGAAAGGTGATCATGCCAACTTCAGGATAGGGGCAAATACCAACAAACCTAACTGCCTACCTACCTAGGTACATTAATTCAACAGAAACATTAGACTAAATATAAAAACTAGATATTATATATCGGTACCAATAAGCCTATATTAATTTCGATTTCCGTACTACAATTTCTTGGAATTCGACGTAAGTTTCAATTCCGAGTCCGTATAATTTACAATTGAGTATAGTTATGGAATATTAAACTCCGTGTTAGAGGTCTCCTTATTTTATAAGTACATAGCTCACCTAAGATATGATCGATCAGGAGGGGGGCATGTCATCTTCACGGGGACTAAAGCCTTTTTTCAACAATCAAAGAAGCTTAGTGAGATACGCCAGTTGTATAATTCGTGTTAGGCAATAAACGGCTTTGTCTCTACCCTTAGGTAATGTCGTTGGTGCTGGTCAACGGCGTAGCGAAACCAGCTTCTCCAATGATAGGATCTCAATCATATCTCGTTAATAGTATGAGAAACGTACACATGTCTCATCAACAAAAACATATAACTTTGGCCGGAACTGCAGCCAACTTTACGCAAAGCTCAGCTCTACTCTGCTTCCCCGCCGCCCTCTCAGTGGTTGGCTACACGTGGCTGTGCGTGCATTTGACACATTGGAGGTCGAAGCGACGCCGAGATTGGTCGCACCACATGGCGGACGAGACCCTCGCGTCCATCTCTCATAGGCGCCCAGGCTGAATTCTCACTCCCCAAAATACCACATCACATCACCCCGCCTACCTTTGCGAGTTATAGAAGGAGACCATCCCCAATCTCCGTAATCGGCAATACCCTACTTCAACTCTACTTACGTTGGTATATATATGATATAAATGAGTTACTTCTCGGGACCCAGCTCAGCTGGGTAGTTCACGACGATCTAAATGCCTGGTATAACGGTAGCCTCGGTCCGCAGGGGGGCACGCGAGCCTTGCGAAGTTCCGGCATCGCGGCAGCCTCAGCAGTTGCCGGGATGCATACTCTGGTTACCTCCTAAGCCCGAGATACGCAAGACGCGAGAAGACTGCGATTCAGACCTCGAGGCAGACCGGTGCAACCATCCGGTCGTTGTTCTCTCGCCACAGGTAGAAGATGGAAGGGTCACATACTTGATGGTATGTCTCTTGGGCATCGCGGCCGAATTTATTCTGATAAAAAATAAAAACTAGATGACATCGCTCAAAGGAGTAGATCTTACGACACGCTTCAGCTACAACCCGAATGCTAGGCTTGAATATCTCCCTATTCGGCCCTGTAGCGCGCATCCGGACAATGGGATATTGCTTAGCCTCGAGGATGTTACGCTTGAACTGAGGAAGAAGTCGTATGTCCATACGAAGACACAGCACCGCATCCTACTTAAATCGCTACGAGCCTACAACCGCCGTGGCCCCGATTATGTTCTATCGCGGAAATCATATCAAGAGCTGATCGAATATGCCAAATTCTCCCCTCCGACTCCTCATCCAGCCTCGAACACCGTATCTTCTCCTGGGCCTATACGACGGCACGACCAACCCATCCCTATCACACGAGAACGCAGGGGTAGCTACAGCGAGTGGGTGTCTCACCTTCGAGGGCTTGAAGCCGGCCCAGCTAGCCCTCCCCGTGCTCAGACTTCTCCAATTACGGATACGAATCCAGTTCGGTTCCCTCGCACAACTGTTCGCAGCGAACAAGCCCCCTTACTGCCATCTTCTTACGGATATTCGCGGTATCAATATGGCAATTATCCAGGCAGTTATCCAGTTGGACAACCGACAGCTGTGTCTAGAACCTCCGCTAGAGCAGCGTATCATGTCTCAGGGTCTCCAGAACCATCTGATTGGTCGAATTTCTGGAGGAGATTGAAGTGGCTATTCTGGTTTACGTTGGCGCTTGGTATGGCGTATTTGACGTATAGATGCTTGTACTGGTTTGCGGGTATCGCCAAGGAAACGGGCTCTGTAATAAAGAACAGAATTGACGACATTGGAAGTAAATTTGCCAGGTTCTGGTCGACCTTGGGCAGTTTTACCAGGTCATAAAGCTCGGGTTTTCGAAAGACATATTTTCTCCTCGGGGGGTTAAATGGGCTGGGGAAGCTCTGTTTGACTAATTTCACGACTGTATGAATCGACATGGGACGGGCGGGATAACGGAAACTGTATGGTCGGCACATCTGGATTGGCGTATATATGGGGTACTTTGGATATTATTGAAGTAGAATGATGCTCTTGACTAATAATAACACCTGGTTATTGAATCGTCGCAGGGGTTTCTAAGTCGGGAGCTGTGCAATCCTTGATGTACTGAAAGGCACTCTTGGTCTCCTGACAACTCGGTGCGAGCGTCGCGGTAGAAATATGCCTCACGAGGTCTCTGAATTGACATTTAGTAGGTAATCTACACGTTATTCATTCATTACCGGCAACCCGCCGTTGGTCATTGTTGGAGAGGAGAAATAGGATGGAAACATACTCGCCACAACTCCAACTCTGGTTCACACTCAGCTTCCACTCGTCCCAGACGATATGCGCACTCGTACTAAGCGGGTACTCGTTTCCGTTCACCTCCAAGCTCCGGTTGATACATTTATACCAGTACTTGCTATCGTCCCCCCACTGGCCATCAACCTCGACGTTTTGGGGACTACACCCAGTCGAGATGCCGTTGGCATTATTCACCACCTCGAAGACGAGCTGCGTCGAATTAGGCACGGTTGCCATGGTTGGATATTGTTCTATCTTCACGTAAGATATCTGCTTTAATGAGAACGTCGTTGGGTTGGATAGGTCGGCACAGGAGGAGGCTTGTTCCGCTCTCTTAGAAGATGAGAGTAACTCCTGGCCTAATCCAGCTCGGATGACCGATAGCGGTAAGAAGAGATAGCATTGGCGAAGAAACATGGTTTCTGTTTCTTGTTTCGAGAAATAAGCGTGATTATCGTGGCTTTTCAACCTAACTGAAAAAAGGAGCCAAGTGCGTTTTTATCATCTCATCGTACCTTGGCGCTGGGTAAAATCGACAATGTCATGATTTTACGATCAGCCGTCCTTCCTATTATGGTACCGAGATACCGGTACTGGACTGATCGTTATCATATGGCGGAGTCGGATATGCCGGCCGACGTGACATTTTCCATGACTTTATCCAAGACGGCTGTGTGCGTTGGAAGTAAGACATTATGTAGGGTTCCATATACGATGCAAGCTTCCTACCGAAGGAAAAATGATTAAACGCGTACTTACGTTGAAAACAATACATACTTTGAATTCTTCCTAAAGTCTCCAGTTCGGGTTTAGGTATTTGCATAGCTTTCAATAGACTTACTACTGATCATTTCAGCTTTTAATTACAAGCGCCATTATCTGGTATCTTACAACACACTTAGACGCCAGTATCGTTTGGCTTATGGCATCTCCAGGGGGTCAATAGACCTTAGCTACCTATAAACTTAGGTAGGCACATAGGCGGGTATGTACTTACAAGGGGCCTCGAAATCTCACGAAAAAAAGGAAGGAAAAATACAAACCGTCTCTCTATGCGTCTGAAAACGCACGCCTCCTTTTCCCCTTCACTCTTCCAATCTCTTTACAGACCAGCATTCATTCAGCCTTCGGCTTAAGATTCGCATCATCACATGCTTGGGTGAACTCTTTTAGCAGAGACTAAGTCATAGTACATTAGCAATTGTCCATATATTTGACTCGGATAGGATAATATACCTTGAAGTCGTGCTCTTCTAGTGACCCAAATATCTTCGTCGTGTGGAGCTTGAGCTGGAGGACCCTGGGGCTCTTGATGCCAAAAGCGACACGTGCGAGGAATCTCGGGTCATCCCGCACATTGCAGACGCGAAGGACTTCTCGAATACTAGCCATGTCGACAGGTATGTTGGGCCTAGGAGGCATCTCGACGCGTTTTCCTGTAAGGCAGTGAGTGCAATGGCCGCATTTAATCTTTCCATCCGGTAGCGACATGCCGAAATGTTGGGCTAGAGCTAGAGCGAAGCATTTATCACCCGTGATCAAATCAGCCACCTCCTGTGTGCGTCGTAATGCATCCTCCTCGCGGGATTCCATCTCGGTATAGAGTTTGTCCGTGATGGCATCGATTTCTTGTGGCGCGGTAGGAAGCTTTTTGAGAATTTTATAGCGATTCTCAACACCGCTAGCCTTAAGCATGATGATACCTCTGTCATGATAGTCATTGAGCTTCCGTATGATGTCCGCTCGCAGCAGCCCAGTGTCCCCTGCCGTAGCATTGACGTCGATCTTATACCACTTTTTGGCCTTGATAGCGTTCTCAAAAATGGACTTCCCCTCCCGTGATTTGTCATTCTTAGCTACGCGATAGTAGCCGGGCATCGCCTCAAACTGGTATGAACTGTACTCTGGAGTGATAGCCCTAAGTAAGCCAAGCCGCAGCTCCAGGGTTGCAAGTAGAATGCCGAGAGGACCTGCTCGCATATCATGCTCTCCACCTAGGGCTGTCTGGTTTAGTTTGATGACTTCACCCTCTGGTGCCTTCACAGCTTTCATATGGAACAAATCGTCTAATAGCTGGCGTAGTGATCGTCGCGACGGCAGGTCACCTCGGGCGAAGTTCTCGCGGATATAGAAGTCATCCGGGCAGATGTAAAACATGCAATGGCTAGTTTTGCCATCCCGTCCCGCACGGCCGATCTGCTGCGAATATTCTTCTACTGTACCTGAGAGGTCGAAATGGAGGATGTTTCGTATATCGGGTTTGTCGATCCCCATACCGAAAGCGATTGTAGCTACGACTACAGCCACTTTGTTAGCCATGAAGTCGTCTTGGATCTGCGTCTTCAGTTCTGTCTTGAGACCGGCGTGAAAGGCTACTGCGTCAAAGCCATGTTTTTTGAGATCGTAGGCAAGCGATTCAGCTTGCTTCTGGAGCGTCACATAGACGAGAGTAGACCCAGGGTGCTTTCGCAAGAAAGCGAACATCTTCGGGTACTTATCCTGCTTGGTTGGCACTGATTCGGCCAGCAATTGTAGATTAGGTCGATAGGGGGAGCTGCGATATATGTTGGATTCCTTGATATTGAAGGCCTTCGCAACATCGTCGGAGACACGAGGAGTGGCGGTGGCGGTAAGGCATATGACTCTTTCCGCGTTGATCTCATTGACGAAGCGGGCCACTTTGAGATAGTCAGGGCGGAAGGAGTGTCCCCATTCTGAGATGCAGTGAGCCTCGTCGACGGCTACTAGCCGAATGCCTCCGGGGACATGCTTCATGTTTTCGACGAAACCCTCGTTGTTTAGCCTCTCGGGTGCGCAATAGAGCAATCTCAGCCGGCCTTCTCGTATGCCGGCCTTGATTTGCTGGTTTTGCTCATACGTCTTGGTAGAGTCCAAACAAGCGGCGGCAATACCTTTACGCGATAAGGCATCCACTTGGTCCTTCATCAAGGCGATCAAGGGTGACACCACAATGGTTATGCCAGACCCTACAACAGCTCTATCGTGTCTCGCGGCATCTATCTTCTCAAAGGTAACTGCAGGTATCTACGAAGCAGGCCATCGTTAGCAAATCAATATTTACTAGAGACGAAGGACTCAACTTGATAGCAGAGGGATTTGCCAGCTCCCGTGGGAAAGATGACGAGCACGTTCTCCCCTCGCAGAATAGTCTTAACGGCAGAGAACTGCTCGTGACGGAAATCGTCAAAACCGAAGCTCTCCTTCAGGATCGTTTTGGCGACGATCCCTAGAGATTCGTCGTCGTTGCCTTGAGGATCTAAATCTTGAACTCCAAACCGCTTGACGAGCTTGACCTCGCGATCCTGTTGCTGGTCGCTGGGAGAGCGAGAACGCTTCGCTCCGGCGACGAGCGTGTCCACATTGATACCCCCTAGCAGGTCATCCCCGGAGTCGTAATCAGACATGATTCCTTCTTTCTATGAATTTATTAGCTTTTATCGTGACAACCAGGGAAGAGATTAGTTACTACTATTGCCAACGCGAACGCAAATGCGAATGTGAAAAGATCAAGAAGGTTGTTGTGTTGCTGCTAAGAAACGCGGTCGACGCGAATCTCGTTTATTGACTGAATTAGAGCTCACGTGATCCTCGGAGCCCTGACCACAGTTACCTACCTAGGTATCTACATATGTACCTAGGAAGGTAAGACGCGTAGTTATATGTACCTAGGTAGGTACCTAATAATAATCAGATTAGACACCTAGGTATGCACTTAAGGTAGGCACTCTCGTAATCATACCTGTTATCATCCATGATAATTGAATATTGTAATTCTTGGGTTTACACTTCAGCTGGACCTAGTACCTACCTAGGTAGGTAGGTAAAACCCCCTTTATCTTAGATTACCTAAGCTACCTAAGGTACCTGGCAGGTATAGTACATAGTAGGACATCCTCAAATCTAATGCTTGATAGTCTCACAAGTATCGCCTGCATCAATATTCAGTCGTGGTCAAACATCACTCGGATACTTAGGGGAAAAGCCAAGGATTATATCTAACAAGACTTTTAATTAATGTCATTGATGTGCTACGTGCCTGCTTACTGCGACGAAGTGCCTATTACGCCTGATGATATGCTTCTTCTCGAGTACATGAACGCCTGCAATGTCGCGATGCCTAGAACGCCCCTGCCCTTAATCGATGCTCAGTCATGTAAGTGCATTTTCACAGCCTGGAGTACTTATGTGCAAATAAAACTCAACGAACCCCCCCCTCCCCCTTCCCCTCCCCCCTTCTGACTAGTGCAGCCCCCGAGCTCATCCAAGAGCTATGTATTATAAGTAAGTCCATGGCGCGTAGACTGCCGTTTGCATTGCCGAACACGTACATAGCAAATGCCCTGCCATAAAATGCCCTCGATGAATAACGGAATGCCGTCATTCTTGTCGTCGTAAATAGTTATAGCTAGTGACTCTCGTTGGTTAAAGAAAAAAGTTGCTGGACTCGAAACATCCTCATCGATGAAGTTGCTCTTCCACACATGTAACGTAGAACTTTAAGCTTATATAGAGTCACTCGAGTTCGGATAGAGAACAACTATCATATACCGAGTATATGCTTATAGGATAGGTGATTGCATGTACCGCCTCGGTTCTCCCCTCGTAGTAGCGTGTTGAACGTCATCACAATGGTTCGCGGTCCAATTGTAAATGAATGTGCGTTTTCGGATTCGGACGGTACCGTAACCGTCGAGACCGACTCACGCCTGGTCGGTACGCCTAATTATCTTCGTCTATGATTCTCTGGACCTCGGGGGCGTTTAAGAGGATACGCTTCCCAAGCTCCTCGGGAGACTTGCCGTCACGAACTGCACCGAAGTCAAGGATCTGTCGTTCGGGTTAGTAATCAACATGCCAATAGTCCTACTGTAGATGTATAGATTTGACTCACCTCGACATAAGTCAAGTTGTCTCGCTGGACAGCCGCTACACATCGGCGTTCATCAAACCTAACCTGCCAGACCCCACTAAGGTCTGTGAGGAGGTCTTGGATGCATTCACCTGTGCGGATGTCCCACATCTTAAGGGTTCGGTCGCTGCCACTAATAACTTTCCGACCATCATGCTGGAAACAAGTAATCGCCCCGGTGTGAGCCGTCAACGTTGACTGACATCGCCCGCTCTCCGGGTCCCAGATACGAAGGGTGCTGTCAGCCGCCGCCGAGACAAGACGTTCGTCGCGGAGATCCAGCAAGCCAACAAGCAACGAGTGTCCTTCGAGGGTGTGTAGGCAAGACCCGGTTTCAAGATCCCAAATCTTCACGAAACTATCCATACTACCCGATATGCATCTATTACGAGCGACGTCCAGCACAACGCTGTATACTTTCTGAGAATGTCCTTGCAAGACGTGTACCGTTTCGCCCGAGCTTATACGCCACACGCGAACGGTATTGTCGTAACTTCCACTGACGAGTGTATCAGCATGCGCGGCGATGGCACGGACTGAATGGTTATGGCCTTGGAGCGTGCGGATGAAGTAGGGGCAGTCGGCGTCATTGGCTGGCGGACCGGTCTGAATATACCTCCTGGATCCGGATTCGGGAAGACGCCAAACTCGCAACTGACTATCGCGAGATCCAGTGATGATAAGAGGCTTTGGTGGCATCATAACAGACTTCCCATTCTCCACCCTCCCGGTGTCTGTCGGCATTAGTATCTGTAGGCATCGCACGGTACTAGTGTGACCATAGAAAACCTGGGTGCAAAGGCCCTTCTCGATATCCCACACTCGAACGGATCGATCCGTTGAGCCGGACACCAGGACATTTCCTTCATATTGTAGGGCCCAGACTCCGCCCTCGTGACCTTCCAGGCGGCGGCGAAGCTTGCCAGTCTTGGTGTCGTAGACATGGATGAGCATGTCGTCGCTACCGGTGATGATTTTGTCCTCGTCGAACTGTAAGCAAGTAATGACGTGACGAGGGTGAGCTGCGAACGCGACGTGGCTAGGCTTGACCTTGCCGCTCGTCCAGCTCTTGCGAATCATATGATGACGACGGTAGAGCGATTTGAACAGGTGAAGCTTCCTGAGGCTCGGAAGTCCAATATGCGGATCGGGAACGGCCATAGCGGCGGCGTTGGCGGCAGACATGGGCCCCTCAGACTTGTGGACTCGTTCTCCAGTGTATGTCTTCTCATCCTTTGCTACCTCCTGCGCGCTTGCTCGTCGTTTCGATCGCTCGGAGCCAAGACTATTCAAGGCTCGCTTACGCTTAGAAGTTCGCAATTTCTGCGGAGGCGGATCGGGTTTCGAGGATCGAATCAGTTCAGACTCAGTAGACGTAAGTCGGGCCTGAGTGCTGTAATCACGTTCGCAACCTTCAGGTCCCACCGGATCTTGCCAGCCCCATCCTTCCTTAATAGCCCTATCAAGCTCACCAGGGGCCAAGGCGAAGCCATCGCGATCGAAAAGCTCCTTCCAACCGGTCTCGTTAGTGTCAATGATGCATCGCCAGTGCTTCGAAACCTGGGCGGCGCGGCAAACGTCGCGGTAATCCAGGAAAGAAAGGATGTGGAAAGTCAACTCAGTTGGTAGATCTTTCAAGATGTCACACTTCAAGGCTGGGTTGACTACGTCGGCAACAACGTGAAGAGTTTTTCTGGAACATCTGCGAAGGAATTGATACATCATAAACGACTTCATCTCGGCAGGCATAGCATCGAAGGTCTCTAACATGGAGCGTGTGTCCATTATCGTCGGCTGAGATGATTGGGAGACGTCTTCGAAACGCCTAACGACCATGGACATGGGATCGGTGTCGGCAGAAGACGGTCCGGATTCATAATCCATCGTGTTCTGGCTTTCATCGTGGAAGATGAGGGATACATCCTCATCCACAGCATTATCTGCCTCATCTTGTTCAAGCTCATGAAATCTAGAAGCCTGAAGAGTCGGAGACAAGCGTGGACTAGGCAGGCTTGCATCTTGAGCGGCGAGGGTGTTTATAGGTCGTGGGTGTTGGAGGGCACGGATAGATTGTTGGAGTGACTCGTCGGCATCAGCGTCGGCAAAGGTTCCGGCATCTGCGTCCGCATCGGTAATGGGGGGAGTAGCCACATTGCTGCTGAAGACGGTATGGGAATCACTACCAGATGGGCTCGAGATGTCGAAGAAAGACTGTGATTGACTTGTATTGTTAGATTCCGGGGTCTCGAACGAGTCAAGGTTCGAGTTGCGTAGGCTAAGAGGTCGATTCACGTCGATGGGGGTCAGCTCAGACGTGTCGGGAGTTACGGGGAAATCGCTTGTGGACCTGCTTGTGTTATTCTTTGCCGCATCCTTACGAGAACCGTGGGTTAGAGCGCGGCGTAGCTTATCGGACACGTCATGCGGGAGGTTCGGAGTGAAGGATCGTGTCGATGGCTTCTGAGAACTCTTCCTGACGGATCCACCGACAACGGGCGAACCAGCTCGAGAGCCCATCCTAAGGGCTTTGCGTGAAGATTGTAAAGACGATTGTAGATATGGTTTAGACGAGCATCGATCGGATTGGGAATGTGAGACGTCTAACTCCGGTTCTGTCTTATCCTCTTGAGCAGATTCATTGCTAGTAGGCTGCTGGGACTGGAAGGGGGCCTGCGTAGTAACATGTTAGCAAAGAGAAGACGAAGACGAACAAGCAGAAGTGAAGGAGAAACATACGTATTGTTCAAGTTCGGTATCATCATCAACAGGCCAAGATATTCCGCCGTAGTGGGCAACATTGAATGTGAACTTGGCTAACTCCGGGGGAGTGGGCTTCTGGGCTAGAGGATACTCCTTGGAGTCGAGGGATGAGAGCGGTTTAGACTCCCTCACAAGAAGAGGTGGGTAGGATCGCTTGGTGGTGGTTGTTGTAGTGATGGTCTTGGTCTCGATACACTCCGCGACTCCGAATTTGATGCGTGGATGAGGGGAAAGAGAGTCGGCATCGTCGAAGTTTACAGACACTGTGGTCTGACTAGACTGAGGTCGTCCAGACTCCATCCTTTCGTCTGCGGATGGCGCAGGTATCCTCATATTATTTACTCTGTCGTCGTACCAGAAATCATGTATGTCGATGTCGATGTCAATGTCAATGTCGTGAGACTCGTGGTGCTGGCATGAAAGAGGATGTCGGTCGATTGATGTCAGAAGTAAATAAAAGAATTATGATTATTTAGAGAAGGCAAGGTTGGAGTCGAGGGCTAAGCCGAGGACTTGGATCGAGAGGGCGTCTCCTAGGTACCTAGGTAGACTAGAAACAAAAGAAAAAAACGAAGGGCGAAGGGATGGAAATAGAAGCATGTACTTCAAATGGGGAGGGGAGGGAGAATGTGGCCGCAAGTTTCCCTATTTTCCCTGTTTTCCCTATACTTGTAAAGTTGAGATGTCGTTTCTTTTCTTTTCTGCTTCTTTTCTTCTTTTGTATCTTAGATTAGTTCGAGAATAAAGTTGGTCTAGTATACCATATCGCGAGGGTGTTTGGAAAACGCGTATGTACACAAAAGGGTGGTAAATGGGAATTTTTTGGCGGTTGGTGGTTGACGATTAACAGGAAGGGTTTTTTGGAGGATTTGTTTGTGAAAAATGATAACGGCAATAATGATCAGAATTCAAGGAGGGGATGCGTCGGGAGCGGCCTAGTAGGTACCTACCTAGGTAGAAATAGTAGGTACCTTGTAGGTTAGGTACCTAAGTAGAAGGTAGACGCTGCCAAACAGTTCGTGCCAGCACTACATAAACCAGGTATGTACGAAGTAGGTAAGCTGATACCAGATAGGTACCTAGGTACCTTTCACTGAACCCTTGGAACCTTAAAATCTTGGAAGGTACATCCAACCTCGCCGAGGCACGCTATTCAATGCATGTATTGTACCACACGCACCGCACGTGCCTCCCGCTCACTAGGTACCAGAAGCGCTTACCTAAAGGATCCAGCTAGGTACCTAAGTACAAGTACATACTTGCAAAACTCGCAGACTCGTCAAATCCTCGACCGAGGGAACCTTGGAAGTCACCGTCAAGATGTCCAGGTGCCAGGTGGCGATTAGGTAAAACTTCGATTTATAAAACCTCAAATTACATATATGTACCTATAGGCTACCTAGGTACGTACCTAGTATAAAGCCCTCGAGTCTAGGTATACCTTAGGTACCTATTAAACTGTACTTACCCCAAACAAAATAGGTAACATAGGGATGTACATGTTTTCCATTTGACCCCACTACGATTTACAAAGTACATACCACCTGGTTTCCGTTCCTGGGGAAAGTCCAAAGTGAACAACAAAAGTTCAGATGATCTTAAATTTCCAGGTTCATAATAAGGGAGCATAACATCCATATCTTAATAAGTACCTAGGTACCTATGTATTTTCATTTCCGTATTTTCTCCCTATCGCTCTGCAACAACATAATCCTTAACCTTACATACTTTTCTTCTACGAGGCTCTAGTGGCTGGCTTCGTGACCATCACGCACACGCATCTGAGTCTGCATCTATATCTATTATCTACATATACATATACATCTACCTACCTACATACGATAGTGGACTCATCAAGTTGAGGTTCTTTTCTGAATGTCTTAACCATTACTTTTCCCTTTCCTCTTTCGTCTCGACTCTCATATCATAACCGCTCTACTCCTAGACATACCATTCCGTAGATTCGAGTACAATACATACCTACGTCCCTGATGGCTACCTACCTAGGTAGGTAAGTATATGAATTTATGTATGTGTGTATGTGTATGTGTATGTGTATGTGTATGTGTATGTACCTATGTCTAAGTGAGGAGTTGGAGTCTAGCGGCACTATTTACGCATGCATACCAACACCGCCTTGGCTATAGGTTGCTTAAGCGCATTGCAGGTCGATTATAATGCGATCCGACTCTTCTGCAATATCCATCAGCAGTCCAGTGAGTGGGCCTCTAGGTCGGAAGCATCGTTACGACGTATTGGTTACCGTGAATCGCAAGCCCTGCCGTTGCACCCTTCTACCCTTCTACCATTATACACGTCTCACGCAAGCACGCAAGCACACAACCACCTGCAGCAAGGAGTACTTATCACGCGTGCATTTTCCACGGGATGAAACCGTCTAGCCACACAGGCATTATTACATTTAGTGACGGAAATTCCAGGCATCCCCGAGCTGCCTGAGTCAGGACTAGACCACTCCAGGAGTCTAGTGCTCCAAGGTCTAGGTAGCTATCAAAGACAATATGTGGTGCTAATATATTCTCTGCATACCGCTGGTAGAATCGACATTTTGACATCGGGGCTGAGGTAACATTGCCCCTTTTGCTTTCTCCATCTCGTTGTTGACCTAGGCAGTCAATATATACCAGGTAGGTAGTATAAGCACGGTTAGCCCGTAGCGCGCATCTTGGTCAATCAATCTTCCACCAGAGTTTACCTAATCTTTACCTAGGTAATTTGAATTCAAAAGTTGAATTTGTAACTTGCATGTAGAAGCTTCTGTCGAACCATCAGACAGACGAAGGTGCTAAATGTAATATATCTACTACTTACCTGTCGGCAGATGCACCACGCAATACGTCAAGGCGTAGTAGTATATACCTACCTAGGTACCTGGCGATTTGTCCGTTTGTGCGCATTCGCAAAAAGCTATAGTTAAAGATAAGATATATACCTAGGTAGATAAAGTATAATAATAGGAAAATATACCCGGTAGGTATGTATACATAGTAGCATCGCGCAATACGTAATCGCAACACTGGCAAGGAATCCGAGCTGAAGCCTAGCGGGTGGCTTCGCATCGACCATCCTGCCTAGGCACGTATGCTGCCGTGTAAGACTTCACGACAGAGATAGATAGACCGATCACTGACTGATGCCACTTATGCCAAGCCGATAGTCTTAGGGCGAACTGCTGTGGACTCCTGTCTAGTGCGGTTCAGCTGGAATTATTTCGAGCCGCACCGTTCGTAAAACAAGCTAATATGTGCCCTATTGCTCAATCATCGCATATTTTCGACCAGTCAGCTTTCTATCTAGTGTGTTGGGATACATACCTAGGTAGTTGGTGAGAAACACCTAATAAAGGGTAAAGCATTAGGAACCATTAGGAACAGCCTATTATAAGCCTCGAGAAAAGCTTTGTATAGCTAAATCCGTTAAATTAAATATTATCTGGACGGGAAGTAATGGTCTTAGGTTAGAAGTGAAGAGGCCGATATGTCTTACTACGGACCGAACAATCCACCACCGCTCCCGCCTCGGAGCCCTAGGCTGGCCGGTAATGCTACTCCTTCCCCTACAGGATACATAACCTGGAGCTATCCGCCGCCGCCTCCTGGCCCACCTCCTCAAGGCTCGGGCTATCTACTAGATCCTCAACCTCCGCCACTCCCTCCGCGGCCCCCGGGTTATGAAACCACGACGACGCGGTCTAGCCCAGGCATACAGCCTCCTCCGAGCCTCGCTATCCCACCTCCGGGAACTGTCACACCAGGTTCAACTTACTCGCCACTATATCCATATCCTCAACTTAATATATCTAGGCCAGGTCATGTTCATGGGTATATTCCTACCTCACCATCGTCCTCCAGTCCAGGACCTCAAAGTCCTAGTACTTTGACAACCTTTCCTCCGCCTCCACCTGGCCCCCCTCCTCGTCATACTAGTTCCCCAAACCCGTATCACCAGCTCTCATTCCCATCATACCAGCCTACTTCGCAGGGCTCGGTTGGCTACAATTTGCATGCACTAGTTCACCCATCATCTTCAAAGCCGAGCCCTGTCCCTCCAGGAGAAGCCCCCTATTTATCGCCACTTGCATACACACCTCTGGAAGGTGCCCCAAAAAATCGACTACCGGAGAAGGCTTCAAGTTCTTCAATCCCATCACCACCATCCTATACCCTAGTATCAAATCCCCAATCACCCAGTCAGCTATCAACTTTTGCTCCTTCCCCAAACATATCACCGCCGCCAGAGGATTTGGAGGCTCGTTTTCAGTCTCTAACAATAGAAACCACATCGGCGGCCAGCTCGCAAACTCCTACCTCCTACCAGGCCACACATGGCTTACCATCTAACCTAGACAGCCTCTCAAATGACCTCGCGGCACTTTCATCTATTAACCATCGGGTACCTCAGCCGGGCTACCAGGTTTACGAATTACCTACAGAAAACAAGCCCAAATACAGACGTGCCAAACATTCAGCAGAGAGCCTGTCGGCACCCACACCATCTGCGGTAACTTCCTGCATCGACAGCCCGCTCACATTCGCTACAGACTGGTATTGGCATCCGGATGCACCTGATTTTTCGGTCTGCTCGAGATGCTACGTCGATCACATCTACAGCACTAGGCTATGGGACTCCTTTCGAAGCGCGCGACTCAGCGACGGTAAGCCGCGAGTATGCCGGTTTAGCAAGCCGAGGATGCGGGACCATCTATTCAAGGAGGCGATCACCACAGGCTCCCTCGAGTCGATGCTTAGGTGGATGCGCTACCGTCCGCAGATCTCAGACTGCAAGGGTATAGAAGGCGTCAGGGGGGACGCCGACATCAAGTGGTACAAGGCAAAGTCGGACGAGATCCCAGGCTTTGTGTCTTGCCAGGCATGTTACGAGGACCACATTCTAACTAATCGCTTCTTTACAAACTTCGAACCTACGCAGCCGCAGCCGGCGAGTGATACATGGGCCTGCGACATCGCCGTTCCATTTATCGAGAAGGAGTATGAAGCCAGAGGTAGACTTAACGACTGGGCCGGCTTCGTAAGCGAAGCGAAGGCCAGATTGTCTATCAAAGCTTGCCCGGGGCGGAGGAAAGCCCTGACCTACGGCAACAAGTGGTTTATTCCTAAAGGCGGACCTGACGGGCTCGTCCTATGTCCGGGGTGCTACTGCGACCGGGTGATCCATACCAGCGAGGAAGCGAAATGGGAGATCGCGGACAGCCTCACGAAGGCGCACGGCCAGCATGTGAAGTGCGGCATGGGCACCTTCAGCATTAGGATCGCCATGTCGCGCGCGCATGAGACTAAGAACTTCGAGTCTTTCTGGACGGCCGTGCACAAACTCGCCAACGAGAAGTTCTGCGAGGACGATGGCATCGAAGATGGTGTCTGGTACTCGTTACCATCGGACCCGTGCAACTTTGGCATATGCGCGGGCTGCTACGTAGCCATCGCCGAGTCCCTCAACGTGTCGCAGTTTTTCGTGCGGAAACGTGACGCGCAGCCCGCCGGTACCAAATGGAGATGCTGCTTCAGCGTTGTGCATCCTCGCTTTAGACAGTTCATGCAGCGGCTTCTGGAGATATACTACACGCTCGACTCACATTGTTTTGGCGAGTTTGCTTCGTTGTATGCTTCCATGCCTGTGTGCCCCCGCGACGAAGACGTGAAGAACAGTCGCTGGTATGGGTGGGCGGACTGCACGATCTGTCCCGAGTGCAACTACGAATTTGCACGGCATAGCACGCTGGCCGCGAAGATGGATCTGAACAACGCGCTGCTGGAGGTGAATAGGATGTGCGAGATGTACAGTCCGCGGATGCGCAACTTATACCAAGAATGTAGCGATACGTTCCCACCGGACTCGGGACCGCTGCTCGCGTACTCAGCGCAGAGGCGGACGGTGTGGGCGGAGACAGTACCGCAGATGCGGATGATGCTATTCCGGGCGAGAATGGCGTTGAACCAACAAAAGTTCCTCAACGTGACGAGCACGTTCTACAACCACGCCGGCATGCTGGAGGAGGTCTCGTTAGGGTCGTCGCACACGTACGGCGCGGCGGGAGCTGGGTACGGGTATGCGAACATGAATCTTCTACAAGGAGCCACGTACGGTCAGCAAGCCATGGCTATAAGTGCCAGCGCTGCCAACGGCGGTGCGGCTGCGGTTGTCGGGCAGCTGGAGCAGCGATGGAGGGCAGTTGAGTAATAGAGTAGAAATGGATCGAGGAGGTATACGGTAATAGGAACGAGAAGAAGGATATCTACCTAGGTATTATATTTCAAGGGTTGTTGAAGTGATGACCTTCTGAATACCTAGCCTACCTAGGTAGGTATAGGTAGATACAGGTACTACCTAGGTATGTATATAGTACCTACCTAGGTACATAAGGTTCCAAGGACCAAGGTTATATAAAAGGATCTAAATGCACATGTGCCCAGGAATGAAGGCTTAAATCTCTAGTGTACATAGTTCCAAGGTTGCCAAGGAACCTTGGAAGTTCCATAGGTAATTCTAAATTCGAACGATGCACCTACCGCTACACTACTACGTAGTGTATGTTAGATGGAAGGTACGCACTGTATCATGTACATATACCAGGTACCTAGGTAGGTAGGATCTAAACACCAAAAGCTCATCTGAAGTTAAACCTTTACAATACAACAACACTTAACCACAACATTCTTCTCTATGTTAACATCCATAACTATTAACATATTTACCTACCTAAGGTATGCATGTACATATGCCCCTGATGGTTCTACGTAGTAGATGGCTCACCCCTCCGGCTTATCATTCCGAGCGTACCAACAGTATGGATAAGCTCCAGCGCTGGTAATGCCAAGTCGAACGCTTCCAATTACCGGCTTATTAGGGGCCCATGAGCCCATGAGCCCATGAGCCTGCCAGCATTGCCATATTACTCACATTTTGTTTCGTTTCTGCGGAATTAATTACCCGATTTTATCATTTTCGTTCTTGGCTCGGGTATCGAGGGTACGTATGAGATTTAGGATTTGAGATTTAAGAGATGGGATATGAAGATGAAGATCTTGAAGACGTATCATTTTATGACATTTACATAGGTACTGCGTACCCACCTAAACAGGTATTTCCTCTTTTCATATTTCCATATTTCCATATTTGCAAACTTACCTAAGTAGGCATCTATATAGAGATTATTTTTCATTACGAATCAATTCACTTCCTTACGCAACCGAATGTTACCATGTCAATGAGACAGGGAACCCTTGATGAGCCTTTTTTTTTTTTTTTATATATACATATTTCTTTTTTGCCCTTAGCCTTAAATTTAAATATCTTCCATCTATCCGTCTCGTACTTACCTAGGTAAATATGTAAGTTCCCGTTAGCGGCTCCATCCGTTAGCAATAGTCGATTTTCTTTCTCCTTAATACCTACCACCTACCTACGAGGTATTTCCTCTTCCTCCTTTGACGTCAAACCACCATCGAGATTGTCCATGTCCAACCGAAACGATGGTAAGTAGTGATAATATATCTACCTCCCAGAGGGTATTGTTTCCATAGCACAGTAGCAATATACTAACGTGGTTCTTATTCCTTATAGGTTAGTTTGGCTTCCAAGGTTACCTACCTACACTAAGTATTAGAAGATCCTATATGTCAATGCCTTACGGTCGCAAGTCCATTGGTTCGCTTGGCATTCTGTACACCATCTCACTTGCTCCCGTGTGCGGTTCGTTGGGCGCATGCGTGTGCAGTGCGTGAGACCTCTGCTGCAACGGCCAGCGTGCCGAGACATGAGGGACATATCGCATATACCTGTAACCTACAACATTTCTCGCCCTCCGTTCTAGCAGAGACGCTCGCTCACGAGTTATGCTAACCCGGAGAACAATATCGACGGTATAGGTACATATCACACACTCATCACTAGCGACAGGGCAATAGTTCGCGAGCATTGACATTGACATTGACACATTGATTCATTTCACCGAAGGGGTCTATCATAGACCTGGAGCCGACCTCGGATTCTTTTCTTTCGACGGCTAAAGGAATACCGACTACATCCTGGAATCCGGCGTGATCGAGACGGAGAGGACGGACCCGCGGTGTCCCGTGTCGTCTCGTCTCAATTCGTCCCCACCCGTTGTCTCTGGACTATGCAGAATTTGTTCATGCACCTTCGACGGTATAGTCGTTGTGCAACAGCAACCGACGCTACCAATGAGAGTAGCAAACATCGACCTAATAGGTCCCTAGATTTCATCTTGAAGGGAAAGGTTTATATTGAAGAGCTTCCACCAGATATTGAACCGATCAGACGTTTCCTGGAGAAGTACAGCGGCATCCGCGCCAAGGATATCGACGAGCATATTCACCAAATCGTATGTGCCATCTGGACATAATTCACCCTCTTTCTTTTCATTCTGGTTCAAAATAGATGGTATTAACATAGTATTGAATTAGCGAGATCGTCTGTGGGATATATACCCATACGTCTGCATTGGTCACTTCCGCTTTCTCTCCCTAAAGTTCACCTCAGATCCTCGGTACCAAATAGTTCTAAACCAGCTCCTCGCACCTAAATCCGAAGCTACTTTCCTCGATGTGGGCTGCTGCGTAGGACAGATACTACGGCAACTCGCGTTTGACGGCGTTGACTCTTCGAGGTTATACGGCACAGACTTGGAACCCCGGTTTCTCGACACTAGTTACGACTTGTTCAAGGACCGCGGCAAGTTCAAGGCTACTTTTGTAGCTGGTGACATGGTGAGCCAGGATGGCGATGGGACTCTTAATGTACTCCACGGCAAGATACGCATTATCCACGCGACCAGCTTTTTCCACCTCTTTACGTGGGAGAAACAGATTCGGGCCGCCCGGCGTATGGTGCAGTTTCTCGACCCCAATAACCCTAGTGTCATGATCTTCGGACGCCACGTCGGAACGACGACGCCCGGCGATAGGGAAGGGGCCAGAGGGTCCAAGAGTTTTCTACACAACGCTGCAAGCTGGCAGGAATTATGGGACGAGGTTGGTAACCAGACGGGGACCGCGTGGCGGACGGAGGTAGAGGAAATAGATGAACCCGGCCTGCATCCGGATGGCAATAATGACAAGACACTTCGACGCACCCAATTTGGCGTTTTTCGGGCTTGAATGGGATACCAAGCATGTTTATTATTATGATTGGGGGGCTTCATGGATGCATTAACAAAGGCTTTGGGAATCTGGAGCATAGCCTAGGTATGGACTATCGTTTTTAGGCAAGCGTGTATAGCTATTGGTATTCGAGGCATTTTATGGCATGGGATGGCGTTGCATGCTGGTACCTAGGTACGCATATATCTATTTTCAGGCTCTATATTGAGCATACCTACCTGTTAATTAATATCAATACAAAAGTTGATATAAGCAGGAGTGTCATCTACTAACCTTAATGAGAATATCTCATATATCATGGGTTAATGAGTAATGGTTGACGAGTTGTAATACGCTTGAATTTAGCTTTAAATAAAGAAAGAATGATTTTATAGATCTAAAAAAAAAAACTCCGGCAATTGTTGCTGGAGAATGAATATAGTCCCCACCAAAGGATTTATTCTAAAAACTACAGAATCCCTTGGGCGACCATCATCTACATGGCATGTTATTTATGACTTAATGAGTTTAAAAAACCGAATATTAAAAGAAACCTGTCTAGATATTCCTCTGCCTAGAGCCTAGACTGAGCGGCGAGAGAGTATAATTTTAAACTTACTTGCTAAAGATGGTGCCGCGTCTACATATTTTAATCGAGGGTCTAGGTAGCTTGTTGACCCTAGGTTGGATATGTGAATATGAGGTATGGAGTATGGTAGGTACGGGTAAAAGTGTAGCCACTATGGAACATCTACCAGCTCACCAAAAAGGTTGACAGGCGCGTGCCTTGAGGAGCCAGAGAGATAGTCAGCACCCCAATTATTACTTGGATGAGTATGTGTGGTGTTGAGGTGGAGGAGGGTGTGAAGGAGCCAAGAATAAATAGTTTCCCTTGAGCTGGCAAGCTTGATATTCCGACAGTGATAAGGATGAGTGAGACCCGAGAGGGCTAATGCTGTAGAGTTGCCGTAATAGTACCAACGGCTCCGTGATATTAAAATGTCATTAAACGCTCAAGAACTATGCTAGACGCCATCAAATGCGGAATAGGATGCAATACGGTCTTGTAGACGTTAACGCCATGTCGTATGAATGAGGCTGAGTCGCAATGGCAGTTTTACCATATCCGCTTAGCCACCATCTCATACCTCACCACCTTGGAAAGCCCATCGTCACCCTTTTCCTTAAACTTCTCCTCCGTCTTCCGCTCCCGTTCACGCATCTTTTTCAGACCTTCCTTATCATCCTCGTAAATCCACTTTCTACGGTCATCTCCGATCTCCACAGCACCCCATGAGCCGATACGCTTCCCAGGTTGCGAGAAGTTCTTACGTTCTGCCTTACCGGTAGCTACCGCGTGCTCCCTGAGTTTCATCGCGGCGTATCGCTCTCTGGAATAGCGCAGTAGGGCCATACCTAGGAGGAGCTTTACAATAAGAAGCACAACCCAAGCGAGGAAGAAAAATACCACCATCGTCAGTAACGCAACTGCGTCGTCAGAAGAGAAAGCCCAGAAAGGCCTGGCGTGGGGTGACCCATATGGATGACCATAGACTGCTCGACCAAGAGCGTTCCTAAGCAGTGTGTCGAGGTGCTCTAGAGCGGCGATCATAGCAGGCGAAGAAGGGGTTGATGATTCAACCGAAAGCTCGGTAGTCGAAGTTGGTAGCGGAGGACTAAGATGCGTAGCAAGGAACATATGATAAACCTGAATAGAAGCCCGGATGAAAAGGCATGAAAGTGGTAGTAGGGGCAAACCCAACCGCCGAGTCAACGAAGGTGCAGAAAATGCCTGTAAAGATATCGTCAGACACCGATCTGAAGAACAATTGTGGGCAAATTAGACTTACACTTGTGTAGTAATCCTTACATAGGATATCTAGCATCCTACTGTAAAGGGTTGGTTTGACATTGTTGAATTTGTTAATGTATGCATGCTTGATCCAGTCGACCAGCATCTCAATACCGATGACGACAAGGAAGGGGGAGAGCACTTCGCCAGAGAGTATCCATGATGGTAATACCGTGAAACTGTTTGGGAGGCTCGAGCTGGTATGGACTGGGCCAGGTTTCGCAGAGCCACCGTCTAAATCACTCCCAGCTCCCGGTACCGAGAGCCCGCCTACTTCGACAACGTTCCTCATACCAATGATCAACAGAATAATCCATAGCTGAAAGCGTTCAACGACATCTGAGCAAGTCAACTGGAACAGGTTCTCTTTTTCGATTCTCTTGAACACACTCCCCTTGATTTCAACGAACTGGTTGGATATAAGGAGAGTGAGGAGGGAATTCGAGTATGAGTTCACGGCAACATTTAGGGTAATAACCTGGTAGAATAGACACATGGTGTGGACGACATTGTAAATCAACGAGAGGATAAACATTCCAAAAGGCAAGAGAACTTTAGATCGCCCAGAGCTGTTCCTGGAAAGGGTCTCGGAGCTGAATAGGCATTCTAGGATATCTTGGCCGAGGGCCGATAGGAGTCGATCACCGACCTCAAGGATGTTGTAAATGACGTATAATTTCATGGAGGACTGAGCGCGGATGAAGTGATACATTCGACTGGCGTCTAGATTCATGAGGGCCATGGCGCTGCAGATGAGGACGAAGCCTTGGAGGAGATCGGCCTTGTGATAAGAGGTTAAATTGGAGGGAATCGACTTTGTCCGGCGGTGACGAAACCCCCCAGGTCTAGGCAAGGGATGCTTTGGCGGATGGAACACGCCATTGCCATTCAACCGAGAAGTCTCGGGGACTGACATGCCCGAGGTTTCGGACGAGGTGCGATGTCGTGTAGCCCCGTTCTGGTGGACAGTCGAGTTAGTCTCTCTCGCTCGACTCTGGCTTCTCTCAGACTCGCTGGCAGCCTGGCTGCTATCGGACCTGTGCCGAAAAAAAGCTCGTCCTCTCCTCCCCCTCTGCCAAAGACGCCAAGTACCTTGCCAGACATAACCGACAACCCATCTGACTTCCTTCCATATCATATATGCCCACCATCTTATGAGTACACCGAGGGCTATGATAAACCTCATAGGCAATATAGTAAAGGTATATAGCCACGCATCGAGACATGCCAGTGTGCCAAACGTTAAGACATGCTCGAGGTATGGTGGTAATAGGAGGGCATTCAGCAGTCGCTCGAACTTGACCGCACTAGACTCGTACGGCGTATCGGTGGACTGAGATTGGTGAATATAGAGAGGACTAGGTCGTTGGCCGGCCAGTTCAAGCTGAAGATGAGTAGGGAGCGACATGGGCGGAAGAGGTATGGTAGGGGGTATAGGAGATGGCGGCGACGGATCCCCTCGATCCGTTTTGGGAGGCAGTACGAGAGGCTTGGGCCCAACGGAAGAGAGATTTAGGGGAGGTGGTCGAGGGAGAGGGTTGAAAGAATTTCGTCTCGTAGCATTTGATTCGGTCAAAGGAGGGCCGACTGAAGATCTCCTGTTGATAGGGGGAGTAGAAAGCGTGCGGGATGAGGCGGGAGGCCGTCTAAAGTCGGCTGCTGTTCTAGGGGCGTCATTGTAACTTGCCATGGGTGCGTCCCTGTCGGCGACCGGTGCCCGGATACTGCTATGGAGTTGGTCTGCCATCGATGGACGAGATACCGACTCGGCGGCGCCGGCAGACATGGGGTACTCGGTACCGTTGGGCTTGCGCTGATGAAATACGGCGATGGGTAGTGAGTCAGGCGACGAGGTAAGGGCTTGCATCTGAGAGGCAGAGAGCTTCCTAACACTCTCATGACTCGGCTTCTTCGTAGCCGACTTCGAAGCTGACTGAGTACGTGGCTTAATTATGGGATCGGTAGGTCGACTAGAGATAGGCTTGTCGGCGATGCTATAGTGGGTAGATGCTATAGCGGACGAAGAGTGACCGTAGTTGTGGTTGGTATTATAACCATTGCTAGATGCTTCGTCTTCAAATGAACGTATATGCCCATTCGTACCACTTATATCAAAGGCTGCTTCGCGTCTCTCGAACTTTGGAGTGACGGGTGTCGATGAAGTGATCTCGAGAGTAGGAAAAGGGTCGGTTGGCGGTGTTGGATATTTCGTTGTTATCTTAACTACAGAATTATCTCGGTATTGCTTCTCCCTCTTTAAGCTTCTTCCAGGTCTCTCTTCTACCACATCCTTCTGCGATCTCGTAGGTTCTTCATTGCGTTTTTCATCGACAAAGCCGCCTTCACCTTCGCCTTCGTTTTGTGAGATTAGTTCCGGCATTAGGGAGACCACGTCGATATCGGTAAGCCCATCCTCCCCTATGATGATACCTTAGTTCCGGTTCTCGAACGAAATGACATCTATTCTCTTATAAAATATAGTGCCATCGGGAAACAGGAGAAGCTGTTGTAGATGTAGGTATTTGACAGATTAGCGATTGCGAGTCCATTCGTCAGCGATGTTTGAAAGATGTAGGTATGTACAAAAGTATGTACAACATAATGGAGACAATGTTAAGGTCGTAGGTACTGAGGTGGATAAAATAAAATAAAAAAAGGGCCACCTGCAACTGCAACCTGTTAAAGTTTGGAAACTCCACAGGGTCCAGAACCTTATCGAGCACCTGTATCACAGGTATCACGGTGTACCTAGGTAGCCTTGCAGAATACAGTGCGGAAAGCGCCAGGCTATTGGAGGGTCTAAATATAGGTAGCTTATTTAGTGTTACTACTTTCGGCAGTCTCTCTGCATTAGCAAGAAATTTACGTCATCTATGGATTTTCTTAGGCTGCCAGGTGGTCTGGGTGGATTCATACAAGGAGCATTGAAATCTTAAATCTGAAGTTGCACTGTACACCCGATTCTTCGCTTCATCTATTTCACAAGATCAGACAAAAACCATTCAGCTTCATAATCAAACCTCATAATTATTTTATTTCAAACGAAAATTATATTAGATATATACCTAGGTATATAATTCATTACTTTAAGCATTAAAAAGACACATTCAAATATTTTAACTATCTCGTTATCTTTAAAAGGCACCCTAACTGAGCTATCGTGAAGAGTTCACAATACATGATTAAATACGACTATGATTCCAGGAGAAGACTTCCAATTCGACAAAAGAAAAACCAAGACCAAATTATTGGTCGTGTCAGGTTCTAACCTAACCTATTCCTTTGGACGACTTGACTACCTCTTGTAGCGGCTATGCCAACTTTTGTGATGTAGAGAGTAGGTACCTGCATTAGGTAGGCTTCAAAATAACTGATTTGGACATAAATAATAACTTTCTATTAGCCTCACCTATCACTACCGTTAATAGAATCTACCTCTGCTACTACCTACATAGTATTGATCGACGGGGCTTAGTCCGAGCCCCTGTTTTGGCGAGCCGCAAAGCTGACGATGGGGCCAGAGACCGACTTGACCAATCAACAGAACCAACTACCTGAGCCATCGAGTAGGTGTTTAGCTTGACTCCCGCGTCTTCCAGAGTCCAGACAGACGTTATCCATTACTTCAGCAATGCAAGTTAAATTCTAGGATTTTCAGCTTCTTCCTTCGCCTCTTCATCCTCTAGTATCCGGTACTCATCGCTGTTGGGCTGTGTCGTGGCCCCTTGCAATTAGCAGATGTGGTATGACGATTCTAGACACTTCGTAGCTTTATATTGACGAGTCGACATGAGCGGCTCGCACTTGGCTCCATTTTTGGACGAAATTAGTCCCTGCCGCAGGCCGGCAATGCCTGATACTAAATAGGGGACATGTAGAGGATAATGAGGATATATAGAGGCAGCCTTCGACCCAACTATGCCAACTCAATGATAGACTCATTGGTATTGTCCTTCTAGCAATTCAGATGCAAGATGTTTCTTCAACACAACCATTTAACGAGCGGTCTGGTAGCACTAGCAGCCGGCAATGTCGCTCTGGCTGCTCTGAATGGACATTGTCCCCCTCTAGGGCCAGTCCTGCCTGCACCGACGAACCCTGCAGCACACGATTCGGTCCAGTCAGCCATACATAATATCACTGAAGCCTTCCAGGACCTCACCGCTGAACTTGATTCCACCGGCATATCAATCGCAGTCAAATCGATACATGAGGCTGATCCACTGCTAGAGCTTCATCATACACCCTCGGTCCTCAATCCCAACGGAACCACCTTCATTGACTCACAGACGGTCTATCGACTTGGAAGCATATCTAAGATATTTACCGTACTTTCTCTTTTACAGCAGAGCCATGTAAAGCTAGATGATCCCATCACCCAATATGTCCCTGAGTTGCTGGAACTCAAAGGAGAGACAGACGAAGTCAGTGACATCACGACTGTTAGATGGAATGAGGTAACTCTCGGTGCACTTGCTTCGCATATGAGCGGCATCGGCACAGATCGTGAGTGAACATGGTAGCCCTTGTCTATATTCTTACTGAATATTTCTAGTGGTCAATGACCTAGCTAGCATCCCGACAGACTGGACCCAGGTTGGTTTCCCCAAGTTGGGTGAAACATCTAAGAACGGATGTGCTGGGGTCCTTGGCCTTCCCCCGTGCAACAGGACTCAATTCTTTCGAGATTTCGGAAAACGGCATCCAGTATACGCTCCGTTTACGAACCCAGTCTACTCTAACGTCGCAAGCGTCATTCTCGGCTTCGCTGTTGAGGCGATCACCAACATGACCTACGAGAATTACGTGAAGCAGTCTACCTTCGCCCCTTTATCCATGACGAATACCACCATCTTCAAGTATGTAACATCGAGAGATGAGTGTTTTTAATTCATTTATTACTTTTCTTGACCTGTCTTGGGAGCTAGACTCTCCTAATGAATTGTTTCTCCTTAGACATACCCAAACCACCTGAAACCTTTACCAATGAAGTAACTACTGACTCATTTTAACAGTGGCCCGGAGAAGAATTCATGGGGATTTATTCCGGTGAACGAGACTTGGTGGGGGAGTAGCTTAGGATACGAAGATATGTAAGTTGTGATGTCGATTAGATATCGAATATTATTAACAGTAGCCAGGGCTGGCGGTTTTTACTCGAACACAGTCGACCTCCTTTCTTTTGGTACCGGTATCCTCAAGCACACCGTGCTAGACGCGTCCAAGACTAGGAAATGGATGAAGCCAGTGTCATCGACCTCGTCATCTGGCCTGCTTATGGGCGGACCTTGGGAGATTCTTCGATCCAACACGGTTACCAAGGATAGGCGCCTAATCGAGTTCTACTGCAAAGCTGGGAATCTGAACTCCTATAACAACATGCTGTGCTTAATACCAGATTACGACCTTGTTATAACGATTCTCTCAGGAGGACCAGAGTCAAACGCCGACCTCGTCGATTTAGCTCTTTCGAAGATCGTCCAAAACCTGCTTCCTGCGTTTGAGGACGCCGGTAAAGCTGAGGCTATGCCAAAATTCGGTGGCACTTACGTGGAAGATACCACGAATTCGACTATCACTCTTTCCCTTGACGATTCTCCAGGCTTCGCTGTATCCCACTGGGTTGTTCGCAACGTCGATGTCATCAAGAACTACGGTAAATTCGCGGCATTGTCGAGCAGTCCTAAAAATCGAGCCGTCTCTGTCCGCTTGTACCCCACGAACCTAAGCTCGGGTTGTCATGCCGCGTGGCGAGCTGTCTTCGACATAGGAACCCCCGAGGAACTTGCTACAAAGGAGGCGAACTCGTTCTGGCCTGATGCGAGCTGCCATACATGGGGCTCGATGGATAGACTCACTTACGGATATCGATCGGTAGATGAATTTGTCTTTGGGCTCGGCAACGATGGTTCAGCTCAGAGTGTGAACCTAAGGACTTTCGGAGTTGAGCTAAAGAAGGAGAGAAGGAGTCTTGAATGTTACATACCTACTTCCGGGTCCACGAAATAGGGCGCAACTAGGCCAGGGTTATAATGATGCTCAAGGATTGTAATAATAGGTAACCTAATTTAATTATCGTATATTATATCTTGCATAAAACTACTCCTTAACCCCCCCCCTCTCCATGACACTTAAGAGTATTTACCTGATATTAAGTCGCTTGCATATCACATGGCAGATAAGTCAATTATATGGTGACGAGTATTTAAATATTATTAGCAATAAACAATCTTATTAACTAGTAAACATAGCAAAACTAACTCCAACATGAGCGCCAAAGTTTCAAATCGGAGTTGTCTCCCGTATATATGCTTCATCTCTCTTGCGATAGCCTGAATTGGTCGCTCTGTGCCAACCTAGACTACTGCATCGCCTGTCTTCTTCATCTCGACAGGCTTCTCTGCCTTGTATCCATCCTCTAAAGCCTTAATCATTCCCGCCCGTCGGGCAACGGACGAAAGCACTGCTCTGTCCGCAGAAGGTAAGCCCTTCCACACGCCGTTGGTAGAGTCCCAGACAATGCAGGTTCCGAAAAGTTCAACGAGGGCTTTGCGGTCGATGATCTCGGGGGCCTGAAGGATGGTCTTGAGTAGAGTGGCGTTCAGGTTCGTGGTCTGCACTCGTCTGCGTCGTCCCAGGTAGTACCTGACCTGAGAACGAGCTTTCTTGTTCAGCTCGGCTGTCTTATCCTGGCTGAAGACGCATTTCTGGCTCTTCTCCGCAGCTGCAATAATCTTCCTTGCCTTTTCTTTCGACTGCGCTTCGTAGCTCCTTGCGTACGTAGTGCGTACATATTCGTGCTTCTTACCTCCGCGGAGGCCTTTGTCGAACGCCTCCATTCGGATTGCGCACTCTCCGCAAGGGTATTCGCGTGCCTTTCTCTCGTATATAATAGAGGTCATGTGGAACTCGTCGGCATTGTGCGGGTAGAAGAGGCAGAACTTCGCCTTGCCCATACAGCTGAGCACCTGGTGACCACAGGTGTAGTTGGTCTGGCGAACGGCGTGACACATTTTCGTAGATCAAGGTTAAGGATTTCTTTCTTTCTTTTGCTTGCGCTGACTTGGAGTTATTGTCGAAGTCATTTTCTAATCGGAAAGATGCGATTGTTAGGTTGTATATATAGAATTATTGCCCTTGAGGATTCTGTTGAGATGCTATTCCATTCGTCAGTGAACAATGACAATGTTTCTTTACAACTTCATTATGCGACTGTATCAGAATCAACAATCACTTTGTTCTGATCAACCATGTTAGTGACAATCTGAAAACAAGGAGTCTGTAGTGAAGTCTAGGTGGTCAAAGCGACATCGAATGACAATAAGGGTTCTCGGACTAGTAGATTCAAGCATTCACCCATCAAGATAATACGGTGTGTTATGTTATAAACGGCGAGTAAAATAGAAACATGGACGTCTTTGCTAAGTAGGGTTCCAAGGTTATTCTGAATTTTCGAGGTCAGTTGTACTGGTTCCCTAGGTAGCTTCGGTTAGGTATTGTAGAACTGCTGCCTAGGTACCTACCAGGTATCTAACCTAAAGAATTGTTCTTCTTAGTCGAATGGCAAGTCGAATTCCGCATAGTGATTACAGTAATATACATCAGCCATCATTCCTGTATCGTATCGTCGTGACTAGGTAAATTAGTAAGATTCTGGGTGACTCATCAGGCCCACATGCGCAGACTTCTAATATAAGAGACAATTACAAAGGAATCTTTAACTCAGGATGATATCCATCGGAGATTAAAGCTCTGTGGCGCAGCGGAAGCGCGCCGGGCTCATAACCCGGAGGTCCTCCGATCGAAACGGAGCAGAGCTAAATGATTTTTTTTTTCCTTTTCAAAATTTTCAATTCTAGGGTAACACACCTAATCAACCCAGCATATCCTTGCCGCCTCATTAAGCTAGCAAGGGTAGACCAGAGCATTGGGACCAATCACAGCGCCATTTAGTACCGACCTAGGTAGGTACTTATACCTGGGAGTAAGAATTGGGATCCAATGCTCCAGAGATGAATGAGCCATGAGCATCACAGATGGCAAGCTAATAATCATGGAGTTTTAGGAACTTCGTTTTGAAGGAAAAAACCCTTAGGTGCCCAAGTAACTATCGAGTCACGCGCGATTGAGTATAATTGGAACTCCTTCTAGGGGAATGTAAATGTACCTTAGTTACCTCCTAGAGGTATCTTTTTATCATCACTCCGTACCCCGCCCCCTTTTCTTTTTTTCCTTTTCCCAAGGTTATCATAATACTAAAACACTTTTCTTCCAATTTTAGACCTTCATATTCGATCAAGTCGGCGCAATGTGAATTTCTTAGTCTTTATTTGAGATAGTCGAACATGTTTACGGATTGTAGGGCAGCAGAAAGCGATGATTGAACCATGACATGCACGCTCTTGCTCGACTGGTGTAGTTCGATCAATCGAAGTCGAAGTCGAAGTCGAAGAGTAGAGAGAGACATTGCCGTTTCTAATCGGCCTTTGTTCTGGCCTATGGGTACTGATCGTCTCCGCCACATCGGCGATCATTCCCCGCAGATGCGAATACCAAGATGATGACGTGATCACGATCGATATGGCGATACACCATCGGAATCAGTAATTAGAATGCTTATCTATGTCGAACATCAATACAGACTAACTATAAATCAGAGATGGCCGCCGTAGTGGCAGTTGCGTCATTCTTAGCCTCTCCCGGAAAGCTGTATAAGAACCCAGTCACCGACTCCAGATCTAGCTGATCGAGATAACCGAGATCTATTGCATGTGTCCGACTCATACAGACATCAATATCTATTCAGCAACCATTGCCCTCTTGTTACAACCACCAACATGTCTTCCTCGATCCAGAAAAACCTTGTAGAGAAGAATGCCGAATACGCTAGCAACTTTACCCAAGGTGATCTTGCCCTTCCGCCTGCCAAACACTATCTAGTCCGTATGTAGTCCTTCAAATGCCATCTAGAAAAACGAATAGCTGGAAAGCTGATTTTCACAAAGTGACGTGCATGGACGCTCGCATTGACCCAGCAGCCGCATTTGGCATCGAGCTTGGCGATGCGCACGTCATTCGTAATGCTGGCGCCAGCGCCAGAGATGCCCAGCGGTCTATCATCATATCGGAGCAGCTTCTCGGGACCAAGGAAATCCTGCTTGTCAAGCACACCGGCTGCGGCATGTTAACCTTTTCCAACGAGGATGCTCACGGCCTCGTCAAGAAGAATCTGGGCCCCAGTGCCGCCGCCGAGATTGGCAGCCTCGATTTCCTCCCCTTTGGCAACTTGGAAGATGCCGTCAAGGAGGATGTCGCGTACCTGAAGAGAAGCGCTACGGTACCAGAAGACGTCACTATCAGCGGCTGGGTTTACGAGGTCGAGACAGGCAAGGCTAGGCAGGTTGTATAAAGAACCATTGGAAACGGCGAATGGGGTTGAGGAGCTTCGTGGGCATGCGGAATTATAGGGCGATTTAGTTCATTGGTGAGAAATATTAAGTTATTTCTAGGAGGTACTCTGATTTCACTATAATTTATTGTTCTGTACGTATCTAAAATAGGTATGTGTTATTTGTTCTGAGTTATGTGTTTGAAAGTCGATGCATATTTTGAATGTTACTCGGCGGTGATTGTTACCATTGGCATTGCAGCCGACGTCAACCCGCATATGATTAAATATTACTTCGAGGCTTCGAATAAAAACCTTTTTACATATTAGTAGAGCTCTAGTGATTTCTTTACCTTTTTACGGCGGTTATATTGGCATGAAAATACCTTTATTCTTCTAACCTACTTAGGTAGGTAACTATCAGATTGATCCTTCAAATTTCAGTAAGTGGTTGTCTTCATTCTCTACGGAAAACTCTGATTCTACCAACGGTAAAATCTTCTATGTTAGAGCATTATTGGCTCATAACAAGTCACGTGAGTAACCAAAGATTGAAGATATTTCCAACACATATAGACCTAATATCCTAAACACACAGACCACCTGAATAGAGAACCTAAGGTCCAAAACCACGTGATAAAATGGAGATAGTCTCTGACAGTAACCATTTGCGATGTCTACCACTTGTCGGACCCCACCCGCCCCTTTTCAATGGCTCAGCTCATTAATATGATAACGTTTATCTTTTCCTAATATGGGTGCATTTACCCCAATTTCTAAGTAAATCTAATAGTAGAGCTCGTTACCTAGTTCAATATCTCAAGGGATAAAGTTTGACTAGATAATTTAAGAAAGCTATTACGTTTTGTACCTTAGCTCCTTTCTCACGATCACCATGTCAGCATCGAAAGCACCATCCATAGAGCAAGGGTCCTAGGCAATCTGACCATATTTCATCCATGATAACTCTTCGTCAAAGGAATACTTATCATGTGGAATAGGCGGAGAAGGCAAGTAAGGAGAACTCTGATAAAATAACTCGTAAATGGGCAAACCATCAATCAAAATCATTTTTGAGTCTGTTGCCGGGAGAAGTAGGAGAGGTAGCATTTTTATTTATTTCTGAATACAGCGCGCGACGAAAATATTGCAACTTGTGAGATGGCTCATCCACTACCGCCCAGCTGCATTGAGCCATCATCAACTATCAGTAAAGCCACTGCGAAATCAAATATGAAAAACGACTGCGTATCTCATTCCTTTCCTGTCTTGAGAAGCCATGAGTTTGAAATGGCCTTGAAATAGAAGCTAGCGTCAACCGCCTTGAATACCAACCCCTCCCTCATCCGTCCCTTCATTCCGGTTCCTTCTGCTTTAGCGAGAAGATCAAGTGTGTTGTCCGCGAATTTAGATAACTTCACGCCCTTGAAGAGAATGGGCACATGATCCCACCCAAGCCTGCTGCAGATTTTTGTTACTTGGCCAGGTCGAAGAAATCCTTGTTTTTCGATGTCGAAGATGTCGAACACGTAGAACTTGTGCTCTCCTGGCGCAAAACCGACGCTATTCCCCATGATTGAGGATCCGCAGAGCTCTCCTTGTACGACGATATTCTGGCTTGCCTGGTTGATCTTCTCTATTATGGACTGTTGCGTGGCTGTCCGCCAGAACCAGGATGTCGAAGTCTCCACGAGGTCTTGATCACGGCTACAAACACCTGTGCGAGTTGTTCCAACTTGCTGTCCGTCATTAGGGAGAGGTGGCAAGGCCGAGAACCACTTTGAGCTTTTCGTCACAGTATAGACACTCATGGGAACACCGTCCAGCTTCTCCGTAACCTGGTAGCTCTTTTCTCCATGGTCTCTGAACAGGGTTGGCAGGTTCTGGGCTCTGTTGCAACCAGGCTGTGGAAAGAAAATGGGTGGTGGCCCAAGGCCTTGATTAAAGCCATCATGACGGATATGTTCCCACTTCCTCACTCCAAGAAGCTCCTGAAAAGACATAGCCATGAACTCATTCTCGACGTCATTATCGTAACACGTCTTCATAAGTGTAATGATGTTTGAAAACTCGCTGAACGTGTCCAACTTGAATATAAGACCTTGCGAAAGGTGCTTACATATCATAGTTGTTGTGACCAAGAATCCACGTTCGTCATCGAGTGTTGTGCTGAAGCGGGCGCAATACTCCCAGAAGTATTGGTTGTTAGGAAGAAAACTATCGACCTCGAAATACAAGACAAGTTGGCCACTATGGAATCTTTCTTCGCGTCTGACGACAACATTCCATCCGTCGACCGTGGCTACCTCGTATCGCGATTGTCTAATCGGGGAAACTTTAGAGATGCGCCTCACGGTCACAAGCTTTCTCAGACATGGCTGCTGCATTTTCGGTGTTTGTGAGAAAATAAGATCTGTTTTGAGTATAGAGTTAGAACATGGAATTGTGGGTATAACCTAGATGGTGATGGTTGATAGCATTAGAATTGGATTTAGAACTTGCAGTAAACTTACCTCGAGGTGGATAGGTTCCAAGATTATGCACTGGGGGGAAGGTGGATGAAATCTTTGTTACTCGATATGAAAATTCTCTAGGGAATAGAGCGATTTGAAGGCAAATGATCAGTGTTTCCTTTTTGTAATTATTGCAGTTTGTGTTGTTGCTTGGGAGGTGCTTGGGAGGTCGTGTCATTAAGCAATCGGAAGAGGTAAACTGGCACCTGCACCTGGGGGATCCTTGTCGCCGCTAGGATCACGTCCTTTATGATCGGGCAAGATTATACGTTCGTGTTCCTCGATGTCACTAGAATTATCTTCCTCGGAATTGTCTTCGTCTCTCTTAGCGGTATCTGCACTTCGAGTCACTTGCTCCTCACGCTTCTTTATAGAAGCAAGTCTCAACGGGCGCGAATCGCCCTTCACTTCGTGCACTGACCGAGCGTGGCCAAGCAGAGAATTGAAGTTCTTAAAACTTGATTTCTCACAGCCATGTACACATGGCCACACACCCCCATGTTCCTGGTTCTTCCTGTATGAGGATTTATCTCTGTGCATCTTCGAATAGTGGGAAGATATATTTCGTTTGTCGTTCTTCATACGCGATCCGCAAGGATGTCCATTGACGAGGAACCGGCATTCAAACGCACCGTACTGATTTACTACCCCGACAGATTTCGAAACGGCACTAGACGTATTATCTGAAGAGTCTGGAGAGCTGGGTTGTGTACGTCTAGCCTTCTTACGCGCCTCGTCGTCCTTGCCATTCGCGTCACGAGGTCTCTTGGGAGCCATGATCTGGAACCATACATTAGGTACCTAGTCAGCAAATGAAAGGCGGGTGCCACTCCTTCAAAGGTAATATGAAATACAGAGGCGTTGTTGGAAATATTAGGATCGTAACTGTCCATTTAGTATGACTAAAGAGTATAAGAAAGGGATAACACTTACCAGTTGCACAGGTGATGTAAATAGATAGAAGATGGATGAAGTGACAAAGAGTTGAATGCCCGTTTTCGAGGCAATTTGAATGAATTTGAGAGGATTTAATATCGGTTTTGGGACGAAATGGTTAACTGTTGATGAAACTAATATTGTGAGGGAGAAAGGAGAATTGGCCGTAGGGGTAGAGGTGACTGAATAGAGGTGACTGAATGGAAAAAAGATTTACATGTTAAGTCTGTGTACCTAGGTATATCTAGATAGTACCTACTTGCGGGTAGGTAGGTAAGTGCCGAGGAAGATACCTATCTTGCAATTGCCTACCTCTAAACAACCGAGTAGGAAGGTACACGGCTCCGATAATATGGGGACATCGGAGCTAGATCCACTTTTGTCGGACAAGCAGCTACATCTGTACCGGGTTGGTAATCAGAACAAGGGCGACACTATTAAAACGGTGGGGTACCTGGGTAGGTGAGTACTGTAGTCACCTGTTCATGGTGTTGGGATTTTCCCTGTAACTCCTGACATTCATGGTATGAAGATGACCAAATAAAAGTGATAACCTTCACAGCTTCTGCTGACCCAAAAGTGAGTCGTTGTAGAATATAACGTGTAAAATGTTATGCATAAGGAAAATTAGGGGTAATATTTCTACAGATAATATATATAAACTAGTACTGCCCTCACATCACATTCTTACTTTGCATGTTGCTATTACATTTGCTACCTTTATATTCTTTGAGTCAATGTTATTTTGCACTTAATGACGTTAAACCTTTTGGCTATTTGTTCGATGGATGTTGTTATGTTATGTATCCCTTGATTGTCCTAAGGATGGCAAGCTAAGGATGGCAAAATACACAATATCCCCATGTCAATACCTAGGTATGTAGGGACTGTGTTTGATATAAGATACATTTGGCTCTCTGATTGACCTGAGTATTCTCTAGACTAACAACATAATTCCCTATCGAGGTGATACCTGTCTAAAGCTATGTAACCTAAACAGCGTGGGCTACTTATTGAACTTGTCCCATCTCTGATCCTTCAACCCACGCCAGGTTGCCGACGGTGCATCCTCCTCTGGAAAGTAAGGAGGGGGCTGCTCTGGGAAGTTTGAATGCTCCTGCACCTGACTCAACACCTCATCACATCGAGACAACAAGCTCTCGGTCTCTCGAGTAAAGAGTTGTAGGTCTTGTTCACGATCTGTCGAATCCTTGATTCGGCCAAGGTATGCTGCGTCTGTGTTGGAAAGAACTATAGGGGGGATCGGCATATCGTAAACTCTGCAAACTATATATGCGAGAGTGGCTAGCTCCTTGTGAATCTCCCGAAGCATCTGTGCGAGACTGGCAGTCTTCATAGCATCCTGGCATGTAATGGACTGTGCTGTCGTGTCCTGAGTGGAGCTAACGCGTTCATGCTGTGGTGATTTGTTGAAACTGATAGCTTGACATTCGGATAAGATAGTGTTTGACATCATCTCAGTCTCATCCGCTTTGCACACGTTCATAATCACGCTTCGCAGCTCTTCGGCATTGAGATCATTGATGATATCGGAAATAGACTCGGTAGACGCCATGATGTTTCGCTGCAAACTACATGTTAGAACGGAAGGTTGGTACAACGAATCATGTTTACATATGAATTTTCGACGTACTCGGTCGTTGTGCGTAAGAGGTTATGCTAGCTCCGTAGTTTCGACGTTACAGGATCTGGGCTGGAGTCTTGCGAGAAGGAGAAATATTTTTTCTTCTTCGGAAGGATTGTTGTTAATAACTGAAAGTTGACGGTCGGAATTTGTTGAGGGAAGAAAATACCTAGTACTTGATTTCATTCTATAAGGTTGGTCCTAAGCAACAACCTTTTGCTAATAGGAAGAAGGTATGAGGTATTAGGGTAGGCACCTACGGGTTACTACCTATATAGTGAAAGGAACAATACGAACACCTGGTAGCAATGATGACGAATAATAATGATAATGGCAATGGCAATGGTAATGGCAACGGTTACGGCAACGACGATTTGACTAGACCCATCACTACCTAGCCTACATAGGAGGTAGGTAATACCATCCATAGAGGAATTGGAATCAGTCCAAATTCAGGGAATCACGAAGAAGGTGATTGAGTACGTGAGACACTGCCCACAATGTCATAAGAACAGCATAGATAGGTCCAAACCCTATGGAAGCCTTATGCCCATCAATTCGGTTCCCAGACCATTCCACACAATCGCGTGGGATTTCATCGTTGGTCTACCGACGGTATCATCGAAAGGCTCCATGTGGGCAATGCCAGGACACACAACCTTCGACGCACTCATGGTCATAACGTGCAAGTTCAGCAAGAAGACGTTACTGATTCCGGGGAACACAAAGTAGGTATACAGCAGAGCTACCATTTATTAGTCAGTGTTCAGGTGGGATAACAGCTTGATATTTCTAAGTCTAGGTTTCTAAAGCTACGAGAATTCCAGGTGATATTATGATGTTAACAAGCCCTTGCTTAGCTCTCACTCAACGTCATAGAGTTTAGACTCCCAGAGCTCTTGCCAGTAAAACCTCATCACTTAGCCTGATCTTATCTTGTGCGACGTAAGATAGAGCGTTTTGGCGTGGAAGTAAGGAGGTACCTACGATATAGGTACGGTACCTAGGTACCTGATATACAATACACACTTGCAAACATTTCATTATTCTGAATACACTCACATTCGTTTACTAGTCGATATTTAAAACAAATGACATAATGTTAGGTAACTAATACGTGTTAATACACCCAGTCCAATTGCTAATCCTTAAGATTAATATGATATCTACAAACAACCAACACTAAATTTACTTCAGCCGTAACTAGAGGCAATCAGCCCGCAACAAATCGGATACGTCAATATTTGTTGTGGACGAGTCGCTCGTTACCTCTACATGTCCACCACATCTGAAGACCAGTGGTATTCACTCCATTAGGATGGATCTTCTCCATCTCTTGTCTCATCTCAGACTTCGGCTTGCCGTCCTTGATACGCAACTTCTCAAAGAACACATACGCGCCGTAGAACACGGAGCAAGTGTTTCCAGACATGGTTCCCTTCTTATTTAGGAAGGAGTTCAGTTGCCTCGACTGGATCTTGCGTCTCTCCTCGGGGAAGCTCTTAGATATAGCCTGGCAGAAGGTGGCCTGGCTGACATCGGGCTTCCGTAGAAAAGCTCGGATTTTCTTACGGATTTCGTCGCACGTCTCGTACACTGGGACTTCCTGAGTATCCTCGCCGTCGAGTTTGACATCACCAACGTCCAGCACCTTCTTCCCCTCGCTCTTCTTGGCCTTCTTTGGTGGGACCGCTTTGAGGCCCTGCAGCTCGCGCTTCCTGAAGAAGGCAAAGGCTCTCCTATAGGTCTCGCACTCGCTGCCCTTGTAAGTACCGCTCTGATTCATGAACCGCTGATACGAGGCTGAAGACACGCCGATGGTCTTTTGAAACTCGCCAACTTTCATATTTCCACCCTCGATAAAGTTCTTGATCTTTCTGCGGATCTGATTGCACGTTTCGTCTACGCGATGGAGGCGGTCGTCGTCATCGTCTATTTCAATGGTGTCCCAAGGGTCTTCTACTACATCTGATTTACGCTTCCTGGATGAAACAGCATTTCCGTCGGTCGCATCGGCAGCTTTGCTGTGGCCGTTCTCATCGCCTCGTACAATTGAGGACTACAGCGGCGTACGGTCCATTAGTAGAAACGTATGGTACGTATGAAAGTGGGTAAGTACCTACCCCTAGTCTAGAGAATGAATCGGCCTTTGGCACGTTCGGGTTATGGTCTCCAAGAGGGCTCATCATGTTTATGTGCTGGAGATAATTACTCAAAATAAAAGGCTAAAAGATTCGTCTATGGTGCGAGGTAAATATTTAGATTAAGACTTATTCTAAAAACTGATTGTTGTATGAAGCATCTCCATCTTTGGGAACTCTCGAGGGAGTGGGTTACATATGTACATGTATTAGTTAGAGTCGAAACCGAACACTCGAGCATGTTCTAAACTGATGTCACAGATGAAGTGACTTAATGAAAGGCAACACGCAGACGCGTCCGATGGTCAACAGATTTGACGTAAGTGTTCAGGGGTGATAGTAGATCGGGCTTGTGGACAGTGTAGAGTGGACGGTGGACAGTACTTACATAGACAGTGCCCTAGACAGTGCAAATTAACTCCTCGTCAATTATTTACCTACCCAGGCAGCAAAAAGGCGTCAAAATAGCTGGAGCACGTGCGAATTTATACTGTAAAACACTGTCTATCTTAAGTAGGATAGACAGTGTTTTACAGTACGAACTCGCACGTGCTCCAGCTATTTGACGCCTTTCTCCAGGTCCCTGGATGATCGTCGAATAATTAGATAGCGCCGCTGGCTGCACCGTCCACCTATCCTCAAGGAAGTCATAGATGTTGTCAACAACTGCCAGCCTGTTGTATTCGTGTATTGCAAACTTTTATTTCATGTAAAACCAATGAGTAACTTCGTTTTTTCTCGCATTTTCTTCGTATCCTTGCCATTTTCGCTCACGGGGACAGGGGTAGAAAGGCGGACATTCATGGTGCTCTCTGCACTAAATTCCGTCTTAGTCGAAGTAGGCGCTTTTAGATCTATTAGTTACGATGTACCATATTTTTAGAGATTCTAGACATTCTTAGTTAGGCTACCTCTCTACCTAGGTAAGTAGGCAAATTCATCTGCTGGGGTTAAATCCAATTTCATTCAAAGTAGCGATAGCGGCGGCTATGTTAGGGCGGCCTCTATTATCCGCGCGCTTCAGGTGGAAGACAAGAACTCCATGAGTAGGTACCTAGGTAGGTAGTAAAAGATACTGCACCTTAGAGAGATTTATACGACTAAGTAATGACTCGTATCCGTAGACTGTGCATCATCAAATTGAACAGCCTTCATCCAATGTATTGATTCACATTACTGAATCCGCAATGTGAGTACGATCCCAGGAATGAGACGTCCATCTCGTGTATCCATCGACTTATCGAATACTCCTAAGATGGTTTGAGCACAAGGTAAAAATCGAATCAAGGTCTTAAAGTTGATACCTACAGGGTATCGTGCGCCAACTAAAATCCAGAGTCATCACAATTGCTGTTAGGAATTATTAATATATACCTACTTGCAAAATGATATTGTCGGCTTCTCCGACGGTCACCGCTCGCCGTAGCGTTCCTCGTTATTCTTTAACGCCCACCCACATCTCGTAAGCCAGAATATCACCATGGGCGGTGTGGTCAGCAGTCCCAGCACGCCTCCCTGAATGAGCTTGAAGACCTGCGGTGCCCACACTCTGTCGTAGTACCAGTCGTTTACCTCCCACTTACCCACTAAGACGAGGAAGCCGATGCTGGGGCCCCAGATCAGAGGGAAGAAGGCCACAGCTAGCAGCAGGGCCCTCAAGATCTGAGAGCGGAGGAAGCTCAGCCAATGCACGATGCTCCTAACCTCGTGCGTCTCCTTAGGACGGTCCAAAAACATAAACCAGCGTACGAAGCGGCCTTTAGGTTCCGGGATGAAGCCGATCGGGTGTACGCCACCTTTCCTTAGGTCTCGGTTGACAAGGAAGAGTTCAACGTGCCACGTGATGAGGCACTGGATGATGACAGTGACTGCTGCGTCTCCGGCAAGGGTATTTGGAAACAAGAATAACCGGATAGGCCGGGTTGCAATGTCCTGAGTTGCATACATAGCTGTAGGAGTGTTAGAATCGGACGCAAAGCTGCTAATATGAAGCGGTTCAGGGATCATGAGCTGATATGGTGATTGCTTACCATACGCGATAGCGAAGTTGATGCCACCAGATACGATCATCGCACCAATTCCATCGAGGATGAAAATATAGAATATCTGATGAGCGGTAAACTTTTCTGTCGGCTCCTTGAAGCCATCATCGGCACTGTCTGTGATGTCTTGTCGCGGGTTAATACTAGGACTAGGACTAGTGGTAGGACTAGAATCAGCGGCGGCAGCGGCAGTGGCAGCTTCAACATCAGCTGGGGGTTCCGTCGAAGACGGCTTGAAGAGAGGATTCGTCGCCCACGGCATGTCTAATCAGAACTTGGCGACTGTAGCAGATGAGAAGAGCACGGCAGGAAGAGCGTACAGGTAGGTAGGGATAGACGATAAACGATCAACTATACGTCATATCATATTGATACCTAGGTAGCTCGTTGGTAATCAGGGGAATCAAGTATCAAGTGAAGACTTGTTTTCAGGTGCTGACAAAGGAGGAACAAGAGCTGCAAGAGCAAAGAAAGGGAGAGGAATAAACAATAGAAATCCTAAGCGAAGCCACTTTCCGCCTCAGGCAATAATAAGCTTTTTCTTTTCCTTGGTTACCGGCAGATTAAAAATATTAAAAATATAAAAAACCCCTAGGAATTTAAAAATTGACAGGGCAAGGTATAACAGGGACCAGATGACGATCCAAGGGTCCAACCATCTAAAACCCCCCCTGTCTGTCTTACTTGTCTGCGTGTCTGCGTGTGCTTATATAGTATTACAGGTCGAGGTGCCTAGCCTAGCCTATGGTCATCGCCGCCTGCGCATCGTCGGGTTTGTTCAAGTGACCGCTTCCTCCGTTTCCTACCGGAAGTCTCGGCATCCTCTCGCATAACCATAGGTAAGCACATACTGCCTAACGAGCATGCCATTGGGTGCTTGTGGTGACGAGATTGATAAGCACGATTTTTGTACATAGTGTAGCTGCATAGGTAGTACCTAGTTAGTATTTAGTGTAGGTACACTAGACAGGTAAATGGTAGATGCTCGACCTGCAAGCACGTGGAATATTGGCTGCAGGAGAATATTAGGTAACTGCAGGATACGCACGATCTACACCTAGCCTGCTGTACTATGTAAGCTGGCCCAGGGTTGATGGGTAGGTAGTAGGGTGGGTTGGCTTAAAATTGTTGTTGAAGTTGAGAGAAATTTAAGGAAATTCAATTTGCCAAGCGACAAAGGTCTGGACTATTTGTAGTACCTAGGTACCTACATGTGGGTACCTACATACGGTACCTATGTACATATATGTAGGTATGTACAATGAGGTGGTACATATATTGTGGAGACGAAGGGGAACTTTATCAATTCCTACGTTGTATGCGATTATCAGCTTGTATTCTGTACACAATTTCGGTTACCGGTAGGTACCTACCTTTACTGAACTAGGGTATAACTGAAATCTCCAAAGACAATGTTTATGCGATAATAGAGGTCCTAAGCTCTCTCATTACCAACTTTAATCGTATCTCGGTTTTAAATATTTTAATCCTCAACTTTACTCCTTACAACCCTTGACACTTAGAATACTTCGAACAACAATACACTAGTAATAGGTAATAGCAGACTACATAGGTAGGTATGTACACATTCGATTGCTATCTAGCTGTCTACACTACTATCCCCTAGACTTAACTTGGCCACAGAGTCTGGCTGACAACCTTGGAAATGGATTAGGATCCCCATTTCCGGCTTAGGGCATCGTATAAGGTCTGGTTGATGGGTAGAATGCTTCCATGCCGCATATTGCTCGGGAATCCAGACCGACTGCTCTGAGACCATTTATTTCCCTTTGGGTCTGTGCTCTCATATGGCCGGTACCCGTCGCCTCCATAAAAGTCCAGAAGCACATGAATCTTGGTATCGTCCTTGTTGTCGCGGTATGCAGCTGGACCTTCGACACCAGATGCGATAATTCCACTGCTTCCTCCGGCACGAGTCCACGTGCCGAAAAGCCCCGTGGTGGAATATTCTACAAACACCGTCTTGGCCGTCTCGTCTTTCATAAACCGCAAGTAGTTCTTCCCCACCGTGTCGAGTGGCAGGATATCGAGGTCGATGATGTTGGTGGGTGCATAATCGATATATGTCTGCGGTGCGCTGAAGGTCTTGAAGTCGCTTGTATAAGCATACCTAATCCGTATATTGGACGGCGAACCACTATGGCTGCTATCAGATGCAGAGTACTATAACCCATTGTTAACGGGAGTCCTCAATCTTAGAATACGACTACTCACAAACTTCGAGGCCCAGTGGACTAAGTATTGATCTGAAATGGTCAGCGCCACATGGTACGGAAACAATGTGCGATCAACTAACTCTTTGAAGCATCCCAAATTGCTTCGGGTGCCCACACCATTCCAGCACTTGAGTCTTCTACATTCACGAGTCGCTCGCCGCTGAAATTGACAAGATCGGTACTATCCCAGACGAATATGCCCTTAGAACCGGTCCGCTGTGCTGCATCCCAGCTTGTCTGCAACATTGTCAGCAAGAGATGTTATGACCATACCGCGGTGTCCTCCTCACCTTGTCGATGTCGAGATCAGTGCCAATAATGTACCATTTTCGGCCGGCTTCAGCACCGCCACCTTGTACAATATATGGATCCCTAACCCCACCAGTACCTTTCGTTGGTCGTAGTACAGGCTGCCCCTGATTCAACGCTTTAAGAGAGATCGGATCATTGCCATTGCTTAGGTAGAAGTATACATAAGGGTCTGCCCCAAGGAAGATTGCCCCGAGATAGCCAACCAGTCCCGTATCTGCACGACGGTGCGCTTGAAGATCCAGCTCGTGGAGGTCAACTGGGTTGGCCAGTGACAGATCCAGGCAGATACCAATCGAGATGGCAAGGCGAAGTACTCGAAGAATAAACATGGCTGCGGCGATCCCTAACATAAGATAAATAAATAGAGTTCCATAAGCCCGGTTCTCCTGGGACAGGTCTCGCATTTGTATTGGTGTCTCTCGGGAGATCGAGGTCCGAATTGGCCAATCCCAAGCTCTGGAGAAATTATGCCTCCGGAATTTCAACCTGAGATCTCCTGGCCTGCGGTTATGGCTAAAAACCAAGCAGCAGGCATCAAACATGTGGGGAACCCTTGCTAGATGCAAATAGGAAGGTTGCCGCATGGATGGCGTCTATCTCAAGGCCAAGCTCGACGTGCGTAATGCTTGGCTACGTTTGAAAGAGCTTACCTCATCAAAATACACAATAATGACTACCTACTCCTCTATGCTATACTCGAAGTTTATACATTGAATTAGCACAGAAATAACAACAGATCATGTTGTTTCCATAAGAAGCTAACAAGTAGAAATACGACGATATTCTAAGATGTCGTGAAACATGATTCGACTCGGGTAAATAGGAGAGTTGATCATTAACAAGCGACATATGCTTTTTTACTCACACTTAGGTTTCGCGATATAAATCAAGACCAATGGCTTAGGTATGTCCTACTGGAACGAGGCGACATAATAAGTAATTTGATCATGAGTTCGTATAACATCATCTGAAAAAAAGACAATAGTAGCACAAGTTTCCACCCTTCCATCTTCCTGCATCTCCTGTTGAATTTGTCTGGTGGATCAAATTGCAGACGCCCGGGAAAATATGTCCATGTAGCTCTCCTTGGTTTCCTAGCTAGATGAACCCCAGTCTAGCTCAGTTTGCGATGTGCGGTCTTCCTATATCTAATTCCTTGCATTGGTTTGGTAGCGATCTCTTCTTCGACTTTGATGTTCGCATCCTATGCCACATCGTTGTAGTAGTCGTCGTCGTCGATCCACCATCTTTTCTCACTCCCTGCGTTGATCTCCTGTAGTTCGACACCGTTCTCCGCGTCGGCATCTTTTAGAGGCTTGTAGAAGTGATAGAGAAAGAACACCCCTAGGACGATCCAGCAGAAGCCCATAAATCCCATGATGCTAGCCATTATTCTTACTTGGAAGGCGACCGATGCTTCAATGGAGGCTGCTACCTCTGGTGTTGGATCGGTGTACATCCTAGACATCTTGCTTGTTGGTTGTGGAACACGGTTGTTTGTATCCTAGTTGTTATTAGGTGCCAAATCCATTTAGGTCATAATAATAGGAAATACTTACGAGGATATCTTGTGATCTCTCTGTGTATATACCTACCTAGGTAGGTAGGTATGTTATAGATTATTGACTGAGGATGCCTTTAATTGGCAGTATCATGAATGTATGAGGTCTGGCGCGAGTTGTTTTGTTTATGCGTGTGGTGAAAAGCAGCCTGCACCTGAAAGGCACTGAGTCACTCTCATACATTGTGAATTTCCACTGCCCGCCCCAGAGTAGTCGGAGGGAATGCTGTCGTAATACTCAGATGCTTCTTAACAGTATTGTAGGATGGTTTTAGGATCTTCGTGATTCACTCCAAGGGAACCTGTAGATGGATGTGGACTTGACGACGGGAAGATTAAGATGGCATCTGTGATGGCCCTGATAAGGGATGGATAATGAAGATATCTTAACATACGAATTAGATGGCACCCCAATTGCTCATTATTATTATGGTGTACCCTTTGTCTCTTTTCACCACACAACAGGGAAAACATGCACCGATTCAGTAACACGATTAATGCCAAGTGCCGTATTAAACATGCTGATCATCTGATATTAGCTGACAGACTGGTTGGCAGTCACGCCAGCCATAGATCATGCTCACTATAAACCTACTCTAAGATATAGGAGGACATGTTCCGTGACTAGTATCAAATGCCTAGATCTATGGAGATAACCAGAATGCGGACATGTGGCTATGCTTTCTTGCATGCCACTATTCCTATTAGACCTCTTTTGGAGTCCCGGGACAACGTTTTGAGCACGCTAGGGTGTATCTGCCGATGCCTCGCGGATCGAAGGTAGTGCGATAGCCAAGTCGTTTGCGCCTAGTAACTACCCAATATTCGGGTGGCCAGTTAAGGGGGCTCGAAGTATACACCTAAGCGACGGCGTTAAAAGATACCAATCTTGATCGAGATTGATTATCGTGATGGTTCATCCAGCGTGATCTAGCGTTCCAATTATGTCTCTGCATACTTGGCCCTGCACGATCGGGAATTGGGTCTCTTCATTGTCTCGAGAAGCGCGTCTGGGGTTTCGGGTGCCCTGCCGAAGCAACACGCTGCATATACTATTATGAGTTCTCCAGCTTCCCCAGCTTCCCCAGCTTCCCCAGACTAAGCCATGTAGCTTTAAATTATTGGAGTCATGAGCATGGAGTACGGGCCGATAAGCGCGTAGCGGTAAATTATCTACAGAATAATAGGCGCAAGCGAGACTCTTACGTGGTTGGCGAACTCGCTTACCCTGGCTTCATGGCTAAATCTATATAATTCAGCCTACTATTGGGTAGCCCTACCACAGAACGAGCATTAATAAATTAGAGTAACTGCTGGAGAGGGCTGAGGGCTAGAACTAAGGTTAGTATCATTTAGCCGGCCGGATGGTGTGGTCAAAAGGAGCTCTATGCCTCCGGCTAGATGAGAACTTGTATTAACGGTGTGGTGATGACATCGTATAAGTAGATAAATTAATTAAGAAACCAAGTTTGTGGTATGGCCTTGTTCGTTTTGAGAGCTAACAAATTCCAAAATTTATAGGTACTGACGAGAACCCGATATCTCTCAAGGGGATCTAGAGCAACGGATGTAATCTTTATTATAAGATACCTAGTTCATTGCCCGAGGTTAAGTTATACAAGGAACATAATACTACAAGTTCTATCTTAATAGCCGTTATTGAGGTAAATTAAACTATGCTGGTAATGTATGAATTCACAAGACGAATTGATAGTTTCGTTAGGTATCTATCATCATATACATTGAATATACTCCATTATAGTATGATTAAAAGGATATACACACATTATACGGCGTGGTAAATTATGTACAGGGAGAATTCTGATGAATTGAAATGTCACGATGATAATTTCCCTTCCAACACTATGTCCTAAACAGCAATCAAAATCCATATCAAAATAACGCCATAGTCGAGAAGGGGATGCATATTGGACAGGGTGAGAACAATCACATTGTTCTTTATCAATTTCTAGACATATTAGCGAGTTCTACTGATAAGCTGCGAGAGATCGCGGATAGCATGCAAAATCAGGAAATGATCGAGGTGTGTGAGTACATGTCTATTATAAATTGATCCCAAGGCATTCTTTGTGTATACAACATTGCCCCCCCAAACATTTAAGTCAAACACCCAAACCATTTTTTTTATCCGGTCATGTTCAATCAGTATCCCTTGAAGAGCGCATCAGAACAACTGAAGTCTAAAACAAAGGATGGAGATGATTTTTTCATGGTGGAAATAGTAGAATGGGTAAAATATTAAGAATAAGGTAGATGGTCTAAGACTCAGGGGAATATCATGGCAAGAAGGCAGGCGCAAAAGGGGGGACGGAGTATAGGTAAAAGTTGACAGGATCACTTACAACAATGCTAGTGTTAGATCACCATGGATTCGCGCTTTCAGTGTCACCTCGATTTCGAGATTAAGATCCAGTCTGAGCTTCAGCGTATCGGATTTGCCACTGTCACCGCCGCCCTGCTTGTTGAGCACACCACCAGCGACGTTGCCGAGTGTACCAGTCGCGGAGTTTGTCAGGTTGTTGGCCGTCTCGCCCACGTTGTTGACGGGGAGCAGTTGATCGGCACCTCCGATGCCTCCAAGAGGTCCACCGCCGCCTTGCGGTTGCTGCTGTAGTGTCTGCTGAGTACGTTGGCGTCGGCGGCGCTGTGGCTGTGGTGCTGCTTCTACATCTTCCGCGCTCTCATCGTCGTACCCGTCCGAGTATTGCTGATTCTGGGGGTCCGGCTGTGGTGCTGTAGCCTGCTGCCTCCTGGATTGGTTGCGGCGACGGCGGCCCTGGCGGGACCTTGAAACAGATGCCGAGGGGTTAGGAGACGACATGGTCAATACGATTAACTGTTATATGTAGAGAAAAGGGGATATCGTCTTGGTGATCGTAGAAGGATTAGGTATATTGAGTTGAATGTGAGAGAATGGAAAATCAGAGAAATAACCTAACAATATAGGAATAATACTGCATTATGTAAATATGAATTTGCCTGGCCAGAGTATTTACATACCTAGATATGATACGATCTAGAAGGGTCGTCTAAGCCAATACATCGTACTGAAGTAGGTAGGCTGTGTCATGCTTGGAGATAATACGTCACTTGCGGTCTAGATCGGGAAATTTGTGTCGCCCGTCAAAGCAATTCAAGACCGAAACCTTGATTTTACGTCTTTGAATTATTCATAGAACTACGTGTATATATTCCAAGGTTGCTAACAGCATATAACCTTCTGATACGGAGACTGCTGGGGGTTGGGTCAGTGACCGCGTGGCTTACTCGTTGACGTCAGTCGCAGGAAGTTCGTCGATCTGACAGGGGTGCAGATTTAAAGGAGAGAGGGTGTGGAGGATTTATTATTAGGTGCCGCAGGAAAGTCTACTAGGGCTATATGTATCCTGAAGTATTAATTACGTTTCATTATCCGGCGTTTAGTAGTATATTTCGTCCCCGTATCCTTACATCACACGTTTCGCGATATCCTCTTAGCCCAAGAATTTGACCAAACTAAGTCTTGTTAATCTCCCTTCGTATACCGACTAGAAACACCAAGTTGCAACTCGCGGTGTAAGTCGATGTCTACCACGTCACAGTCTACAATCTCGTCTAAATTCCCGTCCTTGTCATAGTGAACATTCCAAGTGCCCTCGTCGTTCTCGACAGCCACGAAATACTGCTCACTGTCGAGTGTAAGCCACTCCTCGTCTTCTGTCCAACTCCAGGGTCCAACAATGTGACCGGTACTCTCAGACCTTGAACCGTGACGTAGTAGCCCCGTGTCCTTGTCAGCGTAGATCCAATTAAGCATCGGCGGATCGTCCATTATGGGCGCCACCAGTCCTTGGTGGTTCTCCTGCCCCGGGTAGCCAAAATAGAAGCCGTTGAACGGATAGCCCTCAACGGGGCATTCCGGGTGGTTTAAATAGAGCTGATATGTAGTTTAGAAGACAAGTTCTCCATCCGGTGAGATAGTAGCGCGTGGATTGGATTTTGGCCGCCACACTAACATAGATAATATTGAACTTACTTTCTTGTCTTTGAACACTACCGAAGCATCCTGTGGCAGAGAGACGCCGTCATGTGAAAAATTGGCCGTTAACTTGAACTTAATCCTCTCCTTTGCCTGCTGGTTTTGCTTCTTCTGAGCGTCAATCGCTTCCGCGACGCCGATGACCGTCGGTATGGCGCCAACCGTCAGTAGTCCAAGGGTCGAAAGAGCCATATGGATGTCTCGTAATTGAGAGGTACAATGCAGGAACCCAACTGCGACCTCGAAGATCCTCCGTGTTCTAACAATGATTTCGCGGTGACGCGACTGATCTTGGCCTCGCTGGAACCGATGTGTGTGTGTGGCAAAACAGGTTTTGAGCCTCGTCAGATCTCTATTGGAATATAATCAGTCAGATGATGAAATAAAACGTACCATAGTATGTCACATACACTTCTCTCCATTCGAGCTACCTGAATTCTCAGCTACAGAAGTAGGGGGTCCGAAACCTTACGGGTACTTGTCTAAGACACCCCATTAGCTCATCCTTGATAGGCCGTTACGACCGAAGTTGGGGTAAGGATAATTCTGCACGGCTTCGGTGCAGGATCGCGCTGATTGGTGATAGAGATGTGGACATGGGTCTAGATGTCGGCTGGGCCAGGGTTACTTGTGATTACTTGGTACGGACATCAATGCTTGGTAGTATGCAGGCATGCAGCATCTCCTGCATCTCGATTTGGATACGATTCAGTCGGGTATGCTTGATTGCGTCACAGACGCCGACGCTTACCATACACATGTACCTAAGTGATATACCTTTACAGATACAAGTCTAGGGTCATGGTATTTCGAAGATGCGATTTTGAGTCGAGATAATAAAATAAAAGAGACCGCCACAATTACTGGCGGAACTCCTTTACTTCAGGTCATATAATTTTTGACTATAATATTTTCACAGCAACAAGAATCAACGTTGCAACAATACACCATGTCATCGAACGACGATAAAACACCTCAGAAACCAGGCGAGGGAGGCGAGGAACAGCAGCAAGATCAACAAGAACAACCGTCCTCTCCGACCGGACAAGGACAGCAAGAACAAGAGCAACATCGCGAAAGTCAGCATGACGTGAAAAAGGAAGATAGTCAACGGAACAACGATGCGCCTAAGCAAAGCCATAGCAAAGAAAGCGAAGACGTCCAGGATGGCGATAGTAAAGAGAAGGTTGAAGTCACCCCCCAAGTTCAGCCTTCAACTGCGTCTGAGAAGAAGCCGCAACCCAAACCGACGCGTGCCGAATCTTCGAAGCCAAGTCGATCACGGCGGCGTCGCCGTAATCAAAACCAACCTTCGTTCATGGAGGAGAGCGATAAAGAGAACGGCTACGAGAAACAGGTAGCACCTCGACGGCAGCGTCAGCCGCTGCAACCTCAATACCAGCCACAGCAGCAGCCACAGATGCAGATGCAGCAACAACAAATGCAACAAGTCCAACAGCAGCCTGAGAAGAAAGACAGCGGAAAGAACCCCCTCAGGTTGCGGTTAGATCTCAACCTCGAGATAGAGGTGACACTCAAGGCCCGGATCCACGGTGACCTGACCTTGGCTCTCTTGTAGGTGTAACCAACTCCTTTCTCACTCACTCACTCAATCGCTGCCCATCATCGCTGCCCGTCATCCTTGACTATATCACATTATCATATCATCACATCCAACAAGACACCCAGAAGCTTGCCTCTGGTACATATCCTGGGTGTCAACACGAACTGACTTCTACAAAGTGACGGTTAAAAAGAGATGAGTGACTAACGGCCTTGTTCGCTTCTAATAGGGATGGGATGTGAGCCTGTATCTTCTTGTCGCAAGCCACGCAAGGGAAGGACGACGACGAATAGTATCTCGCCTCGTATTCATCTACGTACACTAGTATAGTAGAATGAAAGGGTTCTGCTAGTTCAGTTATGAGTTAGCAGGTTAATTTACATTATATAGGATAAGGGAAATGCGCTCTGCTGGTAGATCATTTCGATCTTCACGATTTAAACCTCTTTGAGAAGGATTAATAATACTTACCTAGGTACTTATTACTTACATATATTATAATGTATGAATTTGTATATACTTAATATGACGTTTTATTTTTTAGTGTGCTTTTAACGGTGTTGTTTGTAGGTCTTATATATATGCATAAAATGGGAAATGATTGGAAATTCTACTTTGAAATAATTGATATTTGTAAATATGTACATAGGTGGAAAGACCACAATTAGAATTGAGGTTAATTCTAGATTCGTAATTGAGGGGGACATAGCCCTACGCACGGACTCCCGAAAGACTCCCGAGAGTGGAGTAGAGACTGAGTAAAGTACCTAGGTACCTAAGCTGCTGGGTACCCTTGTACGGATATTGGAAGCTAGGTAAATGCAATATGGAATGAAACCTAAACACTTAAATACCGATTGAATACCTAGGTACTTACAGATAAGTACTTCATTAATAGGATTAAATGTTATATACTTATTAAAGAAATCTATCTACCAGGTAAAATATAATGTATTTCAAGTTTTAACTATGTCCAATATACGAAGTAACCTTGTTAAAAAGGTTGGCAAAAGGGGGAAAAAAGGGAAGCAGTAAATCTTACAGATGCTACGGATCTACTTTCCCTTTATCAGTGCTTACCTAGGTACCTAGGTACCTTACCACTTAAGTACCTAGTTGCATAGCCACATTCAGCTGAAGCCACACAACTCTTAATGTTCCCCATTTCTTCCCCCATTTCTTCCCCCATTTCTTGCCAAGGGTTTCCCAGTTTTCCAACTTTTCAACCCTTTCCATCCTCAATCTGTTTCCCACGCTGCCACGCTTCCACCCTGCTACGATAAGCAAAGTGTCACCATCCTAGCATCCTACATCCGTATTCCGTACATGCCGGTCAAATCGATGCTATCCTAGCAGCCCTAGTACGTACCTACAGCAGTGTATTATACCGACACGGCTAGGCACAGCGCGGCACGGCTCGGACTTCAACCCATTTCCATTTCGGCCTCCACAATGCTAAAGCGGAATGGTCCTAGATGGTCCTAGATGGATATGCCGCCGGACGATGTGTGCTGTCACGTAGGAGTAGACTATAGTTTGTCAGCTTCTTTTTCTAGATCCTCCTTCATCCTCGAAAAGAGATCCGTGGATGCTCCCTAAAACAGGAACAGGATCAGGATCAGGAATAGGAACAGGTTAAATCAATCACAATCACAATCACCATGCATGATCATTCGACGACAGGTAGACCGGCAGACAGGTAGACAGGAGCCTCCATCCAGTCTCGGCTGGATCCGCCTAAGCCTGATCCCGCAGTCCCGATTGGTTCTGTCGACGATGATGAATCGGTATCTAGTGTACCTAGCCCTTGTGGCAAAGTGTCAGGAGATCAGAGAGTCCCCAGCGCCTTTCTGTTTTCATTACACGGACCGCCATCCCCTTTCGTCTTTAGGTCATAACCCTGGGACTATTATTTTGCTTTTCGACCACATTGGCAGACTACCTACCTAGCAGCCTGGCAGCCTGGGTAGTTTCATCATTACCTCCAAGGGCTGCTAGGTCAACGCTGGCTGGTTGCTAGGGAGGCTGATAGCATCATCATTCTTCTCCATGCCTCTTACTACTCTGCTACTACACGAAAGCAGTGTGGCTACACGGGAGGTATTTCTTTGGACCCCATGTCCAACCGTGCGCATAGTAGACCTCTGTAGGTACCTATAGGTAGGGATTAAGATCGCGATTCGCTCAGATCTCCCCCTCCATCTCGTAAGACACCTCCCAGACAGCCAGACTCCTCTATCTTTGCTACCTATGACGTAAGAGAACCGAGCTGAAGCGCTTGCGAGGTCACTTATTGTTATCACTTACAGTAGCTTACAGGCTAGTTACCTCAAGATTCTACATTTTGCTTCACATTTAGAGTTTCATGCTGTCATTCATCCACTTGTTCTGCCCCCTATTCACCTAGGTATCGTCAAGTGGACTTCATAGGTGCCGCTATTAAGCTTTTGTTAGTGAATGCCCTCCACTCTACCATGGTCTGCATGGTCTGGATTTGACCTCTTCTATCACATCACCCTATCACTATACCTTGCTATATTTCTCTTCTATCACGCCAATCACATCCGATCCATTGCCTTCGTCATGGCCGATATGATGAATCCCCAGACACCGCCAAGGAAGCTGTTCAAGCCTTCGAATAAGACGAAGACGCCAACTCCAGGCAAGAGGCAGAGACCCACTACTCCGGCGCCTTCGAGTACTCAGTCTCACGACATTCTCACTCCTACCGAGACTGTTAGTCGAAGCACCGATGGCCCCAGTGTGCCCGATATTAGTGATGTCGACAACCCAATGGAGGAGATTAGTACTCCGGACCAATCGATTCGGTCAGTTAAAAGCATCGCTGGGAAACCTCGAGAGCTTCTTAGCTCTTCGACCGACGATCTGCCTGAACCCTCGAATCCTACAGATGCTCTTAACTCGCCAACAGACATTGCCAGATACTTCGCCGAACAGGGAAGCTCTGAAATGAGTAGTTTCATATCGGCGCTAGCTGGCAAGACCTCGCGCGATCAAATGGGCACGGATGACGGCACAACAGACTCGAATGAGGGGGCCTTTGAAGATGCGAATGATACGACGAGCTACGTCACCGGCGAATCAACGAATGGGACATCTGATACAATAAAAGAATTGCCTAGAGATGACACATTAGTTATTCCACCAAACAGTCGAACTCAAGATGCCATTGATAAGGCTACTAAAGACGCAACGACCAAGGCATCAGAAGTCGCGGACCTAGCTGAGAACACAACTAGAGCAGCTGGAACCGAGGAAGCTAGTTTAGATGAAAACCAAAGCTCCGTTGAGAACACATCGGATACTCCCAAACCTGCTGATATCGCGAAGGAAATAGAAGGGATCATGGATGGTACAAATGAGCAGACATCAGGCACCTCGCCAATTAACGATGTTAGCAAGCCTGATACATCTAATACCTCAAAGAGGGCACGTTTTGGAGTGCCGAATGGAAAGAGACATTTGAACGATACTGTTCAAGATGCTACCGACGGTGTTGACCAGAAATCAGCTGCCGGCGCACCAGGAGCTACGGATGATGGTACACGGATCGCGGACAACATGGGTCGGCCTGCCCATATTGAGCGAAGAATTGAAATTCCACTTCCCCGCCCTGAAAAGATGGTGAACAGTCCTCCTCTACCGACAAAACCCGATATGAACAATATCGCTGCTGGCCTTGCCGACCCCGACGACCTTCCAAGTACGGACAACCTGCCAGAATTTCCGGATGACATGCTACAAGACCCACCAGAAGAGGTTTTAGATCCCTCTGTACACTCCCCGTCTTCCAATATTACACCTATCCCATATATCCCAAAGATCACGCCTATTAGCATGGCGGCGCCCCCTGATCTACCCCGTCTCGCACACGGCCTTGGCGGCAATATGGTCGACGATGTGGGGGATATTGTAGACGTATCGGGGAAAATACTCGGCCATGTTACAGGCGATCTTCCTGCCATGGTGGGCAGGAAAGTTGCCGAGAATGGCGAAGTATATGGCGAAAGCGGAGAAATCATTGGGTATGTTTCAGAAAACTTTACTGAACCGCCACCGCCTACAGATATTCCCGGTAATATACTTGGAGGTTTGAAGGTGGACCACGAGGGTAATATTCTCGACAGTCACGGTAACATTATCGGTCGCTTCAATCAGAAGGCTGCGGAGAATGGTTCTTTAGCACCTTTCATGAACCCATCCAAACCGGGTGAACCCCGACCCGAGGATAATAAACCCCAAGAAGAAAAGAAGCCGAAGGTAAACGCCCACACAGGTGGGAGCCCTTCGGACATCTTTTTAGACGTCAAGTCTACAACGGAGGGTATTCAGTTGACAATTCGCATCCCGACAACATTTGGGAGACAACCACAAGATTCATGAACACATACCCAGGTCATATCAGAATGTACGATACTCTAAAATTGTGAGAATTTAATTATCATAGCTGTGACGTTGTGGGGGAGGGGGAGGGGGAGGGGAGCGAGGAGGTACAATGAGAGTAATGTTACAAAATGTAATATTCAGTTCTACGTAACGAAACACACGAAGCAATACATGAACGACAAGTCATTTCATGTAAAATACCTAGGTACTCGGGAAAAAAAGTACTTTTAAAGCGAAAAGGGGTAATAAGTTGAGACATTATGCCTGCGCCATTAATTACTTAGTTATGTCGTTCATGACGTTGATTTGATATTAACCTATCTATCCATGTCTGATGTGGCTTTCTAGCCTGCAGGAAAAACCGGTTACGGTAAGAAAGATCGCGTAATGAGAGAGGTGGCGTTTTTATTTGGCTATGTACTGGCCATTCCCTTAGTTAGCAGTTAGGTGTGTAGAAGAAATGCGGAAACTGGTTTGCCGCAACTATCCAGCCTATCATATCCTACTTAGTTGCCTAGGTTTAGCAACTCTACGGTGTCATCCCGCGACACGCTACAGAACGATATGGTAGGGCTGGTGTGGGCACCGGCAATGAGACGGCGCTCAACCTGACTTAACCTGTTGAACCTAACCCATAGCTAATCCATACTTGACCTAGGAATTATACCCAAGGTTGAGTACCTACCTATGTTTTACATAATGTGGCCATCGTGGCTAGAGTGACGATTAAGACTTACCTATACTAATATATAGCCTACCTCTAGGTACCTAGGTAGGTAGCTTTCCTATGACCATTTCCTACGACCTCCCTAGTCTATATCGTATGTATGTACTTAGGGTGTTGCGGTCAATGCGCGGAGGGTCTAAAAGTCGCCATCAAACTTTACGCCGACTACCATAGCACCTAGATGCCTATGTAGGGCCTACCTAAGTAGCCAAGATCGAGATTTGCGAACGGCGCCCCCTAGGGTGGCTCATTAGTTATGGCCACAGCTTTAAAGAAGGAATCCTGTTTTATATGTCGGGCATTGGTATCGCTCAACGAATAACCGCTTAGTATTCCCCAAGCCTCTACAGTAGAAGACTAGCTTATCCTCGTCACTTGATCCAACCGGCCGGTTGGTGCATACAGCACAGCAAGCCACAAAACCAAAGAACCCTGTGCTTGTCTGTGGCACACACCTATCTGCTCGAGATCGACAGAATACCGGCTTGGACGGCAGCCTCAATCGTGGCTTGACCTCATCACGAAGTTTGTCCTGGGATTCCATGTCGACGTATTCCCTACTAATGACGTTCAGGGTCGTGTGTAGTAGGCGGAGAGCCGCTATCATGACGTCGAACAAAATGCATGAAGGGTCTTCCAACAGGAAGGGTTGGGAGGGAGATGCCGTCCTCTCATATGTATCTTGAACGAGGTAACTAGGTAATTCTTCAAAGTCGTGACGTAAGTTCTCGTTCCAAAACCAATTGCTCTTGTTGATTCCCATCGTGGTCATATCCTCATAAAAGATCCAATTCGTCGTGCTGTGTTTTGTGGACTGAAAGATTAAATCCTCATGACTATTTTCCACAATTATACCCAACACCAATCACCACCACAGCAACAAGCAAATCATAATCAAATATTAGTAACTACCACGACACGACAAATCATCACTCACGAAGATCCGGTAACGATTATCCACCCTGCCGCCATGTCTGGACTCGGAGAAGCAGCCGGCGGGTTGAGCAGCCCACAGGGCAAGACCTCGGGGAATGTTCCTAGCGTAGGGAACAACAGCATCCCACAAGATGCCGCGTCACAAGCGTCGGTGCCCCGTTCCATCCCAGACACGTCAGATGAAAACGAAGGCGAAGGCGAAGGCGAGATGGTACCCGCAGCGGGGCGCATCAACGAGAAAGGAGAAGTGATCGACGACGACGGGAACCCCATCGGCAAGGTGACTGAAGGAGAAGCTCGAAAGTTTGCCGGCTTCATCGTCACGCAGGAGGGCGACGTGCTCGATGATGACGGAGGAGTGGTCGGCAAAGCCGAACCCCTGGAGGACGTCGCGTCCGAACTCAACTACACGACCAAGTCCGCCAAGGACGCCGCTACGCAAGGAGAGCAAACGGGCAAAGAAGCTGAAGATACCAGCGGAGGCGGATTAGGTGGTGCGCTGTCTGGAATCACCGGCACGGCGCAGTCGGCCTTTGGTGGAATCACTGGAGGCCTCGGCCGGAGCGCCAAAGACACTACAGGGGATGTAGGTGATACGGCGAAAGGTGTTACAGACACCGCTGGGGAAGCGACCGGTGCCGAAAGTGCTACAGGCCCTGTTGGCGATGCGGCTAAGGGCGTTACCGATACGACCGGTGACGCTGCCGAAGGCGCAACGGAAGCCGCAGGTGATGCCACACAAGGTGTAACAGGAGCTGCTGAAGGAGCCACGAAGGACGTCAGCGCACCGGACACTGATGATATTGCCGATACTCCTGAGGGGACGGCTCAAGACGCCATCGAAGGTGCGCAGGACGCCGCCGACGATGGAGCCCCGGTTGAGCTTAAAGATATGGATCCTGAACTTGGCTCAAAGGCTGGCTCGGGGTCCCAGGTTGGCGACTTAACTAAGGAAGAGCCTGTTCCTATTGATATACCGTCATTGTCTCCCTCGGTTGCAAATAAAGTTGTTGCCTTGTTTAAAGGGCCCTTCACCATTGCTGACGGCGGCAAGGTCACTGATCAGGAGGGGAAGGTCATTGGCAAGCTGGCTAATGGCTCAGACATCCAAGACTTAGTCGGTATGGAGGTTAAAGAAATCGACAACCAAGGAAACCTACTAGCCGAGAGTGGCACTATCGTCGGCAAAGTCGACATTGCTCCAGAGGGCTCGGTTGTCGAACAAATCAAGGAGGAGGTCCCCGAGGCCACTGACCGCCTCAATGCCTTGGAGCAACAAGCTCAACAGGTCGCTCCAATCCAAATCCCTTCCTTCGCCCCGTCGGTGGCCGATAAGGTCATTGCAATGTTTGAAGGCCCCTTTAATATTGCCGAAGATGGTCAAGTTACCGATCAGAATGGCAAGATTATCGGCAAGCTCGCCGAAGGCCAAGAATTCGAGCACCTACTCGGCAAGGACATCAAAGGTATCGACGGCCAAGGCAACCTACTCGGCGACAACGAAACCGTCCTTGGCAAGGTCGACTTAGTCCCTGAGGGCACAATAATAGAACGCATAAAGGAACAGGTTCCAGAGGCTGCAGAACGACTTGACGCCCTCGAAGCCGCTAAACAGCAAGCCGAGGATCAGGTTGAACTGCCTGACATCTCCATCCTTGCGGGCAAGAAAATCAATAAATCCGGCAACGTCGTCGACGACAATGGCAACCCAATCGGCAAAGTGAAGAGTGGCGATATCAAAAATCTCATTGGCAAGACCCCTGACAAGAACGGAAAGGTTTGGGATAACCAGGGCAACGTTATCGGCGAAGTAGAAGTTCTTCCTGAAGTGGTCCCGAATGCCGCCGCGCCGTTTGAAGACTTCCCAGATGCTACCGTCGACAAGTTCGGCAAGGTTATCTACGATGGCCGCCAAGTTGGTGTGGTAGTCGGCGACGACTTTCAGAAGATGATTGGGAAGAAGGTTGATGCCGACGGTGATATCCTTGACAAGAACGGGAATGTCATCGGTCATGCCGAGCGGGCCGAGGCCGAGGAAGCTGCAGAGCCCGAGGAGGAAGAAGTCGATTACTCTATGCTACGCGATAAAAAAGTCAATAAGCTAGGCAACGTCGTGGACGATAAGGGACAAGTCTTGGGCCATGTCATCCAAGGCGTCCTTAAAAATCTTGTTGGTAAGAAGGTTGGCGACCGCGGTGAGATTTTCAACGATGCCGGCCAGGTCATCGGCAAAGCTGAGCCTATCCCGGATAGCGAACGCGAAGAAGTCAAAGAGCCATCGCCTTTCGAGGACTTTCCTGATGCCGTCGTTGGTGACCAAGGTAAGGTCATGTTTAATGGAGAACAAGTCGGTATCGTGGTTGAGGGCAACCCTAAGAAACTTAAAGGGAAGCCCGTCGATGCCGATGGAGATATCCTAGACAAGGCAGGCAACCTACTAGGCCGTGCAGAGCGCTGGGAGGAAGATGAGCCCGAACCCGAGCCAGAAATCGACATGTCACCTCTAGCTGGCAAACGCATCAACAAGGCCGGCAACGCCGTCGATTCGCATGGAGACATCTATGGTCGTGTAGTGGAGGGCGATCTCAGCCGTCTCATTGGCAAGATGTGCGACAAGAACGGCTTCATCCGCAACGAAGGAGGCGATATCATCGGCAAGTGTGAACTAATCCCCGAAGCCGAGCGAGAGGGCATGAAAGAGGGCCCCTTCACCGAGCTCCCAGGATGCACTGTCAACAAAGAGGGTAAGGTCGTGACACCCGGCGGCGATGTAGTTGGCCGGCTCGTAACCGGTGACCCGAAGATTCTCTTTGGCCGCGCTGTTGACGACGATGGAGACATTTGCGACAAGAACGGAAATGTGCTAGGTCACGCCGAACGCTGGGAGGAAGAGCCAACCCCCAAGGATATCAACCCCATGTCAGACCGTAGGGTCAACCGCGAAGGTAACGTCGTCGACGAGAACGGCGACCTCATGGGCAAGCTTACATCCGGTACCTTGAGCGAATGTGCCGGCAAGAAGATTGACGACGACGGCGATGTCGTCGATGGTAAGGGGCATGTGCTAGGCCATTGCTCGCTCCTCGAGGAGATACCAGAACCAGAACCAGAACCAGAAGAACCCGGAGAGACCGAGGAGGAGAGAGAGGCTCGCCTACAGCTAGAGCAGGACAAGAAGATTGCCGGGCAGATCGCATTCTGTATCGAGCAGTCACTTGACAAGATTAAGCCTATCTGCAAGATGATTGTTGAAGTAGGTCTACGCATGCGCTCTATTTTGATTGATGGATTCAAATACTAACTAGGACTTCTTGCGCTACAGAGAATTGACGCCGAAGAGCGCAAACCAGAAGACGAGCGAGAAGAGGAAGAACTCGTCAAACAAGTTCGTCCATTAATCGAAGAAGCCGGCAAGATCCTGACCGAGGCCAACGGCGTGATCAGGGGCCTTGACCCGGACGGTCGCATCTCGGCCAACGCCAAGCACAAGACGGCAGCGCGTGAGGCGACGCCCGAGGAATACCGGCTTGCGGATCTGCTAAAGGAGCTCACGGGCACTGTGACCGAAACTATCGAGAATGCTAAGCGCAAGCTCGAGAACCTACCGCATGCCAAGAAGGGCATCAACCCGCTCTGGGGTCTCCTGTCGGAACCCTTGTTCCAGATCATCGCTGCCGTCGGTCTGCTGCTCAGCGGTGTCTTGGGCCTTGTCGGCAAACTGCTTAACGGGCTTGGTCTAGGTGGTCTAGTAAACAACTTGCTAGGTGGCCTCGGTCTTACTAAAGTTCTCGACGGACTCGGGTTGGGCACGATTTTGTCTCCTATTACCGGGAGCAAGAAGAAATAATTCCAAATGTCTTAAGGCGGAAGAAATGTTTTCTAAATGCGTAATGTCATGGATGGTTTGTCATGTAATCCTCTTTGTTACAATGTATCAGGGGGTAATATGGAATGGAAATGTTGGACGAGTTATGGGCATATGAACAAAAGTACATGGTTTCTATATTGTATATGAGTAATGGCTACAGAATAATCTATATCACGACAATTCCTTTTTCTATTACCTTAGTGTCGCCTTGCGAATGCCTTCATTGTTGGTAGTGCTGTCCCATGTAAAGGGGTACTTACTAGACTAGTACCTACCTAGGTAGCTACCTACAGGTAGGCAGGTATCCCAAAGAAATTGTGGCTGCTTTCTTTATCCCTGCATCTATAGTCTAGTATGAATCAGGGATCTGATCGAAAGCCCAAGGCATTGGTGACGTTATGGATGACGTCGTGATATAATATGGAGGGTGTGTGTGACAGTCTACCACGAGAGCTAGCTTGCTTCGCTCCGGGTTGTGGCTACCTACCTACCTACCTGGTAGGTAGCTAGTGGCGGTCAAGGTTCGAATATCAATTCATTCAGTTTCATTACCTACCTAACCTAGGTATCTACTACACAGTCCCCTTAACAAGATACTTCAATATAATTATATTCCACGAATTAGCCACCTACCTCCTACCCACCTACCTAAGATACCTAACCTAGGGTATCTTTCCTACCAACCCCGAATTCGCGCCAACATGCCTCGAACGCTACTCCTTTGCTTTCTACATGGATTCAAGGTAACAGTGACTGAATCTTTTCAATGGTGCATTCACTGACAAGGCGTTTAGGGAGACGATGATACGTTTCGAACATTTCCGAGCGACTTGCAACAGCAGGTAGCCAGTAAACTCCCTGATGACAAGGTTGAGTCCATTGTGTACCCGAAATATGAGACGAAGGGAGAGTTGGAACAGTGCTGCGCATCGTTTTTATCATGGTAAGACTCATGTAACGATTATAGTAAGATATTTACACTGAGATACTAATGGTGAGCCAGGCTGAAAGAAAAAGTAATGGATGTGCGAAAGGCACATACGGAGAAACCCTGGCCCCCTTATGATAGAGATGTAGGAGTTATCTTGATTGCGCATTCAATGGGGTAAGAGAACCACAACATGAAAATCATGAAATACACGGCTTACGTTTTTAAAAGAGGTTTCGTAGCATCAGACACTCTCTTTCTCATTCTGAATGAGCGCATTGCGCACGGCCAAGAAGGGTCACCGATCTTCCCCCTAATCCAGGGGGTTCTAACCTTCGACACGCCATTTAATGGCCTTGCGCGATCTATGTTCGTCTATGGAGCTTTCTCGAATTATCAGAAAGTAAGCACCGTCTTCAATGTCATGACAGCTCTTTCAGCAGCACCATCGGCTCTCGGAAAGTCAGCTTTCAAGAAGGCGGCGACACGTGTCCCATCCGCAAAGCCATCCAGTCCGGCTTGGAAAAGTTGGCAGCTTGTCGCCGTGCGCACTGGGACCGTTGGCACGATAGCCGCCGGGGGAGTTGCAGCTTACATGCATCGCAAACAGATCATGGATGGTATGCGCAGCATGCGAAATCTCAACAGGGATTCTGTCAAGGAGGGGTATCAGCAGAGTATAGATACGCTCAGTCAGGGGCTCGCGTATATCAATCGCGGAAACGTCGGGCGGTCTTTTGAATATCTTTCGGACCATTTCACGTTTGTCGGTACGCTCATGAAGCAACAAGAGCTAGCCCGAAGATTGGAACGTATGGCGGCACTCAAGGGTATCGGCATTCATGATTTCTACACATCCTTGGGAGAGAATGGCATGTGGAGCGGTGGATACTTCGTACCTGAACGGACATTCTGCGCCGTACCGGTGAAAGATCATCAAGCGTACCACATCTTCTCACGACAGGTCATCAAGAAGACGGTTGATGAAGTTCAGGCTCACATGAGCATGTTTATTAGAGACAAGAACGAAGAGTACGAGCAGATGACGGAGGAGGCTAGCAATCTCGTAATCCGTTGGTTCAATGACGATTCTGATATCATCGACGATCCTAAGTTTGCTTCGCCTCCGCCACCAGAGCCCGTCGAGCACCCCGTCGCTACAACAGAGGATGGCCAAGAAATCCCGAAGACAGACGGTCTCATCGACGACACTGAGTCAAACCAGGAAATAGGAGACGAAGAGGAAAATGTCAGGGATTTCCCCGACGCCTCACCGCTAGACATTACTGCTGCCGCATCCATCGTCCCACTACCAGACGATGGCGACGATGATGAAGCTCTACAAGAAGGAGAAGCCGAAAATGCAAGGAAGACTACATACATGCGGTACCTCATGCAAGTAGCACAGCAGGCGGGAACCGGAGTTAAATCTTACGTGCCAACTAGGATGCCCGAGATGCCTCAAATCCCGACGGGGTCTAGTTTCAAATCCTATCTCCCTACTCAAATTCCACAGATGCCGAGCATACCGAGACCGACCGTCAACATATTCGGTAGAAAGCAAGAAGAACAAGCGGCTACTGATGTAGATAATCCCACAGAAAATTCGGAGCCCCAGTCTGCTGTAGAATCCACCGAAGGGAGGAAGAGAGTCGATAGTGGAGTGCAGCTATCTTCAGAACCTGCCGGGTCAACTGAGCTTCACGAAGACCCTAATACAAAGGCAGAGCCGTCCATAACCGCGATCAAATGATGAAATGGGGTCGAGATTAGCATGAGTTAGACACATACTCTAGGCGTAATGATGATACCTAATGTTAGTAAGATAGGGTTTAACGGAGCGTCACCAATACGCAGTCTTAAAAAGGGGCGAGAAATTGGAACAAGGGGACTTTGATCACGGGAGTCGGACAAAAAATAAATTCGATTAGGTACCTAGGCATTCATTATTGATCCGTGTATTTCGTTCATTATTATCTACCGCTCCTATGATCGCAGGCAACTTACCTAGGTAGACGATCCATCTTGCCATGCTAATGTGACAACCTACCCAGGTAACTCGCGAATATGGGATACTTCTATAGGTAATGACCTAGGTACCTAGGTAGGTATTTCGTACTGGGACCACATGTGCATTCATTAGACCTTATTAATGATCCGGTGTCTCTAGTATGCTAGGATAATTCATGTTGCGCTCTCTCTATATGACCTCATATCCTACATACAAATTGGTCGAGTGCGTCATGGAACGTTGAGTCCGAACTTCCTTCCGCGTAGTGACTACACGATTTAAGGAAGTAGAGATAGGACAACACTCTAACGTCAACCGTAACTCATTTACTCGTCTTTCAAAACCACCGACAAAATATCTGCAGTCTCTAAACAAATCACATCTCAGAGAAAACTCAAAACATACAAACTAATCTCATCATGGCCGACAAGGGCGATGACCAGAACCAGAAACAAGGTGGCATCGTCGGCACCGTCGTCGGCGGCGTCGATACCATCCTCACGGGCGGCGAAAAGGCTAAGGGCCAAGGAGGGCTGCTAGGCGGATTGAACAGCGCGGTCGGCAAAACGACCGAAGGCACCGGGAGCGCTCTAAACCAAACAACGGAAGGCTTCGGCGATACCGCCGGGTCTGCCACGGAGGGCGTCGGGGGCGTCGGCAAGGGCGTCACGGGCGCGCTAGACAATACTACCAAGGGTGTGTTGGGCTCGGGGCAAGAGCAGAAGAAGTGACCAAGGTTTCGTTGGCGACTTAGAGAGAAGCGGATGAATCATCTGGCTCTGTTGGAACGGCTAAGGGTGCAGGAGCTAGTCCAGGGGAGCAGATTTGAATTTCACGATGGGGATCTGAGGGGTAGATGATAGGAGACCAGTTGCAGTTCTTATGGACGTCGCGGAGGTTGGGCGTGTAGTGTATGATTGGTACCCGTTAGTCATTATTACATGAATGGGTTCGTAAATGCCTACAT